>OX335788.1:16756843-17356843 GCA_946896805.1 Scutellaria galericulata
GTAGAAAGGAAAGGGATAAGGGCGGAGTTTGGTTAGTCTTGTCTCTTGGTAGGATGTACTTCAACTTTAAACATGAAGATATTCAAGCCACCCTATATTCGAAACAAATATTGTGGATCATCAGTGTAGGGTTTTGTAGTGTTTAAAGTGGTCAAATGTGTTGCAGTCGATCTACTTTAATAACCACACACAAACTTCAATCCTACTCGACTCATCTTGATCAAAAAATTATAGATAACAGGAAGCAATTCATCCAATGTCATCAATGTTTCCTGTTCCACTTCCACCTACACTTCAAGTTGTGAGAACAAAGATGTTGCGTTCATCACAATTTGATGCTATACATTCATTGAGTTTTCTGAACTTAAGTGGTTGCTAGAAATAAAGTATTGAGCTGAAAAGAAAAAAATCATGAAAATACAAAAGCAAATTTATAATCTTCTCTTCTTCAATCTAGCACTCTTGCCTATGTAACATAAGCAGTATTAAGCTTTGTACTGAATTGATTTATAGCATAACCAGCAACCATGGCACACCATGAAACATGCAATGTGACATGTCACACAACTAAAGCCAACATAATCAGTCAATCACTTCTCTTCTTCTACCAATGCACAAGACAAAGGAAGAGAAGCTGTTTAAAGTTTAGACAGTTCGACTACTTATTCAACTTCTCTGTAAAATGAAAATCGGGTTTTCAAGGATTTCGAAATGCACAGCAAGTGAATAAAGTAACCCTACACCCATTTATCTATCCCATTCAATTTAGCTCTAATACCGAGAATAATTAGTCGGTTTCAACCAATGGGATAAACCATTTCATCAACGATTTAAGTATCCTAGCTCATCATATATGATTTTCTCACATGCCTTGGTACCATTCCATTTTCTTTTCTTTTCTGCAGGATTAGAAGATAATCGCATAAAGTAAGCCAAAAATGTCAGTGAAGTTGTGACTTTGGATTGTACGGTACTTCCTAATTCCTCTTATTTTACAAATACATGGCGTTTCCAGAGTAGGAACTCCCAGTTCACCACCATTTTTGAGCTTCGAGAAGGGACATTATCTTCTTTTCATGCGTCTAAAACTAATCAAAGGCTATTACAATTAAGTAATTTCAACTGGAAGTTATCATATCTATCATCCAACACTTGTAAAGAATTTGTTAAAATCCTGTCTCAATTTCCCAAGTGGGAGAACTTAAAAAATCAGAATGTTTTGAACCAACATGAGAAAGCCTAATATTTATCTTCAGGGGAAAGTAACCATATCAAGATTTTGAAATCCTTGAATGTTAAAAGGACCATGAACATAAATAAATATTATAAGTATGGTGAATGAAAAGAACAAATGAGCTAAATTACACTTGAATTTGGAGATCATCAAAGATAATAAGCAAACTTAGATGGACATAAAAACTAGAAGGCTCCACATCTATACTACTTCGCTATCCCAGCATTATCATTTCTAAGTATTATGCCTACAAATTCATAAAAACCAAATAAAACAGATTATCAAGCCATGATTGTTTAAACCCAATTATCCACCTGCAAAGCAAACATATTTATCACATATCACACCACATTACACATACAATGCGTCCAAACCCTAAATCCCCAAATCCAAACAAAAAAGGGGATGTGGAGGAAATAGCATACATCAATCAGCCATATACACAATCAGTTAAACATACATTCCGCTTCAAAATAAAATTTAAGAAAAAAAAAAAAAAAAGAAAAACACAAAACTATCAAATAACAACACCGGAAATAGTACCTGGTAATTATTCAAACATTAACAGAACTATTTACGGCTATCATAATCAAGGATCTCGTCATCAGTAACCGACCTCGACTGTTGAACAATGGATCTTCCAATGGAGTTAATCCAATCCTCTTTCTCCTTCTCCGAATCGGCGATGAAATACATCGTATCATTCCGAGTCGACAATTCGAAGGCGAATTGGCGATTAAGGACATCCTCGGCACCCTTAACGGTGAGGCAATCAGCCACTGGGATGACGCCACGTGGCTTGGAGGCCCGAGTGACCGTCGATTCCTTAAACCAGAATAGTTTTCCCTGCTTGAGGATGAACCAGCGGCGGCGCCAAGTCTTGATGTACTCACCTTGCTTGGTGAGCCAGCCGGCGCGCTCAGGTGTGCCCCAGAACTCGACGCCGTCGTAGTCGTCGGCGTTGGCTTCAGCCGAGCCCATCGCGGCTCGCCACAGACTCGCCATGGTAGTTATTTTCGGTGATTGAGATCGACGAACCTTCAAATCTTTGGAAGGGGATACTGAGCTTTGTGAGCTGTCCAACGACAAGGGAATTCAGTGGCTATAATATTATTATAATTAAGGAATATAAGTTTTTTTAGAATAATCATATATAATCTTCGATTTTTTTTAATTTTTTTTTTAGATTTTTAGTTCTACAGTCTTGTGGCTTATTGTTTGATTATTTGGTCATCAAATATGTGTTTATAATTTTTCCTATTTACATAATATTTTTTGAATTTTAAATAATTTTAAAAATAAAATAATAATAACTTAATATTCTATTTCATTTTTTTAAAATAAAATAGCTATCTAAATTATCCAGTTTTTACTTATTGATGGATTTTTTTATCGTAAATTGAAATTTAGTTGTTTCAATATTATATTTTGAATGTACATTCAACTTACTTTATTTTATTTTGAATTAATTTGAGTTGATTTGGAGATATAGATCTACGCTATTATATTAAAACGTTACCATTGTATTAAAATTCTTCAATTTGAAGGCTGGGTTCCTTACATAGTTACATTTATAATAACGGATCCATTAAGTTGCATTTAGATTATTTTTTGATCACGCATTTAGATTATTGGATTGTGAATGAATTTGAAAAATTGATGGGCTTATTTTATCAAGGTTGAGATCTACAAGTGCCACTCCTTAATGGGTAGTCATAGGCCCATTTAGGTAGGAGGCGGCCCAGGCGAGCTTTGAGCCCATTATTTTAAAAAGAATTAAATACATATTTATTATCATTTTAAAGGCCCAACCCAATTAATTATCTAATATATGCTCTTATTTTATTACCTATTTCTTATTTCAAATTTTCCTGAAGCAAAATATTGTCTTTCACGTGAGAATCACAGCCATTTTGGAAACCATCAGCAAAACCCCAGCCTAGTGCCTGCCAATACGATGTCGTCTTCCTTCGCCGACTCATTCGATCAATTCGGCGGTGATTCGCCGGCACCCACTGAGACCCACTCATTCGACGACGGTTACGTTCTTCCTGAGACGTTTTCCAACTTTGATTCGACTGTGGCCGATTCTCCTCCGCCGATCTACAACTCCGGCGGTGAGTTCCCTTCCGACCCGGCGATTTTCTCGTCGGAGTCAAATGATAACGGCCCAATGCTGCCGCCTCCGGCCGAAATGGAACCTGAAGAGGGTTATGCGCTCAGAGAGTGGAGAAGGTTTGGTGTTCATTGCTTTTTTTTTTTTTTTTTCTTATTCATGGTTTGGGAGTATGGATTTCTCAGTGACTGTATTTCATTGTTTCTCGGTCTTCTCTTATGGCGTAATTGAAGGTGGATTTGAACTTTCAATTTTTGATGGCTTCGTAGCAAATTGAGCGTCGATTAAGTACTCAGAACTCGTTTCTTTTAGTTGGGTTAAAATTGGATTGGGTATTCAATATTGAATAGCATTTCACAAACACCAAATACTTTTGTGTGTGTGTGTGAAATTTTATTATTGTGAATTACATAAAATTAGTTTAGTTATTTGGTGCATAAGCTAAAATCCCTTTGCAGCAGTTTTTGATTCTCCATTGGGTTTGGGAGAAGATACAGCAAGATAGCTAATTACCTTGAACCTTTTTTTTTATGTACAAAGAGATTATCATGATCTTTGACTACTAATTTAGCTATCGGATATGTCTAAGTGGTTTGTGGATAAATAACAGCCACTCATGAGTTTGTCAAGGCCCATATACATCAGTCACCACCACTTTGGCTTGATATTGAAGATAATCAGAATCACAGACACATATGCACACCTGTAGGGCTTGACAAGGGTACATCTTACCTATTTTTCGAAAGGCCAAACAAGGTTTGACTTGAATCATCATATCAACTCCTAATTTTTGCCCATATACATATAAAGGGTCATTTTATTCTATAAAATGCTTGGGCACGGCATAAAATTGAGCATCATCCATCACTAGGCAAAATATGGTATGGTATTGAAGAAAAGACCACTACTTTAATGAAATATGGTGGACTTATGTTGCAATCTGTGGGGTGTTGAGTTCTCTATTTAACTAATTATACAAATTTTTGGAAAACGCATATTTTGGACCCCTGTACTTTCACCTTTTCTTTTTACTGTTGCCGGCGGCATTTTAGTTTCTGCACTTCTACCCTCTGACCTAATAATGAAGCGGAAAAGATAATGGAAATAGAAGAACAGGTGGAAAAGTATAAAAATTGAAATGCAGTGGCAAAAGTTAAAAAACCAAAAACCATGAAAGTAAAGGTCCATAATATGCATGTTTCCTATGTTTTTCATCATGCTATATCAAGTATAGTGCTTGCCAAATTTTTTTTATGAAATCTTATGTTGGTCTAAATAGTTGGTAACTTGGTATTCATGATTTTTTTTCCTAAATAATCCATTGGCCTATATGATTTTAGACATTTGAATCGTCTTACTGGGGTAGTGTTATCTGTGTTTTAGTTTCTGTTTGATTTAGCTCAAAGAGTTGCTATGCTTTATATAAATACTTATTGCATATATGTGCATATATTTGTATGGTATGCTGCGACTGCACCCATGTACTGAGTTGACATTTGGTATTTTTATATGGTGGAACAGACAAAATGCTTTACGGTTAGAAGAGAAGGAGAAGAGAGAAAAGGAATTACTAAGCCAAATCATTGTTGAAGCTGATGAATACAAAGTTGAATATCACAAAAAGAGGCAAATCACTTGTGAAACCAACAGAGTGACTAACAGGGAAAAGGAGAAGGTGAGAATGGTGGCAATATAATTAATACTCCCTCCGTCCCAGCTCAACTTGCCTACTTGTCATTTTAGTTTGTCTCAACTCAACTTGTCAGCCCATAAATGACAATTTTTTTTTTACCTTAACATCCCTATATTTCAACATTATTACAACAATGTCATCAAAAAGTGCATATCCACTTGATTTGATGTGCATATTATTACAAAAATGTCATCCAAAAGTGCATATCCACTTGAGTCAATTGCATTTTCTTAATCTCCATGCCCGGTCAATGTAGGCAAGTTGAGCCGGGACGGAGGTAGTACAACACAATCATGATTATTAACTGCTTTTTGTTCCAGATATGATTGACTGTGATTCATGCAAACAAATTTAAGCTTAATGGCTTTAATTTTTATGTTTTTTTTTCATATCATCCTACTGGCTTGGTTCTGAAATTAGCTGATCCCTGCAATTTTTTGCCTCATACTACATAATTTTTTCATTTTCCAGCCACTTTTTCCCAATTAATGAAACTAGATTGTGTGACCCTCTTATTTATCATTATTCTAGTGTATTTCTCTAGATCTTGCTTGTAAAAGGTATTATGATCCTATTCTCCATAGCAGCCTTCTGAGATCAAGGTGGGCAAAATTTTACTTCATCTATTTTGGAGACTCTGTAGTTTCTATGCTTGCAGAATTCAATTTTGCTGTAGGTATGGAGACCTATTTTAAAGTTGAGCTGATTATGGGTAGCTTTTGAAAGTGTAAATTGCTTCAAGAAATGGTACATTATTTGCTCAATTGTAACTTAGTTGTGTGTGAGAATAATAAATTCTTCTTTCGTTGAGGTGTGAAGCAATTTATATAGCTGTCATTGAGCTATGAATCATTTCAGGACAAAGTTTGGTACCCTTTTACATATAGATTAAACTTTGGTTAGAGAAGAATGGTGGGTTAAAGGTAAAAGGTTAGTGTATGATTGATATTCTAACTGGTGGAAGCTTTCCATCAAATTGCATTCTGCACTTCACTGTTCTTTATATTTTCTTGAATCAGTTCTTAGTTCAACGATTGAGTTTCTGGTTACACAGCTAATCGTCTTATTCTATCAGGTAGTTATTGCTAGCCTAGAAAAATTCCATGCAGAAGTTGAGCACGATTACTGGAAATCAATAGCAGAGCTAATTCCTAAAGAGGTTCCTAAGATAGAGAAGAGGAATGCCAAGAAGGAGCAGGAGAAAAAGGCGTCAATAGTCGTGGTCCAAGGACCTAAACCGGGGAAACCCACTGATCTATCCAGGATGCGACAGATACTTCTCAAGCTCAAGCATAACACCCCTCCCCACCTTAAGCCTTCTCCCCCCACACCAGAAGCTGCTACTACTTCAGCTGCTGCTCCTGTTGCCGTTGCTTAGTTAAGTGGCTTTTGTATGTCTATTTGATATATTTATATATATAAACAGGGTATTTAGATTACAGAACAAGGTAAAGGACGAGCTGCTAGATGTTAGTTCTGATTGGACAATAGAGATTTTATCTTATGAGTTATGATTGACCTATATTAGTAGCCTAGATAATTTGGCATCTGAATTTCCTTTCACTCAAGGTCTAGTAGAGTGCCAACGATGTGTTTCCTTTGTATTGCTTTATTAGATATATGGAAATGTATCGTCTACCAATCGGTTTCTTTTGATCGATAGCATGTGTGCAATCCTAATGGTGGACTAGTGTTTGTTTTTGCCTAAAGGTTAAGAAAGAAGTTCTCTTTAGCTCCTTTAGTTAAGTTTGGCTAGCTCATGTTCTCGTATATACGAGCAATCTAACCATATTTTATGCATCTTATGGACCATAAAATCACTATTTTGTTATATAGATGAAATATTTTAAGGGTTAAATCTTTGCTATATGAGAGAAATTATCAAAGCTTTTAGTGTATCAACCTCTTGTGATTAGAGCTAGCTTTTCTTTTGAATGAGGTGAAGTAGCTATTATTATTGTTTTGTAATGATAAACTTGCAATGAATGCAGAATGTAAGATGAGGTATTTGCAAGGACGCTGAAAGGTGATTGCAGTTTGTATAGTAAAATGCTAGTATGTAAGTGGTCCAGATGTGTAAAAAGACTTGTCATCTCCTCCAGCAAAGAAATATATGTACCGAGTTTAGGACTCTTTCAACGCAAAAGGTGGAGATAATGTGGTCCAATTTATTTTATATGGGTGTTTTCAGTAGCACTTCATAGCCAGATAGGACCGTCTTTCAGTTTTGAGTTTTATGTAATTATTGTTGATTGCCCCTTTCTACTATCATAGACTATGACTTCAACCTCAACCTAAATGCACCATCACCTGTTCATCTCTCTCTCACACACACTAGGAGTGATAACCCACCACTTGGGATTCTTTCAAGTGAAGTTAGGTTCAGTTTAAAAAGTCTTTGGTAGTGTGTCTTAAGTTAGGAATTGAATGTTAGCTAATAAAAATCTACTTTTGCTTTCCACAATGCAAATGGGCCTTTCCACTATATTCTGACTTGGCAGAATTGTGAAGTAAAATGGGAACTTCACCAAGGTAGGTGGAAAATGAGATTATTTGCCTTCTACGTTATGGTAAGACCAAAAATTCAAACTACATCCAATAATTTCAATAAAAATTTATGATGGTAAATTATCCACATGTACTCAACATACTATGCAAAGCACTCGATGCAGAATCTTCCACATCTCCTGCAATAATTTACCACCCATATAACAGCACAAGGATTCCAGTGAATTCACAATCAACAATCTGTAACAAGTTGGGTCAAATTTGGCATTAGAATTAGGAGTAAACAGATTAGAAGTTATCGATCTGAATTCGAGGGTAGGTGATACATTCCATTGTCGTACAAACAACAAACTGGAACACAGTGCAGCAAGAAACCAGCTGTCACTGTTAATACAAGAAATGGCATACTCATGATGCATAATAGAAATTTACAATAACATATAAGATGGATCTCCACCTTTTTTTTAAGGGAATGGGTGGAGCTGGTCATATCTCAGTTGTTACTCTGGCTGCCAAAAGCATTTCAATTTGGAAGTGGATGGCTTGAACATAAAACTACGTATAGATAGAGTGAACGATCACCTGCCACGTAAGCTGGCAGGAGATCGGATACCCTTATCACTGCTAACATCTTCATCTACTTCAGGTCCATCCAAGCAAAGGGCATTGTTATTAACACTCACTTCGGAACTGGCACTACTTGCAAGTGGAGAATCAGAGACACTTATTGTTCTTCTGGTATGCCCAGACCTCACACTATACATAGATGATGCCGGGATATTGGTCATAAGAGGCCTTAGATTCCCTGGCATAGTCCGCCTTATATCCTACACACAAGGCGATATAAGAAAATTAAACTCCAAAATGAAATGTACGCTCATCATCCTCAGCCAACATGATAATGAGTGATTATAATATCTATAACAAGGAGTTTAGCAGCATACCATATGTCTTATGGCCATATCTAAAGATTTCTTTGAAAGTGTTCTTCCAAAACCTGCACTGTCCGGTGATGAGGACTTTCCTGATAAGTTGCTATGGGGAGAATGTTTATCATCTTGTTTGGGTGGAGCTAGTTTCCTCATGTTTATTACCCTTTCAACCATTTTAGTTCCAACAAGACCAGGGCTCACGTTGTCATTTGCCTTAGCATGCAACCGACTTGCAGCAGACACAGGAACAGAGCTTCCACTGTTATGCATCATGCCATTGGGAGGTCGTCCTCTTGCAGGAGAACATGATTGTCGTCTGATCCTTCCATTTGAAGCAGGTTCAATCGATGATGATCGAGAACTTGGTGCTCCAGGTCTACCTCTAGTGGCTGAAGGTGGCCTATCGGACAGAGATGTCCTTAAATTAGGTGGAGCATCAAGGGAGAACCCAGGCATCTCTGAAGGCTTCCATGGTCTAGGTCTCACATTTGGAGAACTTGACCGTGTTGGGACAGGATTCTTTAATGCAGTAGAAACTGGCCTGTTAGCACCAACTGAAGATGAAGTTGGGGACTTAACTGAAACAGCAGATGTATTCATGGCACTGGATACTGTTGTTGGCCTACGAGTAGGAGTCGACGCTCTAGATGTGGACCTTGATGGCGGTGCAGAGGCTCTTGTTGGTGTTGAGGATCTAGCAGTAGACCTTGCCGTTGGGGTGGAAGATCTTGGAGGAGCCGTGGGCTTCCCTGAAGACACTGTAGAACGAGTAGGTGTTGCAGACCTTGAAGGTTTTGATGTCATGGCTGATGGTAATTTAGACGACGTGTTTGAGGTAGTTTTAACTGCTGCACCCAATGTAGGCTTAGTTGCTGTTGAGGTCAAGCTGGATCTAGATGTTGAGCTCACAGTAGGACGTCCAGTTGGTGTTGCAGGTCTTGACCCCGGACCCCCAGAAGAAGATGGGCGGCGAAGTCCTCCAGTTGAAGTATTCAACCCAGGGGATGAGGTTTGCTGTCTTGATGATAAATTGCTCCTTGGAGCAGGCTCCGACTGGGCATTAGCCAGCTTAAACCACAGAGAAATTGCAGACAAGATTAGAAAAGAAAAAATATTTGTGAATAATTTCCAACATGCTCCAACTAGATGCAAATTAGAATAAGATTACAAGGTTTGCACGCCAATACATGTTGAAAAGTGATGCTATTTCTATCTCTGTTGGAACTAGTCCAGCAGAGATGATCAAATTACAAGTCTAAAATATAGATCAAATCATATATATTTCAGGACCATCGGGATCAGTATTGAATTTCTGTCAGATCATCTAAAAACTCATTATTTAGCAATTACCAAAATAATTGGGGATTTATTAAGTTAGCATGCTCTAAGCAATTATTAAACTTCTGTTCAGTTGGAGATATTGGAGGTGATGTTGATTCACATTTTTCTGACACAGCTTAAGCAGAATGTCACTTAATACAAAACAGAAAGTCGAATATAACTTCAACTTACTCTAGACTTCAGAGCTGTAGGGCGAGCTTTTGGAGTTCCCAGCTGGTTCATAACAGTTTTTTGTGATTCCATTTCAAGAGAAGGAAAAAGGGGAGTACCAGGAGGTGTTAAAAGCCTGAGGAATTATGAAAGTACATGTGAGTGCAAAGTAAAATAGAAATGGAACAGCTAAAGAGAATCACAGAGATCAGAAGTTTCATTTGATAATCCCAAGGAAAATCCTGTTAACGCACCACATAGAGTAGATATAAACTTTGAGAAAACCACATTTTGACATCCATTTGAAACAAAAATGTAATTATTTCCAAATGATCCAATATCATCAGAAAAGATAAACATATTTAAAGAATAATTCGCTTTACTCTGAAGATCGTGTATAATCACATCAACCATTAAATATGTGGTGGTGGTTGCAAGGGCAAGCACCCTTCTGCACAGCATCTTGAAATTTGTAGGTTAACAACTTAGATAAGACTTTCCAGTTTTAGGGTGATGTACAACAATGACATTAGGAATGTGAAACATGGTAAAACAAATGACTACCTGTAACCACATTACAATGTCCAGGTAAACGAACATGCTATTATGTAGTTACCCATTGTCATACTAGTCCAGAATATAGTAGCCTACTAGCTTTTCAAGATAAACAGCTTCCATTGCAGCAAAACTAAACAATCATTATCTAGATTTACAGCGGTCAGTTTCTAGAACAATTATCTGCAGAAGACCAAATATAGTACAAAAATATATCTTTGAAGTGATTGGTTGATGGCGTGATAATTATAAGCAAGGCACCGTATGCAGAGTTAGATCTGTCATCCTTGAAGAAATGCCAAAGTAGTAAACTAAATTAGGCTACACTCTGGGTCTTCATAATGTACATTTCTTCAACTAAATCCACAACCACTTATTATTTACTAACCAATAGAACTTAACGATTGAACACGCATAATATGTATTGGGATATTTACGATACCATTCAACACAGATCATGAAACCATGGCCAAGAGTAGCAAGCATCATAATAGCATATGCATTTATATTGGAAATTTTCAAATGAATATTCTTCCATGAAGCATCTGACGAAACTGTACAAGTTAATGAAACTATGATGACAAGTTGATACTAATATCCCCTCTAGATAACTAAAACCCAACCTTGTACAAGCTTTAACTACATAATGCAGCTTAATGACAAAGAGTATATAAGGAGTCATGATTTCCAAGAGAAGCAATATCCATCATAATTAATATTTATCATCACAGTGAAGACAATGCATGCCTTCAACATCAATTACAAAGAAGGCCTAATTTAATAAAAGTTGGAAGTTGGAACACAGACAGTCATTCAAGAGAAGTTGAAAATGCAGTAATGCATAGGAAGTAAGTTGTAATTACCAATCATAATCATTTTTGTCGTTTTCAGAATTGAGGAAATCATCAGCACCAGTCTTCCGGACAGTAGTAGAAGGGATACCCGATGTTATATTAAATATTGGGGAACTACCAGTTCTTGGTCCTGCAATCAGGGACACGATGAATATCCAAAAGAATCAACTACTTAATTGAAACCTAAATCGCCATAATGGAAGGATATAAAAAGCAATAATGACCAAATAAGCATCTAATCATACAAGAATCTAAAACGATTTTCCAAACCAAAATGCATAGTCCGATTCTTTTTTAATCCAACAGCACATAATACAACATCATCAACTTTACAAATATTCGAAGAAAATCTACCAAATGGATTCATAAAAAATTAATAAACAAACTAATCAAGAGCCACCTAACCTTCATCAAGTCACAACAGAACCACCAGAGACAACAAACACATATTTCCAACAGAATAAAATAATTAAAATAAAATTAAAAATTTCAAATACCAAGAGGAGCATCAAACTCGTCGGGGCTCTGAAGAAGAAGAAGATCGTTCCGTTCCTTCTCACGTTTCCGCATTTCCCGAAACAATGCCAAATCCTCATCTTTGCTATCCTTCGATCTCAGACCCCCCATATGCCCCCTCTCTGGAGCCCTAAAACTCCGATTCATCTTAAATACCAATAAAAATAACGCAAAACCGGTTAACTAAACCCTAATCTACAATCCCCATTCCATTATACTCAGAACTCGAAAACCCTAGCTTCTCCCAAGTCCCAGAAACGATTAATCTTCAGAAACAAAACGACGACGTTGCACCCACAGATCGAGAACCGAGCTGCACCTCCTACAGTAAATTAACAACAAAAGCCAGCTGAAAATCAGTCGGCATTTCAAATACTCTCACGAAGAACAAAAAAAAGCCGCAGTTTTCCACCCAAAAACCATAGTCAAAACCTAGAGAGAGAAAACAAAACAAAACGCACGCAAAGAGTTCTCAGGCAAAACAGCGTGCGTGCTTTGAATGAAGAGAGAGAAAAATAGAACTGAAATGCGAGACTTACACCACGGATCTCTCAACGTACAAAGTACGGGAAAAACCTTAAACCCTGAAATGTACAAGTAGCAACACCCATTAAACGGAAATAGATCTCAGATGATCGGAATATTCCAGAAAAATGCCTGCAGGTCTTGAAATTTCTCTCTTTCTCCTTCGAACCAAAGGAGAGGGGAGATTTGAAGAAGAGCGAGAAGAGAGTGGCAATGGCTGCAAATCCGAGGGAAAATGGAGGACTAAATGGGAAGATTGAAGTGTTTTTCTATTTATATTGCGCTCTCACTGTAATGATTATGAAATTTCTTCAGCTGAGGAGAAAGGGCATCTGGTGGAGCAGTTTTTTTTTTTTTTTTTTTTTAATATATTTAATTTAGTACTACTATCATCTAATTTAATATTGAATTTTAAATTATAAATCTTGGAGTGTAGGATAAATTTGGTGGTCCATCACTAGGAAAATCAAATCATATGGCATTCTTGATTGGAATAGGTCCAATTCACCTTTTAAGATAAGCCCATTTAGAGAGTAAATGTTTGATCATTGTATGTGTATAGGTTTTGCTTGTTTTACTCTTAAAATAAAATATCATTAAATAGTAATTTTAAATATAAAATTTAAGATTTATCAAAATAAGTCATCAACTTCACCTTATTTTTGTAATTTGAATTATTATTGATTTTCACTAAAAAGGTCACGCATACCAATTTATCCATGTTGGTTGTCATGATGTCAGTCAAATAAATAAACACAAAAGGTGAACAAAACTGTGTTTGTTTTGTGATTTTTTTTAATTGTTTTGTCTGAGTTGCAAAAATGATGGAATAGAAGGTTGTCGTTTTATTAGTTTCTTTTTTTAATTATTTTATTTAATCGACATCTTAGTCAAGGATGGAGTTAGACATCTAACATGGGAGCTAATTAACTATGGGGCCTAACTTACTATAAAATTAGTATTCTAACACTAAAAATAAAAATAAAAATCCAATACAATACAATATATAGGAAATATATAGGGATAATAATTAAGAATTTTAAAAACTTTGTGGGCTTTAGCCCCATAAGCATAAAGGAGACTCTGCCCCTGATCTTAACATCACATAATATAGAAATATTTAATATTGGATTTCATACGGTATAAAAATTTATAAAACAATAAAGAAATATAGATTCTTTCTCCAAAGTTGAATTTTCATTTGGATAACCTCAAATTTGCTTGTCTTGAAAAAAGTGGAAGGGGAAATCAATTCTTTTGTACCTGCAATAGAAAGATGTTATATTAAGTATACATATATTTTCTTAAGCCAAGTATATTTTGTTAATATTCCAACATTTGTACCTAAAACATTTAACAATATATAAAGTCAACATTCCAACATTTATTCCTCACCAAAAATAAAAAATCAAAGAGACATTCCAACATTTGTACCAACGTGCATGTAGTTAGGTTTTACATCAAATCTCAATTCTATGGCCATTATAGAGTATCACTAGAAGTTGAGAAAGATGGATCTTTGGTGTACCCATTTTTTTGCTCATTTCTCTTCTTAACATTTAATTTGAATCATTATTGATTTTCAATTGAATATTTTATTTGCCTAAACTTATCCATTAAAATTCTTGACTTATAATTTTACTTTACATTCTTCATCTCCAATTCATTGAAAGTACGTAGTTATTAAACGTTTGCCCAACCTATAAAACACACGTTAAGATAAATAACTTTTGGGTTTATTAACTTCTCTTCTAATAGAAAATTTGAGAAAAAAAAATTATATCCCATTAAATACTAATACATTAAGTACAAAGATCTAATACATAAGTTAAAACTGAGTGAATTGAAAAATGTATTTCAAATCCACTTAAATTAAGATGAATTTAAAATTCATTCAAATTATTGAAAATGAATTTAAAAGGAAAATAATAATTTTCAAAATCAATTAATCCTCCAAACATCATAGTTAAATTTAGTAAGATGAATTTCAAATTTTTTTCTCAAATCCATCAATCCAAACATAGCCATATTGTTTGTCATTTGATATAGATAGTCAGAAATTCAAATGAGAAATAATCCTAACATCATCTTCAACCTAATTTTTACAAGTAAATCTTGATTTTTCTTTGTCACTGTAAAAATGATTTTAACTTATATGATCACTTTAAATAAATCAGTCAAGATAGAGATTAAGGAAAAAGAAAAAAGTGAAGATGGTAGATAGGTAATATTACAACCAGTTATCCTAGTCATCATTGTCACGTATGTCCTAATGTTACATAACATAATTGATACGTCTTATGACAGCAATTCAAATAGTTATCTGCTAAAACAAATATTTTTATATTTTTTTTTATATATTTCAATTCCCAAATATGATTATAATATTTAGACACCAAAACAGTTATCAATTAAATTTGGAAAAGCATGAGATACCAAAGCTGTCCTTATTCCCTATGTAAATAGTGCATCATTTTGTCGGTAAAAACAGTCCTAATTCCGTTGGAACTGTGGGTTTATGTTCAATTATCATAATTAATTATTGATTAGTAGATATAATTGAGTATTGGTTATTGATAATTGTTAATAGCTATAATGAATGGCTACTACTATTTAGCTATCGATAATCCATAACTGATCTATACTTCTACAGTAATAATGCTCTATATATAGTAGTTCCATCTTAATAGTATGATGATAGGCATGGCTTTCTAAATTCGAATAAATCTGTGTGCTATAAATTATGCTGAAAATTAAATAACAAAAGATGGTAATATTGACATCATATATTATTTCAGTTGATTTTATAATTAAGTGTAAATTACCAAGAATGAATCAAAAAGTCTTGAGATTGTAGTGAGAATATATAGTCAAATATAATGAGACAAGAATAGTCATATCTGATACAAATTATAGTGAGTGAGTTGAAGATAATATAAAATATAGAGTAGATAAAATTGCAGAATAGTTTAAATGTGTTTTGAATAGAGATAGGAGCGATTATTATTTGAAATTACTGACAGCATTAAACATGAAATACTCTGCCATGTCAGAAACTGATATTTTTTAGACATTGTCTACATGGATTTTTTTATTGGATTTTCTTTGTTGAATGTGCATTTTGTCTAACAAAAAGGATAAATGATGCACTTATTTGTTTTAGTTTTGAAAGATTACAATTGAAGAAGCTCACTTGATTATACCTTCATAAAATAACCTTATTAATAAAGTGAAAATTTCCATTTTATTTTTCTTGTGTGGGATATAATTTTGATTCTCAACTCCTCTTTAGAGAGTATCAAATTCCATGTTTTAAATTGCTTATTTTAAGTATTAGCATTACAATCATTCTAAATTGGTTTTGGAATGACAAATATGGTAAATTCATACTTTCCAACGATCCCCTATATGAATGAGAATCAATGCACATGCATACGTAGATATTTAAGAAAGTTTCAATGAAATGTAATTTATCATTATATCGGGATAAGTAGTTTTTGAATTTGAACTTTTTCTTTTCTTTTATTATCAGATTTACTTGTTGTTCGATGAAGATGATGTTTTGAACTAGTCAATTTTTTATGTAAATCAAGATAATAGCACTTGCACAAATATGATATATTTTATTCTCATGTTGTGTTGTATTCAGCTCTAAACTATATTTTATATTCATAAATATTCTCTTTTTGAAGAAGTTAAATACTTAAATTATATATATATATATATATGAAGAATACCTTCACTTACTCCACCTTTAAATGTATATGAATCATTAAAGCTCCATTTAGACTGGGTGATTTAAAATTCAAAATTTGAAATGAATGAATTTCAAAGTTTGAATGAATTTGAATACCACTCATATTGTTCAAAAATTAGTTCAAAATGAATGTAATAGATTTTAAATCTACATCTATCCAAACACCATTGATAAATTTACGAGTAGAAATTTCCGAGCAATCCCTCTATCCAAGTGAAGCATAAAAGTTTAAGATTTACCTCACCATATAGAATGAAATGAACTATAGTTTCAATACATATTTGAACATTCATAACTTATCTTATTGAATCAAGTTCTTAGGATTTATGAACATCATACTGAGTCATCGCTATAAATATTATTTATTGTATGGATTTTAAATTCAATCTCCTTACTATATTATATATATTTGATCTCTATATATACCTTTTTGGTTGATTAAGGTTAAAGGCCAAATCGGGAATTAAAGCATTTCAAACATATTGTAGATAAATTTTTCAAAAAGATATCTACAATGTAGAGCAGAAATAAAGGTTTGATTTTCAGAATTAAGGAACTGTCGAATATGGTTCATAAATTTCGATTGAAATTAAGGTTTAAAATCCATAATTACAATATTTAAAAAAAATGTAGGTATGTAGCAATTTTCTACGAATATCAATAAGCAATATGAAGGGAAAAAAAACTCAATTCCAATATCTATATGTATATCCATTTATAATATCAATTTAACATTTTATTTAACACGATATTATTGTTCGAATGTAATAATCAAGTTCAGAATATTTATCATATTAAAAATATTCAAATAAAATATAATAAATATTGGTCTACGCTCATTTTTCTTGTAAATAATAATATATCTTTTGATTAATTTTCAAACAAAATCGGATTTGGTTAAGAAAAACAAATAATAATTAAAGAATAAGAAATTAAGATGTTTCGATTATAACAACACATGTAAATATTTTTTAGTTACATATAACCAATTAAGAAAGATTTGGTCGGATTGATAATTTGATTTCAATATATATAGATTTTGTAAATGATAATAAACAATATTATTGATGATTATTAATAAATAAATATTAATATTACATATTTACAAAATACAAATGAACGGAAAAATAATGGATTGATATTTTTTGTGGTGTATTCTGTTATTATAAATATAATTTTATAACTTTTGATTAATATTATTGAATAAGAAATTAGATGGCATATTCCATGAAGGCTATCTGCATACGTAATGTCTCATAATTATGCAAGATCTAAAACAACTAAAATTACTAATGAGGATGAAGATAAAATATCTTCTTTTAATTAAAATTTTGGATGACATCTTCATAAAAGCTACCAGCATATATATATGTGTGTGTGTCATAATTACAAGATCTAAAACAAATAAGTTTCTCATAAAGATGAAGAGTAAATATCTTATTTAATAGCCTACAATGAATAATATTACTTCACAAAAGAATACAATAAATGCTTTATTGATATGATATTTCGTTGAACAATAAATATTACAATCAAAAGTAATTTTCACATCTTCCACATAATGGTATGGAACATATATATCATTTTAAAATAGTCAATGATTTAATAGACTATGTGTAAGATAGATATCTCTATGATTTATTTTTCAATTGTATTATAAAAATGAAAGTATAAATGTATTTGATTGTGTTTGTGAGTAAGGAATGAAGAAAGGATGAAGTGTAAAAAAGAGTAAAAAAAGTGTAAAAGATAAAAGGATTAAATATACAAGAAATTCATAATCAATGGAATCAGGGATTCAGGATCAAATAAAACTTAGATTATGGGACAAAAAAAATAAAAAATTTATTCTAATACAATAACTGCTTGACTGCAGTACAGAATGTTCTGTCTTCTTGCTCATTGACTTCTGCACATGTCCACCTACTCCTTGTTTTCTTCCATTTTCTTTATTTTTCCCCACTTTTTTTTTCTTTTTTTTTTATTTTTCACTTACCAAACAACCAACATAAGTCCCCGCCCGCAACCAATAATATAAGATTTAATTAATAAAACTTAATTTTTATTTTAAAAAAATTGGGTTTGTAATATGTACTGAAGATTCTTTTGATTAATTCTTCAAGAAAAGGATGAAAAAGATAATGACAGAAGATAGCATTTTCAAGAAAATAGAAAGAATAATTTTTGTGAGAGAATTTTATGAATTTAATTTTTGTAAGACAAGTTTACCTATAACCCACAATGATAAATTTATTAAAATGATTTCAGGTGATGAATGATGGAGCTCTGTCTTATAAAGTTATACCTGTGTAACTGTCTCATATAATTTTTTTATAAAATAATAAATAGTAGATAAATTCTGGTAAATATCAAGTAACTAATAAACTGTGCAGTGTGGTTGAATAACCTAGAAGATCAACTCCAATTTGGTAGAGCCGTAGAGGTTGTTGGCTAAAGTCAATCATTTTTTAAAAATATATTTCATTAAATATATGTTTGGCAAATATAAGAGAAAAACAAAAAAAGAGATAATTAAATAGTGCTCAATAAAATAAATAGTTAAATAAAGTTTTGAACATAAATTTGGGCGTTTTTGGATACTTATTTATTTGGGCCTGCATCCATTTATTATGGGCTACAGTCTCTTTTTAATCTTCGTTTTGGGCTTGGGCTGACTGCTGATACTTGGATTCCACAGAAATATGGGTGACTATGTTGGTGTTATTATAGTTTATAGAGAGATTTAATATAAAGCTTTTAGAACTTGATTTTGACAATTTAGCATACTACATGGAATATTATAAAAACATGTAGAGTAACACTTATGTTTCCCGGGGCACGGATCTAAGATCTGTGCTCCCAACCCGACCCGACTTGATCGGATCTAATATATATATATATATATATATATATATATTTTTTTTTTTTTTTTTTTTATTAATTTTTTTTTTAAAATTATGGGAAAGAATACTGCATCTTATGTTCTCTTCTCTTCTTCCTCTTCCTCTCATTTTCTTCTTCTTCTCAAATGCAAGGCAAGGATGGAGTTTGAGTGTTGTTTTAATGGTGATTCAAGCACAGATGTATCCTGAGTTTGTTTTCAGGGGTTGTCAAGATCTGTTGATGGAGAATGTTTGTGGATTAAACAATCTATGTTTTATTCAGAAGCCACAACAAGAACATGATTTGATCCACAATCAAAGAACCGAGATTGATCTGCTCATCAATTCACAGATGAGGATTTTTTTCTCTTTCTAAGGTTCTTGTTTTTCGTCTATTGAGATCTTAGATTCTTGTCTAAAACAGAACGAGAGATTGAGTATGGCTTTACTAGAGTGGTGGAGACGAAGCTGCGATTCGTTACTTGGAGAAATTAGACCCGACTAAATTACGTGTTTAATTGATCTTTTGCTTTTGTGTCTTCTTTATCTATTAGGCTTAATGTAATTGGGCTTTTCTTTTAGACCCAAAGTAATTGGGCTTTCTTTTATTTTGGATTGAATTTCTGTATGTATTTATCCCCACGAATAGGGAGTGTGAGGGCAGTGGAATTTGATTAGAAATTGGGGAATCTCCCTTTTGACAGACGAATCAATCTGATACGTGGAACCAAAAATTGATCCTCTCGTCCTTTGCAGTTGTGTTCTTCTTTAGTCTAGAAGCTGTGCTGCACCATTTGGTATCCAGTTACCAGTCGTACGATCCGTCATGCCGCCACAACGCGAACCAAATCGCGATGCAGTTGCCAACAGATTAGATGAACTCACCATACAATTGGGAACTGTTGTCCAGTTGCTTCAGGTACAGACGACCGCCGCCCTAACGCCGTTCCCTGACCAACCGAGGCACCCCAATCATGCACCACCCCGACAGCCGCAACGTCAATTGTCTTTTTCAGACGCCAGTTCCGACGATGAGGCCACGATAGAGAACCCCTTTGTGAACTTGGTCGTGCGCGCCAATCGCGATACAGACAACAACAGGAAATGGGAGGAGAGTTTTAAACTGGATCTTCCAGAGTTTCACGGCAGTTTACACCCTGACGATTTCCTCGATTGGTTGATTTCCGTCAAGGAGGTACTGGATTTTAAAGATGTTCCGCAACACCATCGTGTTGCCCTCGTGGCCACGTGTTTCAGAGGCCGTGCCACCTCATGGTGGTATCAACTGAAAGCATCGCGATCGGGCAGGGGCAAATCACGTCTTACCTCTTGGGATAAATTCACGAAATGCTTGTGATCCAAATTTCTCCCATTCAATTATGCGCGCCTCCTATACCAGAAATTGCAGAATTTGAGACAGGGAAATCGATCTGTAGATGATTATACAGAGGAGTATTATCAATTGCTTTCTCGATCCGATGTTCACGAATCTGAGGACCAACTGATTTCGCGTTACATCGGCGGATTGCGCATGCCCTTTCAGGATGCGTTAAATCTCCTTTCACCGGTGTCTGTCTCCGAAGCGCATCAACGCGCTTCTGCCCTAGAGAAACAACTGCACCGCCGAGCTCCTACGTCGTTCACTCCATCAACATCGCGCTATCCCCAGACCGTGCCGTCGATCGATCTCCGTCTTTCTGGCAGCCGCTCGACGCCAGTGACAGTGCCGATTACCGCACCTCCGGTCGCGAATCAGCGGGGGTAGAATCTACCGACCATTAACGGCCTTGCCCGTGGTCCATGCTTTTCTTGTGGCGAAGTCGGGCATCGAATGTCACAGTGCCCTAAGAAGAGTGGTAATCGTGGTCTATTGATCGACGATATGACGAGAATGATTTCCCTGAAGATGTTGTGTATGATGACTACCTTGAAGAACAATTCCCTGAAGTTTTGGTTCCCGGAGATGTTGGGCTTAATTTAATTCTTAGTCGTACATGTCTTGCTCCCAAAGGCTCAGTTGATGAGGTACAAAGACATAATTTATTTTCTTCCACTTGCACTATTAATGGCATGGTTTGTTCATTTATTATTGATTCTGGGTCGTGTGAAAATGTGATTGCTAAATCTGCTGTGGATAAACTTACTCTTAAATCGGAGTTACACCCTCACCCATACAGTTTATCTTGGTTACAAAAGGGAAACATTGTGCATGTAGATCGTCGTGTCTTGGTTAAGTTGTCTGTTGGGGTTAAATATATGGATTCGGTCTGGTGTGATGTCGTACCTATGGATGCGTGTCATGTGTTATTGGGTCGACCTTGGCAGTTTGACCGTAGTGTTTATCATGATGGTCGTAAAAATACTTACAGTTTTATCTTTTTGGGAGTCAAGATTGTTTAGTTGCCTTCTGTGCCCACACCACATGCCACTGTTGTTCCTGCAAATATACTCTGTTTGAATCATGGTGATTTTCTTCATGAGATGTCTACGGCCCCTTTCACTATTTTACTACTTGCTCATGATACTACTGATACTTTTGAGATTCCTGCTGCAGTTTTGCCTTTGGTTTTTGAGTTTTCAGATGTTTTTTCAGATTCTTTGCCTGAGGGGCTACCACCACTCCGGGATATCCAACATCAGATCGATTTGATTCCCGACGCTTCATTGCCCAATAGGCCTCATTATCGTATGAGCCTGATTGAGCATGAGGAACTTCACCACATGTGGAAGATTTACTCAGCAAAGGTCTTATTCGACAAAGTTTGGGCCCTTGTGCAGTACCAGCTTTACTTATTCCGAAGAAGTCTGGAGAGTGGCGTATGTGTGTTGATAGCAGGGCTATCAACAAGATTACAGTTCGTTACAGTTTTTCTATTTCTCGTCTTGATGATCTTCTTGATCAATTATCGGGGGCAGTGATTTTCAGCAAATTAGATTTGCGGAGTGGATATCATCAGATTCGAATCAGACCTGGAGATGAGTGTGAGACTGTCTTCAAGACTCGAGAAGGCTTATTTGAGTGGCTGGTTATGCCCTTTGGTTTGTCAAATGCACCCAGTACTTTCATGCGGGTAATGAATCAGTCTTTATGCCCTCTTATTGGCACTTGTGTGGTGGTTTACTTCGATGATATTATGATATATAGCAAGTTTGAGGCCGAGCATTTGGAGCATCTTCGTGCCGTCCTTTTGATCCTACGGACAGAGCAGTTTTATGCTTCCCCATCGAAATGCTCATTTTTTGCTGATTCTGTTCTATTCTTAGGTTATCGGATTTCTGCAGCTGGTATTGGAGTTGATGAGTCAAAGATTGCAGCTATTCGGGATTGGCCTACCCCTACTTCAGTCATTGAAGTCCGTAGTTTTCATGGATTGACATATTTCTACTGTCGGTTTATTCGACACTTTAGCACCATCATGGCACCGCTTACTGATTCTATGCATGGTAAGTCATTTTCTTAGTCCCCTCAGGCACAGGCGGCCTTCCAGGAGATCAAGTTTCGACTCACTAGCGCACCCCTATTGGTGCTTCCTGATTTTTCTACCCCATTCGAGTTATATTCTGATGCTTCGAATGTGGGGATTGGAGCTGTTTTGACACAGGCAGGTCGTCCTGTGGCTTTCTTCAGTGAGAAAGTGACGGGTGCTCGTTCTAGATACAACACTTATGATATTGAGTTCTATGATGTGGTTCGCGCAGTACGACACTAGCGACATTATTTGTTCCAGCGTGAGTTCGTTCTCTATATTAATCATGAGGCACTTAAGCACTTGGCCACTCAGGATTCCCTTTCTGCTCGTCATGCCAAGTGGTCTGCTTTTCTTCAGCAGTTCACGTTTATTGTTCGTCATCATGCTGGGGCGGACAACCGAGTTGCTGATGCTCTGAGTCGGCGTCACTCTTTATTGACTGATATGCGTGTTGAGGTGATTGGATTTGACACGTTTCGGGATCTTTATGCTTCTGATTTTTTTTGGGCCTGTTCTCGGTCTCTTGGTGAATGGTGTTCATGATGATTACGTTCTTATGGACGGGTTTCTCTTTCGGGGTGTTCGTTTATGTATCCCGGCTTGTAGTTTGAGACAAAAGATTATATCTGAGGTGCATGGCGTGGGTCATGTTGGGCGTGATCGCTCTGTTGAGTTAGTGGGGCGTCGTTTCTTTTGGCCTACCGTCCGTCAAGACGTGTCACGCTTTGTTGCTCGTTGTCGCGTATGCCAGGTCTCTAAGGGGACGGCCACTAATGCTGGATTGTATCACCCACTACCTGTTCCGACTCGTCCATGGGCTGGTATTAGTATGGACTTTGTTATGGGTCTTCCTCGCACCCAACGAGGTAACGATTCGATTTTTGTTGTTGTGGATCATTTTTCTAAAATGGTACATTTTATTCCATGCAAACGTACTTCTGATGTTGTTCATGTTGTTACTTTATTCTTTCGTGAGATATTTCGTTTGCATGGCTTACCATTATCAATTGTATCGGATCGTGATTCCCACTTTCTTGGCCATTTTTGGCGTACTTTATGGCGTATGGCCAACACTGAGTTGAATTTCAGCAGTGCTTACCATCCTCAGACTGATGGGCAGACTGAGGTGGTTAATCGATCTTTGGATAACAAGCTTCGTTGTTTGGTGGGTGATCATTTGAAGACATAGAATGTTAAGTTGTGTATTGCTAAATTTGCTCATAATCAGGCTTTGAATCGCAGTACCGGTTTCAGTCATTTTTATGTAGTCTATGGCTTGGTTCCTCGTGCTCCTGTTGACCTTCTTACCATGTCTTCTACTCCTTCTGCTGATGCTCGTGTTGTTGACATCATTAACGAGCTTCAGCAGATTCATACTACTACTCACTCTCACTTAGAGGCTGCAAACTCTAAGTACAAGACTGATGCAGACAAGAAGAGACGTGATGTTCAGTTTGAGGTGGGTGATTTTGTATGGGTTGTCGTCACCAAGGATAGATTTCCCATTCATGAGTATAACAAACTGAAGTCCCGCAAGATTGGCCCTGTGGAGATAGTTGAGAAGATTAATCCGAATGCTTATCGACTTCGGCTTCCCGGACACATTCGTACTTCTGATGTTTTCAATGTTAAACATCTGGTTCCTTTTATTGGTGACAACTCTTCTGGAGATGAAGTTGTGCTCGATTCGAGGGTGAATCATTTCGAAGAGGATGAGAATGGTGGAGACGAAGCTGCGATTCGTTACTTGGAGAAATTAGACCTGACTAAATTACGTGTTTAATTGATCTTTTGCTTTTGTGTCTTCTTTATCTATTAGGCTTAATGTAATTGGGCTTTTCTTTTAGACTCAAAGTAATTGGGCTTTCTTTTATTTTGGATTGAATTTCTATATGTATTTATCCCCACGAACAGGGAGTGTGAGGGCAATGGAATTTGATTAGAAATTGGGGAATCTCCATTTTGACAGACGAATCAATCTGATACGTGAAACCAAAAATTGATCCTCTCGTCTTTTGCAGCTGTGTTCTTCTTTAGTCTAGAAGTTGTGCTGCACCATAGAGTAAAGAAAGAATGAGATATCGATTTTCATGAAGAAATACGAATCCAAGATTGAATGCTTGATGAGAGAGAAAGACGAGGAGATAGGAAAAGCAGCAAACAGGAACATGGAGCTTGAGAACTATGTGAGAATAATGGAGATTAAGAGCCAAACAATGGCAGAGATTAGCCAGAAGAGAATGAAGCAATGGTTGCATCATTGATCTTCTTCTTCACGGTTGAGAAGGGATTTTTAATTGAGATTATTTTAAAATATTGAAAATCAATTATGATAATAATATGATATTATTTGTAGAAATTTTAGGGAAGAGGAAGATGATGAAAATAGTGTATTTGAAATTTTAAGATTTTAAACTCTCTCCACAGAACACTTATACTTTAAGAGTATACAACTAATACCTTAAAATATCAACATTAATACCTTAAAGGAGATAAATATGTAATATCTTAAAGGTAAATATGTAATACCTTAAAAATGCACATGTAATACCTTTTATTATAAACATTAATACTTTAAAGATAAATATGTAATACTTTAAATGTGTGCATATATAATATCTTATACAATGAATATTAATATCTTAAAGTTGCATATGTAATACCTTATATTAATAAGCATTAATACCTTAAAGGTAAACATATAATACCTTAAATATGCGCATATGTAATACATTATACTATAAGCATTAATACCTTAAAGGTGCATATGTAATATCTTAAACTATTAAACATTAATACCTTAAAGGTAAATATATAATACCTTAAATATGTGCATATATAATACCTTATACTATTAAATATTAATACATTAAAGGTAAATATGTAATACATTATACTATAAGCATTAATACCTTAAAGGTAAATATGTAATACCTAAAAGTATACAACTGATACCTTAACGACATGATTGATATGATTGAATGGAATTATGTGGGAATTGAATGAACTCAAGAATGGAATGGTGATGGGAAAGAAATGGTATAAAAATATCCATTCCTATGATTGGTATAACAAAGGAATATGAAATAAATGAAATAATTATTATAATTATATTTTATGATTGATAACTATAAAAAAAAATATATAAATATTAAATCAATCTTATTTGATCAAATTACCTTCCACTATAATTTTATTTACTATTCATATTCAATATATCACTCAAATTTAAATTATTTGGCATATTTAAATTTAAAGATAATTCTTTTTACAGAAAATTAATCATTATATTAATATTAAGGTATATTATATTTATATATTTTATTTATTTTATTATTAATTTACTATTTTTGTATTATTTACATATATTTAAAGTAGTTAAATAATAATAATATATTTATCATATCTTTTATTAATTATTTTATATGATTTTATGTTATTAAAATTATAATATCTTATTTTATATTATCTAAAAATATATTTTAATTACAATTTAACTATAACCTATTATCTATACTAATATTCTTTTATTTTATTTTTTATATTTTACAACTATATATATATATATATATATATTATTTATAGATAAATCTTATATCAAAACTTTAATTATTTGTATTATTAAAATTATATACATATTATCTTTATGTTTTTTAGATTTTTATATGTATTAATTATTTTTATACTATTAATATATTTAGTTTTTATTAATTTTTTGTTATTTTTATTTTATATTAATTTTAAATTATTAATTTTTTTTATATTTTTATAAATAATTTAATATTTTTTACAAAATTTTATATAATAATTTAACTTTAGAAAGTTAATTTGTGAAAATATAAAATAAATAATGATAATAGTCAAAATTAATAATAAAAAAAAACGTTAATTTCCTTGAAGACGAGAATACATAATACCATGGGGTAGGAAGGAATGGTCATTCTCTCATCCATGTAATAACAATTCCTGTGAGAATCATCATTCCTACTTATAAAACATACCAATCAAAGGAATAAGAATGAAGGTAAGAATGATGATTCCATTCTCACACCATTCCATCATACCAATCATGTCATAATAGTATAAAACTAATATTTTAAGAACATATAATTGATATCTTCACAGAATGAGCAACTGATATCTTAAGAGTATATATTTGATACCTTAAAAGTATACAACTGATGTCTTCACAAAAAAATTTAAAATTTCAAATGTTTCATCATCTTCTCCCTCAAAATTTCTGCAAATCGCGATTTCATCATCTTTTTCGTCAAATTTTCTACAAATTAAGATTTCATATTGTTTGAAATAATTGATTTTCAATGTTTTAAAATTATTATAATAAATTGTAATTTAAAATCAATTATCTAAATCTATAAAAATGAGTAAAAGAGAAGGGAAAGAAGAAAAAGTCCATAAATGATTTCATGACGATTTGAAAAAGAATAAGAATAAGAAGATAAATAAGAAAAAGAAGATGAATGTAGAAAACAAATAAGAAAAATAACAAATCGAGAGAAAAGAGATTAAGAGGAAGAAGGATAGAGAAGAAAAGAAAAAAAGAGGAAGAAGAAGCAGCAGCGTGTGCATAAGGAAAGGAAGAGGGGAAAAAGAAAAAAAAAAAGACATCAGCGCAAAAATTGGAAGAAAAAAAAAAGAAAAGAAAAATAAAAAGAAAAGGGTGGAGGCACAGATCTAGAACCGTGTTCTAGGCATATAAATTTTTGCCAAACATGTAATATTTTAGAAAACGAGTTTAGATTCTCAGCAATCAAATTATATTTTTATGTTAGTAAACATTACCCTGCAATCTGCTCTGTCAATAAGGTCAAGCAAACAACCAAGCCACCTCACAAAACATTCCTCCTCATTGATAATTTATCACATTAATACATATGAACATAACTAAATAAATTACAATAAAAACTAAACGAATCTTGTATGGACTCATATACATATTTTGTTGATAGTTGATATTACAATTATACTACACCTTTCTAAAAACTAGACTTCAAGTCATAAAGAAACAATAAATTATGTACAAATAAAAATGCATTGAATCAAAAATATATATGTTAGTGTAAGAATAAAAACTTCAGTTTTGATGGAAATATCGATATCTTAACTTTACAAAAGTATCATGGAAATATCGATATCAATATTTATCGATATTTTCCCGATATTTTACCGATTTTTCTACAATTTTTTTCATGAAGCCATTGATATCGAAATTGATATCAATATTTTACCGATATTTGATGAAATTTCTCATTTCTACCTGGTTATGTGGAAAACGATGTAAATATCGGAGAAATATTGTTACAACTTGTTTTCAAATCGGTCATGTGAAAAAATCGGTAAAATATCAGAAAAATATCAATGATATTTTGGGATATTTTCATCCATGGTGCCATTTGACCCAACCAATAAGTTAGAAATTTTATGAGTCACAATATAATTTGAATGGAGTTGCCCAACCCGGAAGAGCAAAGTGGGGCTGACTTGTCCAAAGATAGAGTTTTGGTCGATCACCGACCCAGGGGCCGACCAGGGTTAACCGACTCGACCAAAGGTCGAACAATGCCCGACGACTAGCCTAATGGCCAATCAAGGGTGACCAAGCCGGCTAGAGACAAGATAGCAAGACGTTTAAGTTCGGAGTCGACCGGCTTCGACCAAGCACCAAAGGGCCTGACGTTCAAGGTCCCACGAACACTTTACAATCCGATAAGATGCATAATTCTTATCTTCTGAAGCATCTTTATTTGATTAGCCCGCTGAACCTCCAATGGTAACTCAAACCGAATTCCAACAATAATTTTTGTCTTCCCGATCATCTTTATTTGATTAGCCCGTTGAACCCCCAATGGTCACTCAAACCGAATTCCAATAATAATTCTTGTCTTCTAGATCATCTTTATTTGATTAGCCCATTGAACCCCAATGGTCACTCAAATCGAATTCCAACAATTTCTCCTGCTCCTCAAAAGCCCACAGGAACCGAGTTGATCCTTATCTCAAATTCATCATATATGAACCAAAAAGTCCATTGCAAGAAAATTATCTCAAGAAAACTACTCATAGTCCTAGATAGCGGAAAAGAAACAAATTCACATATAATTAAATTTTAAGCGAGATGTGATAAAATCCGATTTGATCAAACTGAGTCCTAAATTTTGTGTAGGCCAGGCAAGAGCTTCAAGCCAGGTTTTGTTCGACATTTCATTGATTTCCAATTGAATTCTTTGTTGTTTGACATAATTTATCTCGTTCTGATTTACACGTCAACATATACTAAGAATAATAGCGGTGACAAGAAAGGGGCATGGACATTTTTGTACCAAATGTCTGGTTATTATTAATAGTCAATTTTTTCCCTAATCCATCATTTTATCAGAACATAATTTCAATGTTAGAGTGAAATCATCGTTTTCAATTCATCTAAAATTCATTGAAAATAGACACTATAAATAAAAGAAAACTGACCTTCACAAAGAGAAGAAACAATGAAGACAGATTGAAAGTAACAACTCCAACACAAAGTTGAAGATTTAATGTCCCAATGAAATAATATATACAAGTAGAAGATTGAAACATGATAAAATAGGAATCAATATCTGCAGTTGAAGAAGAAGAATAAGATTTTGTACAATTGCTAAATGATAATGTAGATGTTAAGATTGGAGTCAAAGTCAAACATCATCAGTGTCACTGCCCCCAACAATATGTGCTTCATGGCTCACCCAATAATTGCTTCCATCTGGCCCAGATATCTTGTACCTGGAACACCCAATCATCTCTTCTCAAAACAACCTACAATCCATAATCCGTACACGGGATGATTACAAATACTACCCTCGATTGAGTTTGTTTTCTTACAAATACGTACCACAGATTGGTGCGACTTGTAAGGAAAGCAAACTTTAGTAGTTTTCGTAATCATCCCAAGGATAAAATAGAGGAAAGTACCGCTCGAGAACAGATTTTCCTTCCTTGTATTTTTGACTCTTTTCATGAGCAATTTCCTGGAAATAATCAAGCAAAATAAGCAGTTTGAAACAAGTATATACATATACTTGTATTGTAGCATCTATCATACTTACATATTTCCATCCAACAATGTCGCCGCAGCAGACACAGAATATATCTGCGACGGTGTGAGCCCCAGTCATCATCATCCTCTCTTCTTGCTCCCCCATTGTTACATTAACTCTACATGTGACCAACAATTTCTATTTATTTTGCTTTTCTACTTTAAATACCACTAAAGCATGTACATTTACGTCCTAATCTTGGGTGTACACTCAGACTCTTCTCGACTCTACTTTGTGAAATTCTTTTACTGAAACAGTCAGATATGTATAATAGAAAGACAAATTACCAGATAGTAAATAAGTTTGCAACAATCATTAGAAGGAAGAACGTTTTTTTTTTTCAGGTGGTAAACAAAGCTCATCATCGATTCATAGATATCACATATTGTGGAAATATGGTGGATTAATAATCTTAAAAATTTAAGAGGAAATGGGATTGAAGTGATTGCTTTCAGTATAGAACATTGAAGCTCAGTTCAGCATCACTTCAGTTAGTTCTGGATCACTCTCTCCTTCAAAAGAAGAGCTATTAATTTCTCAAATAAATGGCATCTTCGTATGTGCAAGGCATCGTTTCGGACCAAGATATGGGAAATGTAGTACCTTCCATCCCAAACGTAAAACATCCCTTCTCACTTTATACTGTCTATCAACATTCATTTCACTAATATCAACCTTCAAGATGGAAAGCCATGGACATGATACATGAATGAAACGAATCCTTACTAAGGGTAAGAAAAGGGTCTTAACCAATTTTGGCGCTAGGTTGGTGCAAACTAGGGCCTAGGATCTAGGTGTGAACTTTTACAACATTTAACAAGTGATTTGAATCGGATTGGCTCCTTCTCATTTCAACATTTGCTCACATGAAATGAAAGATAAGCAGTTTGTCCATTTTAGAGTTGCAGCCATAATAAAATGATTGCAAATAGAAAGTCCATACCTACTAATTGGAAAAAGGTATCTCATGTCACAGCATGCCTTGAAAGTGCTAAATACTTGTTTCATTATCTCACACTATAGTATCGGCAGGCAAAGATCAAAAAAACTTACACCTTACTGAAGAGATAAGCCTTCCCATGTCTGCTTTGAAAAGACTGAACCAAAAACCACAAACAAATGAGTCCAAGAAATCAACACTCACTTCAACAAATGTAACAATCATTAATCTCGGATCATTAAAACTCTCACTATCATGCTAACTGCCAAGAATGCTTTCTAATGAACTCATAGAAAGGAAATAAATTTGTTTCAACTTGAAAATATGATACGTAATATGCAGTTTGTCATGAAACACAGCTACACAGGGAAAAGCACAACTAATCGTCTTCTATTAAGCATAGGCATCAAATTCAACATTCATGGAATGAAGATAATAAGAGATAGGAAGTCTCAAAATTAACAGCTAGCAAGTTCCAAACTCAGAGTAGGTGACGTCAAAAACACTTAACCAAATAAAACACAAGGTTACACAAACAAAAGAAGCATGAACCTAGTTTCAGCAAATCATTCTACACTCTTAGGTTGTTTTTGGATGGAGGGATTTGAAATCCATTGTAGTAAATTCATTTTGAACTATTTTTTTAGCATTATGGGTGGATTTTGAATCCACTATGATTGAAATCCATCAATTTCAAATCCCTCAATCCAAATGCATTGTTAAGGATCTCATGCACCGACTGCAAGCATAGCACTGTATAAATGCTCACAATCTTAATTCAGTATGAAGAGTCTTATGCATAGTAGGATAAGGATGCCCAACCTTCTCTCTTCAAATTTTTAACATGAGAGACATGAAAGAAGAAACAAACCTTTCCAAACTCTAAATAACGTAGATAACAATCTTTAAATTAAAACAAACTCCTAAATTTAAAACTACATGATGTATCAATAACCGATTCAACTATTGGTATCAAAATTATTTAAATGAACATTTGACTGCCTCTTCTACATTGCTCCATAGACTGCAAATAAACGTGAATCAACATAGAATAAATAAAAGCTAAAACAAGAAACAGGGATGGAAAAACTTCTCTTGAATTCCTCCCAATCAGCAAGGTATATTACATCTAAATAACCATAATGTAGAAACATGACAAACACCATTCATTCTCATTCTCATTCTCATTCTCCACACATGGGATTTACTCACTGCTGTCCATCTACAGCAAAGCAATCTCAATACACATATTACTTCATGACACAAGATAGTCTAAACATGGGCACAATATGACATTATTCAAAAGCATGATTTCAATTAAAATGTGGAAAATAGCATCATACAGGCACAAAGATCAATACCAACACCTTTAAATAGTATCCACAGCAGGGCATTACCAATGGTGCTTCAAGCTTGTTCAATTCAATATAAATCAGAACCCCCTTTTGCAAGTGAATGGGTCTTCACTTAATATAACATTTTACCCAAAAAAAAAAAACCCTTCAACGACCACAAATGTTGGACAAAGATCCTGAATAAGTAAGTCAAATAATCACCAAAAACACAGATGATTACTATAACTAGGAAACACAAAAAATTGAGTGCCAATAAATCATGATTGATCAGGTAAAACAAGAAGAATCAAAGATTGATGATTAGCAGTGAATGAAAAGAGAAAAAAAGGATAAACCTTGGAGACGATGTCCTCACTGAGAGCAAGATGGGTCCCACAATGCCTGCAACTGTAGATCTTGCCTTCAAGACTCACTGCAAACACCCTCCCCATTCTCAAATCTACTCTCTGAATCAATTCAAACAAATTTTTGAAGAATTCAGAAAAGGGGTCTGTAATCAACAACTAATAAATAACCCAATTATGTGCCTCTGTTTTCGAGTTAAAAAAATATTTAATTAGAAACTAATATTTGACGGTGACTATGCACAAAGAAAAAAGCATAAATTGTTGGGGGTTGGAAAGCTTCTTTTACCTTCAAGAACAAGAATATGGACTATAATCTATCTTCAATTTCAACACGACTAATGAATGCACCCTCGCAACAAATACACACGTAAAACAATACTTTGTTGTCAATATTGTGTATTTTTTCATTTTTATCATTGTGACTTCGTTTGGATAGGCTTATTTAAAAATTTCAAATGAATTTTAAATCTGTTAGAATCGGAATGAATTTAAAATTCACCAATATTATTCAAAAATTAATTTAAAATACAAGTAAAAGGATTTCTTTTTAATTTACAAATAAGAATTTTAAATCACTCTCTAAATCCTTGCATTCAAATGGAGGCTAGACTGCATTAAACTAAATATGTGTTTTTTTGTGTAATGTTTAATCTTCAAAGTATATTATTTATTATCTTTTGTCATAATTACCTAATTTTGGAGAACATTATAAATACGATTATATGGGTTGTTAATAATTAATGAATTGTAAACTTTGACAATAAAATATTCAAAAAAAAAAAAGAAAAGTAAAATTGTATGGCAAAATGGAAAGAGAAGAATGCAAATTAGGTAGGTGAAGGAAAGTAACGAATAGAATATGCGGCCTAATAAGTGCAATGCTTACGGCTTACCGTCGCATTGCCCACAATTTTCCCTGGTGGGCTCCACTCTACATTTTTAAGGGTTGTTTGGCTAAATTTATTTTCAAAGCTTATAAGTCTCACATCTTATAAGATATTTTTAAAATTTATAATATATTTAATTTTAGTTTAAAATAAGTTGTTGAAGTGATTGCATAAATAAGATGGTGGAACTTATAAGATGTTAGTAATGACATTTGTGTAACTTTAATGATCAAATTTAAAAGTGTTTAAAAAAATAAGATTTTATTTTAGAAATAAGTTGGGAATCTCTTACTTTTCACAAAAGAGCTTATAAACTCATCACTAGAGTTGTTAATACGGATCGATGGGGCTAGCCGGCATACAACCTACCATTTGGTAGGATAGGGCAATGCAGACCCCAAAATCTCAACTCAGCCCAACCCATTAGTTGGTCGTTGGTTAGATTGCACGACCCACCAAAAATTTTAGTTTTATTATTAATTATTTTCTTAATTTTTTCAAAGAAAAAAAAAAGTAAATAAGTCATCATATACATTTACTAAGATAAATATGCATTAAATTATACATAAAATATAAAAAAAATTAAAAATAGTTTTCTCACTAAAATTTCTTTATATAAATAGATGGTTCATATTAATATTTTTATAAATCATTACCTGTATTAAGTGAGGATTTTCATCATTATTATTCATTTTCCATATAAATTTTCAAATGAAAGAATATTTAAAAAAATATAAAAAATTAAGGCGGGTCAACCCACTAAAAGCCCTATCCAATGCGGTCAAACCTACTTAGGTCCGTCTTTTTGTGGACCAATAATTACTCAACCTAACTCACCGCTTTGGTGGGACAGGATGGCTCAACGAGTCTAACTCGTTTTGATAGTTCTACTCCTTACATCTTATTTTTGGAGGACAAAATACTTTTTTCGTCATTCTTTAGAGACTTTGTCCAATTTTAGTTATCTTATTTTTTTATCATCAATTTTAATCCTCTTAAATTTCCGGCTGTCCAATTTTAGTCCGATTGTCCAATTTTGGTTCTCCTAACTTGATTTTCGGTCAGCTTCGGGCGAATGCACAACACTCGCCCCCAATTTGAACAAATCCATGAAAATACGTTGATGTGGCGCATTTTTTTTCATACGTGGCATTCTTTTTTAAAATTTTTTCCATCCAAAATTCCACATCATCCACCATATCATTATTTAAACTTAAAATATAACAAATTCATCACCATCATCATCCACCATATCCATGGTGATTAACTATGATATACCAAATTCTGCAAATACTTATTTACGCAGGTATATTATTTGATTCTTTTCTTGACAATCAATTTTTAAGGTTGGAGATTTTGAATGATTAACCTGATTTTCATCCTATAATTTGTTCTTCAATGTTTTAGGTCAGCAAAACTATGATGATGTTTGGATTAGTGTTTGCTAGTCGGGATTTGAGATTTGAATTCATTCAAATCCCCGTTTATTTTTATGTTAGAAAAGGATTATATAATCTACCAAAATCTTACTTTATTTAAATAAAAACACAATCATTAACCCTATACTATAATCTATTAATACACAAATTTCAATACACACCTAAATTTCTACTATTACAATCATTCAATCATTACCATTACATCAACTCATAATATAATATTACATAATAACATTTTTTCCAGCATTGATTTGACATCTATAGTGCTAATCATACCTTACAAAATCTCTAAACAAACACATATTTTAACTATTCACCTTTATTTCAAAAACTCAGGATTTCAAAGTCGGATTTCCCCAATCCTACATAACACCAATCCAAACATCACCTCAGAGGGTCTTGGGGTTGACATAATATTTGTTTCTTCTGCATCTAATTGAGATGTTTTTAATAGTTTGCCTCTATAATGCTAAATTGTCTTTAACATTTTTTTTCTCATGGTTCTTAATTAAAGATGCATGATAATGTTTTGCAGGTTCATGAGAGGTTTGAAGTTGATATTAAAAAGCTTCATGAGCTAATTGATATATCAACCTATACTAAGTTGGTCTTTGGTTATTAGACCTGTACCAATTTGAATTTATTGACATTTTAGTGTTCTATAAGAAAATGACAATGAATATTTGTATAGTTGTGCTTCTTAGTTATAGTAGATGTAGTCACTTTTATTTATTGAATTGTGTACATGGTTATGTGAGGGTATGTTTGGATTAAGAATGAAAGAATGTTAAATTGTTTGATCTTATCACATAGCAACTGTTTTCCATTTTCGTCTGTTTTACTTATATTTTGCTTTCACATTTCTTTGTTCATCCATTTACTCCTGAAATACACAGTTTGTTGCATTATCTAAATGGATTGTTATTTATTTGATTACATAGGTTTTAGTTTTTTGATTCCTTTCTGCATTCTTGAAGTTTGTTTAAAATTTAACAATTTAAATTTTAAACATTCAACAAAAATATTATTTCAAAAAAGTGATTTATAACTACGTATGTTTTCTTTTTCAAAACTAACTCATATCTTCTCTCTTTCAAATCCAACTAATATTCCACAAAAATTGCAGATTTCTCTCTTTCAAATCTAACCAAAATTCTACAATAGTTGCATATTTCCCTCCCTTCCTCTGTCAAGCAATAAAAATCTTCAATACAAATTGTGTTTTTTTTAATGTTTCACACCATGATTTCAAGAAAAAGAAAAAAAAAAAAGGTATCTCTGCTAAAGAAAAGTTAAAATTTTCTCAATATTTTTCTGATATTTAAATTCTTTTTATCAAAAGTTTGTCATTATCAATATCAATTGAGGAAATAACAATAATTTTTATTTTTTAATCCCCTAATATTCACTCAAATGATTAAAATTTCATAAAATGGACATATTTCATGTTATTATAAAACAACACCATAAATTGTATCACCATAAATGGACATAGATATGCGGGTTCGAATGTGGGCCTATTTATGCGACTCGGACGTCCAAATGTTTCAAGTGAAGCTAAAATAGATTGGACTACGGATTTTTAGGTGCAGTGAAGCCCATAGGTTAGGTTAACTTGGGCCTTTACCAAACTCAACTGGTTTAATCACAATTTTTCTATATAAATAAGGCTTATATATTATTTAAAGTATTTAAATTATACAAATTAAATATGCATTTGTACTGTTGAAATTATAAATCATATTCATTATTACAATTCTGCGAATTATATCTAAAACTCCTAATTTTAGGTTTACATTTCTCAGATTGAGAGATATATCCCTTAAAACCGCACGTGGAAGATCATATTATTTGTAGGCCAGTTTTCCACCTAATTTCATAACCAATATAGTTTTCTCATTTTTCGACTCATTCTTGTAGAGAAAAACACATTTTTAACCTTGAAATTTTTGAAAATATTGTCAATGTTTGAGAAAGAAACCAAATGGTCACATAAATTAGTCAAGTAACAAGGTGAGCCCAAATTTTGTAGACTTTGTGTAACGGGCTAGTTTATTTACATGGACTCTTGGTTCATGGATTTAAATTAAATTTAAATCAATTACTCAAACAACTTCAAGTTTTCAACATGATTTTATCCATTAACAACGTTATGCAATAATTAGAGGGTGATAATATTTAAGTGATAGTAAAATTATATATCAAATGATGTTTGTAATCATTTATTGTTTTTTTTTTTTTAAGAACAAGATTTCATTGATCATAGACTCCTAATTACTTTGTCAATGATATAAATAAAATAAAACAAAAATGTGACTTGAGTATGCTAGACGAAGTGGGGAAACATGAATAAGCCTATTAGCAATAGAATGGGAAAAAGGACCAATTGTAACCAACCTTTTTTTTTTTTGGGTGGCCTAAATCATGATGATAAAACTTGTATATTTTTAATAATTAATATTACAAGAAAATATGATTAGTGTTCATCAAATCCCAACATTAGTCCTTTGCAGTTTGCAGTGTCGATTCAAACTACTTTTTGGCTTCATTTATGGGGTATTCAACTTTTACTTCATTTTGATTGTGTCGGTTTTTGTCCCACTCACTGTTTCACCCCACTTTATAATGGTAAGGTTGGGTAAATTAGAAAAAAAAAAAAACAGCATATTATATTTAAGAAGTTACTTTTCTATTATAAATGATAATTTTGTTATTATTCCAACATAAATTAGAAAAATAGAAAAAACCATCCTTCCGAAAAAAGCGAAAAAATTATTTTTTTGTCGGAGTTTTCATAATATGTATCTTTTATAGTTATATAGTTTTAGTTTTTCAGTGGTTTTTCAAATCATATCGTGACCGTATAAAAATCATAATGTCACAATATGTGTTTTTTTTTTTGAGTTAACACGATATGACCATATCGTGTAATACCCGACATAAAACCGACTTTTTTTAATTTTTATTAAAATGGTAAATTAATCAAAATTCTTGAATTGTAGTAAAAGAGTAATAAAGCTATTTTTTATAGTAAAAAAATAATACACTATTTAGTTTTGTTGTGTAAAAGACTATTTATCCTTAATAAAAAAAGACAGTCTAGAATATTGCTCAAGTCAAACATTTCTAAAATGAAGTGACAGAACATTGATTCACTGTTTTTTCTCTAAAATATCAGAATCTTCTATTTATCACTATTGTTTCAGAAATTAATTACAAGGGATTCAGCTCCTTCTTTAAAATAATCAGAATAGCACCATGGGCAAATGTGAAAAAGAAAAAACAAGAATTGTTTTAGATAATATTTGAAACCATTAAAAAAAGAAAAGGGAGGGTTCGATGTTGATAGAGTAGGTATGGTATATATAGTGACACACGTGGGTATTACTATTGGCATTGCATTGGGAAGTGGAAGATAGTAGTAAGAGCATCCACGATAGTTAATTTTGTGACATTATTAATTAATGAAAATGTTAATTAACTATTGTCCATTTTTATTAAGTATGTGAATGTATTATTCTCCCTCCATCTTGTCCCCCATTTTGACCTTTTTTATTTAAAAATAAATATTTCATTAATATTAATTGTATGTGAAAAATATTTTCATGATTGTAACGAGACCTATATGTAATGATTATAATAAATATAAAATGATTATAATAATGTTAAATTACTGTAAATATATATTGATTATTTTTAATTTAATTTGGTGGCACACGGAACTACAATAATTAATATTAATAATGAGTATTGTAATAGATGCTCTAAGTGAAACATCAAAATCAATCCAACTTCATACCATTCCACACGTATCTAATCACACCTCGTCTCTCGTGCCTCTTACCTTCCCAAATTTTGATTTTAATTCTACTTCTGAGTGGATAATTTTGTCATTTTTATGATTTGTGGTAGGAAAGATATAAAATTATTTTATAGTACTTTCATTCTTAACCATCTAAATTTATAAATATTTTTTTATTAAGTTATTAAATTTTGTTTTTTAGTCAAAAGAAATGATTATTGCTAACTATACTCTTCTAACATTTAATTTATAATATGATGGTACGAACTACGTGAATGATGATATGGGGGGTATAATATGGTGGTACGAACTATATTATTAATGATATGATGATGTAATATGATGGTACAAACCACGTATATTATGGTGCACAAGTGTATTATGGTGGTACGAGGTGAAATATGCTGATACAGGTTGGTACGAGGTCAATTTAATTAAGGATACAATGATCCAAAAAAATATTCTACTGCCTAAAAGATAATAGTTTCAAACTATTGGTTAAAAAAAAATGTTTCTTTTTATAGTAGACTAATTATAATTTCATCCCTCAATTATCTTTAATAGCAGAAAAATAATATAGTATTTGATTTTGTGGTATTAAGATCTTGGAACTCTTATACTATATATATATATATATATTGTTTCTACTCATTTTGTTCATAGTTTAATTTTTTCTCTTACATTTTTTGTTATTAAAGGACTAACATGTCTTTTTCATGGATTCTCAAAAAAAAAAAAAATAATAATAATAATCTTTTTATTTCTTGTTATCATGGACTGATCATCATATGTCACGTGTAATATAATGGTATGAATATATGAGTTTTATATGTTATAATGTCTGATATAATGCTATAATTATGTATCATATAATATTATTAGATTATATGATACAAAGTTCATGTGTCATCGTATAAGGTGAACCGTTTTAGATGAGTTAATATATACTAATATATATAGGCCGGGACCGCCGGGTATCACTCATATATATAAATATCTTTTCTGCACAATCAACTCATACATCATTTATTTCAACTCTTTCCATTATCTATAGTACATAATTAAGGGAATGTAGTAATGATGATTTGCATACCTAAACTATTGCATTTGTATTGCAATATGATTGCATTTAAGGCATTGTAGCTTCTAATTACATGTAACCATCATGATATGCATTTAAGTCATGTTAAATCTTGTCTAACACTATTTTGAATGATAATCAAGTGATGAGATGAAATTAACCGATTTAAAAATTGACATCTATTGAAACATCTTACAACAATCCATCACCTAAACCTATCACCTTTAGAAAATGTTCATTGTCAAATAGGGATCATGATATATGAATTCAAAGATAAATCAAGAAAATGATCCAACTCAAATATTCTATTGTAAATCTAAGACCGAGCATACATCATTGACTAAACTGCCATCTTGATTTAAATATTTTATCCAATATATGTTGTAAATAAGCTTTTAAATCAAAAATATATATTTTTTCTTTTTCTTTAATAGGATAAAATAATTTCACTACTAACTCTTTATAAATCAAATTTAACTCAGTATAACATAGATCGAATCATTCTCTTCATTAGTACTAATTTGTAAACCACACACATATCAGCACTTTATAAACTAAAAAGTCAATAGAAAAAAAATAATTAAAGACGAGCAAAAATTGATGAGAGTTGTTTGTAGAATAGAATTAAATGATATTATTTTGGATATTCTCCATTGGGGTAGAGTACGTGGAAGTGAGGCATAATATCTGAGTTGCATGGATCTGCTGCTTCGCAGAAACGGAGCACATGCAACATCAATTAATTACAAATCCTATACCTATATAGCTATTTATGATATGGGGACCAATTTTGATTAATTCATACCAACTTGCTAAACTTTTTTTTAATTTTTTTTTTTTATATTTAATCATAATTCCGAGATATATATCAGATGCATCCTCGATCACTCATTGGCCACCATAGTTGTCTTCCTTTGAATTATATAATTATAAAATTTTGTATACAGTTATTATCTAATTATTATAATATTTTCTTTGTGCTAAAGTGAGTTGTATATTTTTCTCGTCCAATTTTGTTTTTTATTTTTAATTTTGTAAAGAGTCGAACATAGGGTTGTAAACGAATCGAATCGACTCGAATATCATGATATTCTATTCGTATTTGTATTTGTTTATTATTCAAATCAAATATGAAATTCTTATTCGATTCGGATAAATTATTCGGATACATTCGAATTCGATAATGTGAACTTGAAATTTCATTTTTTTTTCAAAAATCTGTTTATTTTAAAAAAAAATTCAATTAACATAGAAATAAATGGGAATTGAGAATTAAAAAAATCATGGTTGGGATTGTGAGGGGAGAGTAAATTGGAAGTAAAAAAATAAAATTATATGTCTGTGTGTGTATATATATATATTATTAAGTAATATTTTTAATAATTTATTAAAATTATATATAGTTATAATTATTCGAATATATTCGCGAATACTCGAATCGAATATGGTTATATTCATATTTATATTCTAATAATATTCGAATCTCAAAAAATATTCTTATTTGTATTCTTATTCTAATTTTTCAAATTCAAATCACTATATTCGAATCGATAAAGTTCGATTATTTTACATTCCTAGTCTAACACCATGAACATAGGGTGCTGTATGATTTCGGCTCCAAAAAAAAAAATTAAAAAAAGAATGAGTTCAAGTCTTATTATGACTTTATTGTTATATTCGTAAGTATTATGTTACACTCAAACTTGATCTAAAGACTACTTGTATTTAATATGCGCGTGCATGTAGTAATGTTGTGTGGGCAAATGAAAAAAGAGTAATGCACTAATTTGGCTTCGTGTATTTTTCCTCTCAATATTTAAATACTATGTGGATTGGTAATGTGCGAAGTTTCATGTTAAAAGTATTGGGTATTTGTACAAATGTATGATATACAAACAAAAATGCTAGTCTTTCAACAATTGGGTCGAAAAATTCGAAATTGAGGGTGCAACTACATTTTTCACATGCAAATATGGGTCCAATTAAACTATCAGTGTTGAAAGTCTAAATTCATACATTTTCAAAAATTAATACATTAAATTGTCAGCTTGAAAACTTAATGTTGGAAATAACTGAATCTCATTAGTTATAGTTATAAAGAAATATTGGATAATAAACTTCCCATATTATTTTGTCCAATACTTCACATCGTTGATATAGAATTAATAAATGTAATTGTGTGCTAAACAATCTCTGCATGGTTGTGAGAGAATCAACGTGTAATCGAGAATTATGTGAGTAAGAGATTTTGGAAATGATAACTCCAAAGTACAAAAGTTCATTTGATTTGGAAAACAAAAAAAGTCAAAAAATACAGCATTATCCTAAAAAATGTCATGTAAATGTCGCATGATATACTTGTAGTGAAATTTAGTCGAAATATTCCACAATGATGGAATTGGTAAGTCAAAGTGTAAATAGATTAACTATAAAAATAATTGTTCAATAAGTAAAGCTAGAAGAAACGCAAAAACTTGCATGCGTACCATCGCACGGTGCGACGGGACCGTGCACGATCGTGCCTCAGGACACGGTCGACCATGCGCTACAACAATGTACAAGTATGTTATTTTCTGCTTTAAGTATGTAATTTTCACCTCTAAGTATGTGATTTTTTCTCGTGCTATGGGGCACGGTCCGACCGTGCACGACAATACAACACATGTGTAGCGCATGGTATATATGGGACATGGTCGACCATGCACCACACAAGTATGTGATTTTTAACTCTAAGTATGTCATTTAGAGTAATAAATATGTGATTTTTTATATTGTGGCGCATGGTCGATCGTGCCCCAGGACACGACCGTGCGCGGTCCCGTCGCACTGTGCGACGGGTGTACAAGAGACTGACTCTAACAGAAAAGGCATAATTTAGAAAGTAAGAGTAATTACCCAAACTAATATTAAGTTACATGAATTCCTTGAACTAAATGATCTATACTATGGTTCTTATATTATATATATATATATATATATATATATAATGTGGTGTGTAGATAACTAAAAATTACAAGTGAGGTTGCTTAAATAGGATGGGTAGATCTGCAGATTGGGATTTAAAACAATAATTGAATAACATAAAGGGGTCCTCTATATATATGGTGGGCTTACCAATAATTAAAGCATATCCAGGACTGGCCTATTACAAATCTCTTCCAAAACTATGTTTTTTACGAAAACAATCCACACCATCTTATTTTTTAAATATATTTTGCAATATCAGATATTACCAAAAAAAAATATATTTTTTCTCTTTCTTTCTTTATAGTAATATGTGCATCATCACTCTACATGCCCTAAAGTAAAAGTTCTAAACCAAAACCAATCAATTAATCCAATTCATAATTATGGGTAATTTCATTCACTCGATCGAAACCAAAAAAATTCCACCCTGCAATCCGTTTTAAAGTTGGATTGGGCTGTCCTAATTGAGATTGAGAATCGTATTGTTAGAAAACATTGTAAAAAAGTGGATATGAAAAGTCAAAAGATCAAAGTCAAATTTCTGTAAGGTTGAGTTTGAATTAAGGGATTTGAAAGATAAATTTTGAAAGAGTAGGTTTGGTGTGCATAAGGTGCACATGCAATTCGGGTCGACCTGGGTTGTTTTGGATACGCGTGTTTTTATTTTTTGTCATTTTTTATTTATTTATGTGTTACCTTTATATTATATTAGTGTGATCTTTATATTATATTCATATCACCTCTATGAACAAATGTCCTTACCTTTATATACTGCAATTTAGGAAAAAAAAAAATTTGAGTACAATTTGTACATATATACCTTTATGTGATATTCATGTCACATTTATGTACACCTTCATGTAATATATAAATGTGTAACTAACATAACTAAAAAGTATGAGTAATATCACATAAAGATATGTTGATAAAAAAAACGTTGAAATTCTTCCTTTTTTTTTCCCTAAGTTCCAATACATAAATGTCATACTAATAACATAAAAGTTATACAAATATAACATAATGGTAACAAAAAAAAAAAAACACGTGGATACGAGTTGGATCGACCCGAATTGCATGGATCTATGACCCGGATTCATTTATGTGGGTTGCATGGGAGATTTTGCAATTTTGAAATGAATGAATTTCAAATACACACAAATTAGAATGGATTTAAAGTCCAATCATATTATAATAAAATTAGTTCAAATTAAATTGATGTATTTCAAATTTAAATCAATCTAAACGCTATCAATAAATTACTATAAGAAATGAATTTCAAATTCAAATTAATCTACTAAACTACAGTGCGAATTAGAATCTAATACAAAACAACATAGATTTTACCACTCATATAGATATTTGAGAATCGAATTTGTTTCATGTGTTATTCTTCCTATAAGTAAGCATACCTAATTTCAAAATTCTTAATCTACCAGGTTTGGCAAATTGAAAATGTTGTCCAAAAAACAAAAATCATATATAACCTTTTTCTAATGTGAATGCCCAAACAAAAAATCCAAAATAAAATGAAGAAAAAAAGAAGTAAAGTGCTCAATGAATATTGTACATTTGTATGCATATGTGTGTGTGTGCGTGTGTGTGTATATATATATATATATGTATGTATGTATATTAATCACATTAACTTTCTCTGAATTATTAAGTTTAATTATTTTGTATTTATTTAACAACCAGGGCCAGTTTACAGAGGACTCAATAGATGAAGGCCCACGTGGCATAATTTCGATTTGACATTCGTGAATGCATATTTCGTTCATAACGATCCATAAATTAATGAAAAGAAGGAAAAATAAAGGAAAAAAAGTTCCGCACTCTCACTTTCATGACATGAATTTATATGTGACGGTCATATGAATAATTATTGTAAAATGTATTTTTTTTATTTTAAATTCATAGATATATAAATCCATTAGATAGTCTCGCTCACTTCTTTTTTAATATATCTTTAATTGTTTAATCATTGTTTATGTTCTTTTACTCGAAAATTGCATTTTCAATTTCCTTATCTTCGCCACCCATTTTCTATTTTTGGAAATCAATTTTACTTCTATAAGTACTTGACTACCTCTTTCTTTTCGCACTATTAACCTCACAAATTCTATACAACGAGCCTTGTAATTCAATGACATCCCACCTTTTAAGAAGGTGTAAATTGTGATGAGGGTTTGAATCTTGGATCACACAAGTTTTTCAAATTTTTATCCCCTCCCTTGCACTTTCTCAAGCTCATTAAAAAACTTCACAAATTCTATAATAGTGCTTCAAATTTTCCTCTGATCCTCGTAGGCAAATTGAATTCCGTCTGAGTATATGCTATCATGAACACCTATCATGGGATTATGGTTCTATATAGTAGGGAATGTTTCATTATGTAAAATATGTTTTTTCTTCATACGTTCCACCTGAATCCATATTTACCTATCATGTAACCAAAATTTCTAATTTGGAGTGTCATATCAACACATTAGACATCCATATCGGTGATTAACATCAGAATTTGAATCTTTAACTAAATTTGACTGATATTTAAAAAAAATAAAAAAAATGAAAGGATCATTAAATAAACTTAAAATGGACATGGTCAAAATTATATGACTAAAACTGGAATTCTTGCTTTTTATTTCCTGCCTCATGCAATTTTTTAATTACTTTTTTCCCCACTACTTTATTTTCCATGATTTTTACAATCTATATTTTCATGTTGTTTTTATCCCACATATTTTTCTCGTCTACTTTTTTTTTTATATAGGAAGTATTTTTTTAGTAAAAGTAAAAATATATGAAGCATTAACGAGTTAAATTGCATGGAGTACACAAAAAAATAAAAATGAAAGTAAAAATGAAAATGCATAAAAAAATCGTAATGTATGATATATTGGAAAACAAAGAGAGGATTTTTTCCTCTTGTTTTTTGTATTTGGTTCTCTTCTCTACCTTGGGACACAGAATGTAAGCCACATTTTACATTAAGTTAATAATTGAATAAATAAAATAAAATGAATAGGTCTTGTGTGAGACCGTTTTGCGGATCCCATGTCGTGAAATGGATCAACTCGATCTAGTCAATGCGGATCGATGATCGATCAATACAGTTAACCAAAAAATATTACATGATATATATATATATATATATATATATATATATATATATAATTCTTTTATGTGTATGATGTGATATTTGCAAAAGTATTACATGATAAACATAAGTGTTTGGATGAAGGGATTTGAGGAGAGATTCAAAGTCTATGGTAGCAAATTCATTGATGGTGTTTGGATAAATGTGGATTTGAAATCTATAACTTTCATTTTGACCTAAAATTTGAGCAATATGAGTGGATTTGAAATTCGCTCTAACTTGAGTGGATTTCAAATCACTCTATCCAAACACAACCTTAAAAGTATTATATTATGATCAGAATAAAAGTATTACAATTTCTCAAGTTAATCATTGATTAAATCACCAAAAGTATTACAACGCATAAAAGATTACCTTGTACAAACAAAAATATTACATAATCTTACTTATCAAATATTAACTTTTTAAAAAATACTATATGACACATAAAAGTATCATATGATGAGAATAAATTAGTTGCATCTTAAAGCTCAAGTGGTTGTATCACACCTTGATAAAGGTGTCAATTGTGATGATCAGAGTTTGAACCTGAATCACACAAGTTTTTTCTTGTCGTTATTCCCTCTCTTCCACTCCCTATATATATGTGTGTGTAGATGAGTTAGAAGGAATAACGACAAGAGGGAAACACACACACACACACACACATATATATGGAGTGGAAGAGAGGGAATAACGACAAGAAAAAACTTTTGTATGCATGTGTGATGAGAATACAAGTATTACATATGAAATAACAATTTCTCAAATTACTCATGAATTTAGAATCTTGAAAGCAAATGTATCACATAGTATTCACAAACTTATTATTAGATACACACAAAAATATTACATGATATCAGTTGTCAAATTATAAATTTTCAAAAGTACAATCTAAAAAAAATACTATATAATATAAAAAATGTTACCTAATATAAATAAAAATAATATCATTGATCAAATTGGCCGAGTTGGTCAGTAACAAGGTCATGTTGACCTGCAATCTTACCAAGAATTTATCAAATACAATTATTAAGTCATGTTATACTCCCTCCGTCCTAAATTAATTGACATTTTACCATTTTTCACACAAATTTAGAAGATCTACAAAATGATTGATAAATCCATAATTTTTTTTCTTCATTTTTATATTTTCAATACTCACTTTGAGATAATAAAACATTTAATAAGGAAGAATAAATGGAGGCAATTATGAAAGAATTGAGGAAAATGTTTCTTGAATTCCTATAATGACAAATATTTTGGGATAAATTTCAAATGCTAAAATGACAATTAAATTGGAATGGAGGGAGTACAATTTCCTATTAGTAGCTTGACCTTTTTATCCTAGGAAAATAAATACAAATGTAGAAACACGCTTCATAAGACAAATAAGTAACATAAAAATTAGAGTAAATTGTTAGAAAAAATTACAACCTTTATTTGAATTTACATTTTAATCAAAATTTTCTCTATTTATCAAAATAACATAATCTTATATATGTTGTATGTTTCTTGACCTCCGATAGCTGTGAAATTATTAATTTTTTCTGACGTGTCCATCAATTTGAAGCATACTAAGGTCAAAACAGATACACCATCCATATATAATGTAATGTTATTTTGACTAATAATGAAAAAATTGATTAAAACCAATCTTCTAAGTAAGATATGATTTTTCCGGCATTTAACCTTAAAATTATTATTATTATTATTATTATTATTATTATTATTATTATTAAATCCAACTTGTACAAGGCTGGCAATAATTTCATGATCTGGATTACTCATAATTAATAGTCAATTGTCCCATAAGTTGTCCCAAAAAGAGAGGAAGTAAACTCCAACTGGAAAGTGATGATTTGTCCAAATCTGCTTTAAATCAACCAATGATATCATATTAATTAAATTAATCTTTACATCTCTTACAAATCCGTTTTGTGGTGTGCACGATGACCACAATACAACTTTGTGTGTGGTTGGCTTTTAATATTACCAGTTAAGGATTATCAATGAATGCTGGCAACTTAATTTATTTAGTTTAGTGGCTTTCATAAATCATAGGATATAATTAGTTAATCTGTAATTAGTGTCTAGTGACATAATTAATGTCTAATGGAGTATAATACTCCTCCATCCCAAAATAAATGTCGTTTTAGCGAAAGAAATTTATCCAAAAATAACTGTCTTTTTAATTCAAGATATATTTACTAATAATCTATCAAAAATACCCTCATTTGCTCATACCAAATTAAAGAAGATTATTAAGAGGAAAGAGAAAAAAATTCTAACAATAACTATACTTAAATAACTATAGCATCATTTTTAATTTGTGTAAAAACATCTAAAACAACATTTATTTTAAGATAGAAGGAATATAATATATGAATTTTTTTTCTTTCGAAATGAGAATGATATTACTATTTTGTAACAAGTTTCGTCCAACTCAATCCCCACAAGTCAGATCTTTGATTCATATTTTATCTAATTTTTATACAATTTAATTATCTTTATCTTACTCATATTACTTCCACAAAGTCCTTGAAATTATATATCAGATTTTTTTCTCTTCCTAATACATATCACAAAAATAGTCTTGTGAAATTAGTGTATGGATTCTAGATCCATACGATAGGGTCGATCCAATTCGAGATCATTTTTTACGCGCTCCCACACGCCTACAGTCCACTCTCATATTCTTTTCCTCTTGTTCGTATTCTGATAAATATATAATACATTTTAGTTATATGAGTAATACATTTTAATTATGATAGTGATACACTTATGTTATGTTTGTTGTATCTTTAAATTATATTACACAAACATGTAATATACTTTAGTTATGTTAGTGATACATTTTGGTTATGTTAGTGTTACCTTTATTGTTAGGAAATTAATGTTTAGATTTTGATGAGACAAAAAAATCAATTATAATAGGAATTTAGAGTACCCAATTTTTCATACTATTTAAGTGAACTTAGATTTGTAGGGAACAACTGCAGTAAATTGCACAATGAAGAACTTATTGTATACTGCAAAATGCAACTGCTATAAGTAAGTAGTGAAGACTTTCTATTCGATGACCTATGATACAACAACAAATGAAGGTTATAGAGAGACCATTGTTGTACGACAGTTGCATACAAAAAAGAACAAAAAATGTTGACAACCTAAAAGTTGCTTGCAAATTATTATAGGGTTAATTACATTTTGGCAAACACTCCTGTGCACCAGGTGCACGGATCTAAGATCCGTGCAATCCGGGTCGATCCGACCCGGATCCGCGAGTTTTTATTATTATTATTTTTTTTTTTTTCCAAATTTTTGTCCTGACCTTTATGTTATAAATGTATGACCTTTACGTTATAAATGTGTGACCTTTATGTACAACTGTCTCTACCTTTATGCACTGTAACTTAGGAAAAAAATGAACATTTTTAACACAATTTGCACTATGTACCTTTATGTGATATTAATGTGACATTTTATGTTATATTATGTCACTTTTATGTACAGATATTCTGACCTTTATGCATCTTTATATATTATATAAAGGTCAGAATATTTGTACATAAAGGTGACATAATATAACATAAAGGTCGCATTGATATCACATAAAGATGTAAAGTTCAAATTATATTGAAAATCTTAATTTGTTTTCTAAGTTACAGTCTCTAAAGGTTATGATAGTTGTACATAAAGGTCATACATTTATAACATAAAGGTCACACATTTACAACATAAAGGTCACAACCTGAAGCAAAAAAAAAAAAAAAAAGGAAAATTCAAAAACACGCGGATCCGGGTCAAAAACCGGGTCGACCCGGATTGCATGTACACCAAGTGCACACAAGACCAACTCTTACATTTTTCAACCTGTACTATACATTTTTTTTAATTTTGCACCATAAACTATTTATTTTCTCCGATCACATCATATACTATACATTTTGTTTACTTTTGCAACCTCCGGTAAATATTTTCCGGTGAGAAAGCGCCCACATGACTTTCATGTGCTAATTGAGGGTTATTTTCATTATTTGCACTTCTAAGACATTAGTAAATTCGATTCATCAATTATTTTCAATGGTAAAGAGATCTAATTTTTTGTTTGAACCTCATCGTTAATCTTTATTTGCTCAAACAATTTGCCAAAAAAAATGTGGGAAAAATTAGGGCAAAATTCGCTTTTAGAGGAGGAGTTAGTTAATGACCTAGAAAATGACAAAAATAATCCTTAATTAGCACATAAAATCACGTGGGCATTTTCTCACCAGAAAATATTGGTTGGAGGTTGCAAAAGTAAACAAAACATGTAGTATGGGTTGTGATCGGAGAAAAAAAATAGTTTAGAATGCACAATTAAAAAACGTGCATAGTATAGGTTGGAAAATGAAATTAACCCTATATAAGAACAATTTTAATTTTAGTTATCATTACATTGAAACAACATTACACATATATGTTGAACAAGTGTTGCACCAAAAATCTCCCATCATTTTGATTGACCTTCTTATTGCACTTCGTACATGCATTATAAAAACTTTAAAGCTGATGAGTCGAGCAACAACCACACTATAAACATCTATATCTATATCTATATCTAATAACAATTACCTCCTAAAAATAGTAATGCCAAAAGTTTTCTCGCCCATTTTCACTTACTAAATATGTATTATATTAATAATTAATAATTGATAATTATTAAATATAGAAAATATATTTTATGTGATCTTCTACATATAAAAATTGCACCTATCATTAATTATCTCATATTAACCAATCACACATTTCCTTATTTAGTGGGTATATCTAAATTTAAACATTATTTTTTTCCACTAAGTTATCTCCTAAATTTTATGCATATAGATTGATATATATATATATATATATATATATATATATATAATTTAATTTAATTAATTACTACTCACCAATTGAGTAAAAACATAAATGTCATTTTTTGTGATTCTCAATTTTCTAATTTTTTTACGCCCACACACACACACACACACACATATATATATATATATATATTGATTGAATAATAATTACAATTATATTCGATAAAAAACACTCAACTTTTATACACAATTTAAATGATACGTGTTTTTTATTTTAAAATGTTTTAAATAAATTTTGATATGTCATTCGCAGCCAATTTCTAGAATGAGAGCAACTTTTTTTTCATTTAATTTTTATCTAAAAACATTTTAAGTAATTTTTTCAGTCCATTTAATATTTTCAAATGTAACAAATAAATGGAACTATAACAAAACAAACAAATTATCGATTTTTTTTATTTTAATATACATTAAATTTAATTTGTGATGTGTATACAAACATAAATAATTAAAAAAATTAATTTGAATAAGTAATATGTTCTCTAGAAAATATCTTAATATTTGAAAAATGTTAAATAATTGAGTACACTAACTATGAATGTTAAAAGAAATAATAATACTTGATGGAATCTAATAAAAAAATGTACAGACTGAAAAAAGTCAATATTAAAATTTAAGATACCCCTTTATATTTTGATTTATGCAATTGTATAGCTATAATTAGAATTTTAATAACAAAATCAAAAAATATATTTTAATATATAGCGAAACACTTATTTAATATTTTCCATCAATTTGTTATAAGTTTGTTCCTCCAGTAAATCGTCAAGATTTATGGCAATATCATGACTATGTACATCATACTCTAAGTTTTCAAGTGGGAAATATTAGAAAGTTAAACTATGTCAAAATGGTGATAAATATATGAAAATTCATTGGTGGTGGAGGGGGTTGGTAGAGATCATAATGTCGTAATTGGAGAATGAATGTTATTTGACATTCTACTATATATGCCGATGTGATGAAACTTTTTCGAAAAAGAATATTTAAAAAAATGTTTGTTATATCTAAAAGATATTCTAAATAATTAAGGTTAGTTTTGCATAGTCAACTTATCCATATCAAAAAATTACAACACTTGAAATTTATATACCATGCATCACACGGATTAACAAATGAAATTGAAATATTATTAAGAACTTGATTTTTCCGTAAATTGACATTTTTACATTAACCTCAAAATATTTAAATTTTATGGTTATGCATCACACGGGTAACATATTATATTGAAATTAATCTCAAATAATATATTATTTTGTGTTCAACATTTTCATATCAAAATAATAATTTTTATTTACCCGTGCATCGCACGGGACCTATATACTAGTACTATATAAATTAATAAATTGATTAGTAATAGGGTCTTGAGAATATGAAAAGATATATTTATATCCATCTTATAAATAAAATTGATTTCACCTTATCTATATATATTGATAATAACAATAAGTCTTTTCCATTGTGATGAATCTTCAAACCCATCCAAATTGCAGGCTTGTGTTTGAGACGATGTGTTGATAATGACTGTCTTTCTTGCTAACTTGTTCACAAATTCTTCGAACATGATTGAATAATTAATTTAATAACATCATAATTAAATAATTGTATCTTAATAATTGAAAATCGTAATGCTTATCTAATCACTACAAGAAATCACACATTTTATGACGAATATTTTTGCGACGATAAAAAAATCGTCACAATTTGTTACTTAAAGGCGACAAATGTTATTTTCGTCATTAAAATACTAGAAATTGTGACAAAATTTTATTTTGTCACCATTGATAATTTTATTTATCACTAATTTGTAAATTTCATGACGACATAAATTATTTTGTCACACAATAATAATAGGTGACAATGTTAATAATAATTGGGTACGAAATTCGATGTCATAAAAATATATATTTTCATAATATGTGTAAATAGAGCTTACTTTAGATAACAAAGTCCAACAAGGGGTTGCTCTCCTTTTTTTCTATTTTTTTTATTTAACATCTTCTAGATTGCCTGCCCAAACAACTTCTTCAATAATATTTATACATATATAAAAACAATGAAAATTTTAAAATAAATGTTATGACAAATTAAATAAAAAGAAAAGTTTAAACCGAACATACCTACTAATATGGATTCCTCCATAGCTCTCAATTATATAATCTTATCCAATGAGATAAATTGAGTCAAAGTTATAAATAAGTATGTCCACCCGCGGACAATTTTTGATAGAAGTGTATAGATGGAAGTTGAGCAAAGTTTCTCCTTCATTTTCTCTTGTGGTAAAGTTTGAAATCTCATACAAGTTTTCTTCTATCATTTTATGCATGACTGATATAAGTTTATCTCTTTAACTGTTTAATTCTTTATAATAAATTAAAAATATTAAGTGAATTAACTAAAATAAAAAAAATTAAAGAAAATTTAAATAAAAATTTAAAACATAAGAATTGATTAATTTGAGCGTGACACGTGTCCTTTATTGGTTATTACTTAGTATATGTGAAAAATGAAGAATTAACAGAGATACCAAAACACATACAATAGAGATTTAACCAGGTCTGCTATCCTATCCACATCATTGGTACATATTAATGTTTCCACCATTGATCTGTCAAAAATCAAACACAATCATTAATTTGAAATTATAATATGTAAAGAAATGTCAAAGGTGTATATTTTAAGACATTTCTACGGTGGGTAAGTAACATTATTATTCTATATGGTTGGGATTGTAATATTAAGTATTGAGATTCAAATTAATGATTAGTATAGTATTCATTTAATAGTAATATATAAAAATATTTCTATGAATTTATATCTCCATTTAGTGCATGCAGAATTTTTTTTTTTAAAGATCACTGCATTTAATGCTGAAATTTAGCATATTAATTAATTGGATGCAGAATGAGTCATTAAAAAAAGTCAGTGCATTTCTTTGTATCAAACATAACGTACAATTTGATTTAGAAATACTGAATTAATAAGATCAAATAATCTCTCTCTCTCTCTCTCTCTATATATATATATATATATATATATATATATACACACATTAAATATTTAATAAAATATGAATGCATACGCTAATATTCAAATCAATATTATAATATTTTAGGCAAAATTTTGGATGAGGTCGTCCCACGAATTTTATTCCATAAGGTGGGACGAGGCGGCTCGGTCAATATGGAGTCTTATAATACTTTGTGTATGATCATGTAATAATTTATTTGTACATACAATACTTGTAAGGAATTATAATTTTGATAAATAATAGTATTATGCAGTGTATGTACATAATACAAAAATATTACCTAATAAATTCAAAAAATATTGCATTTTACACAACCCACGAGTGAAGACAAAGAATAGGATTCATGTTTTGTAAGAACCGACCCGACCTGACCCGCCTCATGGATCTCATAATACAAAAGTATTATTTGATAGAAAAAAATTATTACCTGATACACACAAAACTATTACATATTATGTTGAATCTCATAATATAAATCTATTACCAGATATATAGAAAAATATTGCATATTTTCTGTTTTGGATCCAAATGTTTTTTTATAATCTAATCATGTTACAAAATAAGGTTCGTGTAACGGTTTTAATAAAAATGACCATACTATGTATTCAAGTAAATCAATTTTATTATATCTAAATATTACTATATCCACTAATAGACATATATTCCTTTTCAGTTATCATGTAGTATTAATTAATTTGAAAGGTACATATTTCATATAATATCCTAATGTAAATATCTCTCAATAAAATAAAAACATGAATCAATTTTCCAAATTAAAAAAAATTTAATGATAATTTCAATCAATATTGAAAAATATAAATCCAAATTTAGATTCCATACTGATATTGATCAAAATTAAATTTGAAATATTTCGAATTGATACCAATCAACTTTCAAAATTCAAATATGAATTGGTTTAATTTAAAATAAAAAGATTTGAATAATTTTAATTTTGATAAATACTTCCTTCATTTCAAAATAAGTGTAGTTCTGCAATGTAAATTTTGTTTCAAATTAATTGTTGTTTTAGATTTTTATGTTATTTTATTTCCAAATTATTCCTATTAAACTTTCATAGCTAAAATTTAAGGATTTTATATGATACTTTGTATGAAATTAACTTGATTTTCTTTCCAATTTTGAATTCTAAATTCCTTGATTTATTAATTGTATTTTTGTCAGATTTCTATGTTTTTTAGTATCAATTTTAGTACAAAATTTCTAACATTTATTTTAGTATCAATTTGAGGCGATATGCATCAATCAAATTTTAAATTTTTTTCTACATAACAAAAAATGGAAAAGCTTATTAATCGAGTTAGGTAAACATAAAAAAGGAAAGTGGAGAATGAAGGAAAAAAACATCAAATGGATTTTCCCAAAAAAAAAAAGTTCCAAATCAGAATTAGTAAGTAATAATAATAATTAGCGTAATAATAAAAAGATAGAAAAAAACTAAAGTTGGAGACAGTAAAAAAGGTAAAGAAATTAAATTCCGACATTAATTTCGTTCGCACCCCAACCCATTTTCCTTTCACAGATAGATACCCACCCGTGTGCTCCCATTAATACCATTCTCTCTCTCTCTCTCTCTCTACTCATTCATCGATCAGCCATGTTTCTCTGCACTCTCCTTCTCTCCTCTTCCTCCCTCGCCTTCTTCCTCTTCCTCCTCCTCCGCGCCACCTCCGGCCGGCGGTGCCGTCTCCCTCCGGGCACGTTCGGCATCCCCTTCATCGGCGAAACCCTCCAGCTCATCTCCGCCTACAAGTCGGAGAACCCCGAGCCCTTCATCGACGACCGCGTCTCCAAATACGGCGCCGTTTTCACCACCCACGTGTTCGGCGAGCAGACCGTCTTCTCGGCCGACGCCGACACCAACCGGTTCATCCTGCAGAACGAGGGCCGCCTCTTCGAGTCGAGTTACCCCGGTTCGATTTCGAACCTTCTAGGCCGCCATTCGCTTCTGCTCATGAGGGGTAGCCTGCATAAAAGGATGCATTCACTCACCATGAGCTTCGCCAACTCAGCCATCATCAGAGATCATCTCTTGCTCGACATAGACCGCCTGGTCCGGTTCAACATGGACACCTGGACCGGCCGGGTTTTGCTCATGGAGGAGGCCAAGAAGGTAAATAAATAAAAATTCAAAAAAAAAAAGGAAAAAAAATATTTTCTAATGAAATTTGAGTTAATTAGTTTTGGTACTAAAATTACTGCGTGGCAAAAAAGGGAAAAAGGAAAAGGCGCATGTTAGAAGTTGAATATAAAAATGTAGGCGCAGTTTAGCAGGCAATCGAGTTCCATGGAGGGAGTGGGAGGCACGCGTGATGATTTCATGTTAGGAGCACTTCCAACCAAAAATAAGAAGAATAATAATAATAATTAAAAAAAAAAACATAAGAAGTGATGAACTGGTTTTGCTGTCTGTCGCATGTTGAAGTTAGCATAGTGCCACAGCAAGTGGCTATCATACACGATGAAAACACACACACACACACACAGAGACCAATGCGGGTGTGTGCGGTTTATTGTTTATACTTTAGTGTATGTTATTATTGTTGATTGAGATATAGAAGCAGAAAGAACCCACACACATGTGCATGTAGTATCATCCATTTATTCTCTTTGCCTTTTACCCCATTATCTTTTGCTCTCTCATCATTCCATGGATATGTCTAGGAACCTTCTATACCCCCATAAAAAAAATAAAGTTACAAAGATACAATATGTGCTTTTTTGAGATGGGATTATTAATTTTTAATTGAAATTGCAGATAACTTTTGAGCTAACAGTGAAGCAGCTAATGAGCTTTGATCCGTGTGAATGGACTGAGAATCTCATGAAAGAGTACATGCTAGTTATTGAAGGCTTTTTCAGCATTCCTCTCCCCATTTCCACCACATATAGAAGGGCTATCCAAGTACACCCACTTTAATCTTTTTACTTATATACCCTTTTTCCTTTTAATTTAATTATGGATTTTTTTTTTGATATTCATTAGGCTCGGGGAAAGGTGGCGGAGGCGTTGAGTTTGGTGGTGAGAGAGAGGAGGAGAGAGAGTGAGAGAGGAGAGAGAAAGAATGACATGCTGGCGGCGTTGCTGGATGAGGAGGGCGGTGGCGGAGGCTTTTCCGACGAGGAGATTGTCGACTTTATCCTGTCTTTGCTCGTCGCCGGCTATGAGACCACCTCCACCACCATGACTCTCGCCGTTAAGTACTTAACGGAGTCTCCTTTTGCCTTGGCTCAGCTCAAGGTACAACATCATTTTTATTCTGCTTTCTTAATTCTTTATTTTATTTCTAGTACTACTTTTACTATAATTAATTAATACATGTGATGCCCTATTCAATAACACCATGTCCTACACCGTTTATTCTTACTTTTTTCATAATACATTTATGTGTATAAGTAGATGCTTTTGATGGAAAATTAAAAAATAATGCTACAATATAAAATATATAATAAAATTCTACATAAAATCTGTAGTTTGGTGGGCCCAAGACTCCCACAGGCAACTAGTATGGTGGTCATCTCTCTTAAATGGATCATCTTCTTATCTAAAATCTCATCCAAACAAATACTAGGGACAACTTATCAGTCTATTAATTTCCACCCTACCCTCCAAATCAGATCTTTTGTACCCAAAATCCCTATCCCTATACAATTCGTGTAGTACATTCCAAAATATGTCATATTAATGTAGAAAATAATAGTGATTACAATTAACAATCTAATTACAAAATTATGTTCATTCACAACTAAGTAATTTTGATGTGATATACAAGTGAGATGAGGATTTTGGTACATTAGATCTGAATTGCCCTCCATAATGATTCATATACTATATAGTTGGACATAGAACTTAATATAAATAAGAATGACTTTTGTTGGATCGTAATTTCATGAATTGGGCCAATTCATAATCAACTTAAATTAATTCTTACTTAAAAGAGTGTGTTATGGAATTAGGAATTTTGTTTCATGCCTACTTTAAAAAAATTAAAGTAGGTATAATTTTTAATTAGTTCAAAGATGAGATGATCCTACATTATTTCCTATTTGTCATGATTATGCTGGGATGGGTTGTGGGCCTATCATTTGTTTATAAAATTGCTAGTACTAACTAATTTAGTACCAAAAAGCAATTTTTTTTTTAAAATTAATTGTACGTGACTTTCTTTTATCATGTTGAAATATATTATTAAAACTAAGTAACATAAAATTGTTCTTATATCAGCAACTTGAGTTGGGTTTTGGTTAAACTGTCTTTTCTTGTTGAATTGGTATACTTCATGATATCTATAATTTCATAGAAAATCATAAAAAAGTATTAGTTAGAGTTAATCTAAGTTTGTGGCTAATTAAATCGTGGATGTGATCTGAACCTTTGGATGGGACAACACTTGAATGGTAAGAATTTCCCCTTTTGTCGCGTAATAAATGTAAAAAAATGAAATCTAATAATGTGAAATTGTAAAGTAAAGGACAAACCGACAAATTAGAAAATGTGGACATCCACAGACACCCACACGAGTGGGCTGAGCAAACTATGGACGTCCCAAATTCTATTCCCTCTCTCTCTCTCTCTAAATAAATAAGAGTGTTTATGAATTAGAGTAATGTCAATTTCTTGAAAAGGATGGTTCACCCTTCAAAGTCTCCAACTTTCATGTTCACACGTGCACCTGTTTAGTCACATATCAACACGTAACTAAAATGCCCATTCTTGATTAATTCCCAATTTTTCTTTTCGATTTTCTCTCTATCGTTTTTTGTAAGTAGATCTTGAGTTTTGGCAAAGGGAATCTGTTTATTTTCTACCAGACAACATAGTGTTCACATGAGTATTCTTTGTATACCATTTCAAATAAGTTTTTGTGAAATTTAATACGTTAGTTAACTAATGAAAATGTCTCTTAGACTGACATGTTGATAAAATAGTGCTAGAAATATCATCTATCTAATCTAACCAAAGGAAAAGGTTAGAAGAAAAATTTATCTACAAAGATTTTCTTATGAATTACAAGAATTCGAATATACTTAAGATTAATACACCAACATATTTTAGTCTAACATATGTGTAAAAGATAGTAATGTTGCAAGTATGGAAGAGAAAAGAGTCATGTATAGTTCGAGAGAGAGAGAGAGGGAGAGGATAGTGGGATGGTCAAAAAGGTGAGGAGAAGTAGCAGAGAGTGTATAGTCAAAGCAGAAGAAGAAATAGAAAGAGAAACAACGTTAATGGTGGGCAATACTCTGAATCACTGCACGCCTATCTCTCTCCCATGTCAGAACTTACCCAAAACCCCTACTTTTCTTACACTCTCCTTTTCTCTAACTTAAATTAATAAATATATTTTTTGTGAGTGTGTATCATACTGTACTATCATATTTTAAGTTCTAAATGAGTGTGTATCAAAGAATTTATGAGGTCTGATTGTAATTTTCACAAGTCTTGACTATTGTTTGGGCTCTGTTTTTTTAGTTAGTGCAAGGTTTTGTTTTTTTTTTTTGTTCATGTATGTTGACTTGGTCTCAAATTTTTTTTTTTTGTTGGTTCCTTTTTTTGTATTGGTTAAAAATGTAGTTTTATAATTTCGAATGTTGCATAATGTCTCGATTCTCTTACATAGGAAGAGCACGAGGAAATCCGAGCTAGAAAAGGTGAAAATGAAGCTCTTGAATGGGATGATTATAAGTCCATGTCTTTCACTCAATGTGTAAGTTCATATCACTCGCAACATTTAACTCCCCGTCTAATTTATGTTTCATCTTTCGTTTCAATATTTCGTTTGTTTGTTTCAAGAAATCCTATCCAACAATTCCAATTTGATATCAACTAACTATTTAAATAATTTAAATATTGATTCCTTTGATTGACCATCGATGTTATCCTTTTAGGTGGTCAACGAAACTTTACGAGTGGCTAACATAATTAGTGGCGTATTCAGACGAGCAATGGATGATGTCACTATCAAAGGTGAGAATTGCACTTGTCTATACAAATGCACATTTATATAGAGAAACGATGCTACAAGTTTCATTGTTTTAACGTTCCTTGATTCGTGTTAGATGGTTACACAATTCCGAAGGGTTGGACGGTCTTTGCTTCTTTTCGAGGAGTACACATGGATCAACACCACTTCAAAGATGCTCGAGTATTTAATCCATGGAGGTGGCAGGTATCAACGACAATGATCCAACAACTCAAGTTAAATTTATAGTTGGCATTCATAATTGAATCCTTATGTTAGTAATTTGTACTTGACTTATAGAATACTTCCACAACGGCTAGTAACTCGGTCAACATATTTAGCCCGTTTGGTGGAGGACCGAGGCGTTGCCCCGGAGCCGAGCTAGCTAGGGTTGAGCTTTCGGTTTTTCTTCATCGCTTCGTCACTCAATTCAGGTACAATTACATAATCTATTATTGTTATTGCAATATATATCTTTTCAACAAATACGAAATGAAACACTATTTTGAATACAGTTGGGAGGCAACGGAACAAGATAAGGTCGTTTACTTTCCAACGACACGAACTCAAAAGAGGTACCCGATTAACGTTCAAAGGCTAAAACGAGTCAAGGCAGTGTAGGAAGCAACTAAATTTCTAGCCAATACCCTTCGAAATTGTAGTGAATCCAATAGAGCTTGCTACTAAAGCTTATCTATAATAATTACAAATGTAAATTGTGGTTAATTACATTTTGCTTCAAGAAATATATTCGATTTAGTTTTTGGAGGGAGGTCAAAGTTCCTTTTGAGGCCTCCCTTTTCAGTTTTTTGACTATATATATATGATGAGCTAATTTATTAATTTTATTGATGTGGAAATAGGCATAGAACTTGTTGAAGTTAAACCCTACCATCAAGCTATATTTGATACTTTCTCATTAGTAATCCAACTTTTTGGATGCAATAGAATATTATTTATAAGTTGGGTATATACTTTTTTTTTTTTTTTATCTTTTTTGAAAAGACTATTACACTACTTGTGAAATTACTTTATCTTCCAACCTTTGTCATAGTAAACAAGATGAGAAATTTATATCAACAGTAACAAAAAAATTATTATCTCATTTTGAATATTATCATATACCAAAAATTTAGAAGTTTGATTGAACTAGATTTAGGTGCCTATCTTTATTTATGTTATGTTTTTTCGCAAAACTGAATTTTGTGCATATGTGATATACGCATATTCTAACTTTTTATTTTTTTGAATATTTTGTTATGTTTTTTAAAATTAAAATTAGTTTCATAATAATAAACTGATAAAAGGAAAAGAATAATTAAAAAGTGCTTATGAATATCGGATTTCGTTCCACAATTTTACATGTTAGTATAATAATGAAATAATGATCCATTGAAATGGATTAGGAGATGAAATATCTGAAGGATCAGGGCCAGACAAACCCAGATAGGCCCACTATAAGCCCATAATATTTATTAAATTTACTTGAATGGAACGGGTCGGGTCAGAGCCAATTGGACTTTTCTCGCAGGCTGGGCCTAAAGCCTGAAACTAGTCCAATTTATATTGACCCATTTGGTCATATTTATTTCGTTTTGGGCAGCCTATTAACATATTAAATCTGCTCTACTTGGAGACTGAAGCCCATGTCATTAGTTTATTATTTGGCCCAAAACAATTATCTCCACTTTGCCTAACGGATATTAATTCGTCCCACAATTAACTTTTCATAAATTTCCCCTGCAAAATTTACAAATATACCACATTGATATATCATATAACATTCAAGTAAAAAAGACATATATGATCGCGAGTTCAATCGCTCAGTAGTGCACGATTGTAAACGACTATAAAAAGTAGCATAAAATCCATGATTTTCCTAGACAATCAAACAAATGTAAGATCGATCGTTGTCTCTGCTTCGTTTAATTTTGTTCTAAATTCCAACAATTTTGTTTTTTCATCAAAATCTTTAATTAGAAAAAAGAGTAGGAATATAATTGTTTTATATATATATTTCTTATTAAATATCCAAAGAGCTAATAGAGTTAAAAGCAAAATGAATTGCAAGAATTGTTGTATTGTATGGACGTGAATGAAACCTGTGAAAAGTTTGCAGTCGGGATATTCTATAGTGATTTTGTCTCCTGAATTATTTGTTATACAAATACTATTATAGTTTATGAAACGAATTAATAATTATATATTCGGTTTATTTCATCATGATGCACTTGATCTGCATGTAATATATCTATTAAAATATGTATATACATCCTCAAACCTTGGTGTTGGGTGTAGATTAAAACTATAAAACATTCTAATTAAACATTAGCAAGTAGATCCATTTTCTTTTCTTTTTTTTTCCTTTTCTAGCTGTCTCAAAAGGACAACAATTCCAATTTTCCAACCACCTCAATCAAAGGATTATCGTATAATAAAGAGAAAACAACTTAATTAACAGGATTTACAAACTGAGCTATGGAGCCCACAGTAGTTGGCAGTCTTTCATTCAGCCAGATGCTGCTGTTAAGGCTAACCCTTTATCTCTATCAGGTTTTGGACCATATATTTGTTGTTATCTAATCATATACCAATTAAATATTATTATGAAAATTAAAGTGGGTGTAATTCTTGCATGAATTTTTCTAGTTTTTCTTTCCCAAATCCTTGCTAAGCATTTGTATTGAAATACATATATATATCGATATAGTTATACATTGATCGTACTTCAGAATAGTGAATCTCGACTAGGCATTAGCCAATTAATTGGTAGTGTTACATTAAAATAAAGAGGTTGCTTTGGACAAACAAAGTATGAGTGTCTCTTACCTGTTTAGGACATTATGTTAGCAATATGTGGATTTATGATCTGTAAAACTTGTAATGAGTTGGAGGTGGGTACAATATTTTTAGTTGTTGTTGGTTGTCATTTGGCAACTGCCCTTCTTTTTATTTGGTTGTTGGGGCCATAGATTCTCTTCTTTACAAAGGTATCTTATCCATGCATTTATACACTCACTTGCATATTTTTTGTGTGTGCCCATGTGAAGAAATTTGATGCTTTTGCCCAAAATCTGGGCCAAGTTGAGGTTTTTTATTATTTTATTTTATTGGATAATATTAATGTTAACTAGGTGGAAGAATTTATATTGTGTCATGATGTTTGGTACAACTAAGCAATGACAACTCGAGCAAATCCTCTTTTGGAGTTTTGGGAGATGGGGGGTGTAAGACTTTCTTTTGTTTTATGATCTTAGTAACAATTAAAGCAAAGACAAATTGAACACCAAAACTCCTTTTTAGGTTGCATTTTGATTAAGGCTATGTTTGTTTTAGTTGGAGGGAATTGAGGGAATCTTAGTTTGAAATTCTGGACTGAATAGGATATGACGATCAAATTATGTTTGGAAATGGTTGGTTTTCGTATTATTTTATCGTGAAATGTAATGTTATCAATGATTGTTGTAAGTATTTTATCGTAAAAATATGTTGTTGCTGACAATTGGTGTAATATATTTTATATCGTAAGATTTGGGTGTTTGAAAATTTTGAATTTGAATTATAAAACAAATGGGGATTTTTGATTTTGACATCCGAAATCCATTTGTGGAAAACTAGAAACCAACATAGCATAAGGATCTCAATTCTCAAGTTTCGACTAAGCATAATGAATTTCAAGACAAAAACTTCTGTGCACTAGTTGCACCACACCTTTATGTTATAAATGTAACACTTTTATGCATGTTCATTTTAAAGACAAAAACTTCTGTGCACCAGTTGCACCCACACCTTTATGTTATAAATGTAACACCTTTATGCATGTTCATTTTAAAAGGTACAGATATTTGTATATAAAGGTACTACATTTATAACATAAAAGTCTTCCGTGCAACTCTGTGCACCAGTTGCACGGAAGTGTTACTCGAATTTCAATTGCTTATATCACATCTATTTCAATTCAGTTAAATCACTCGGACAACAGTACAAAATGAGGATTCAAAATATTAAAAAAAATATCCATTCAATCAAATCACAAGTAGATGTTGTATTATTATTGATTTCAAATTTATTTGCAATTCCTTCCATGGATGCAATATTAAAGTTATCAAATACGTATTTCTATTTGTTATTGAATTTTGTTGGTTAGTGGTTGGGTAAAAGATGGTTAGGATTAATGCGTATGATCCAACACATTTTAGATCTTTTCATAGCCGACATTACGTCATATGATTCTTACATATGGAACACACTTGTTAATTCTGGGCAATTTGCAAATTGAATAGTGAAAAATACATACACTTGGCTTGCAATTTGACAGAAATATCAGCTTTTAATCGTTTTCAAATCTTTGTTTCAATGTGACTTCTCATCCTAATATCACTAAATAGAGAGTGGCCTAATTGATGGGTCGTGTATTAGCCCTTTTTTCAAACTAATCACTCAAAATATTTCTTAAAAATGGGGGGTTCTGTTTTAGCTGTGTAAGACAATAAGAGAGCATAGAATAAGATTATAAAAGAAATATTCTTGAAAATAGAAAACCATATATATAGAATTGTTGCATAAAAGAACCCTGCGGTAGCACAATCTCACAATAATTTACATGAGAACACCTGCAGCAGTTCTTGGACATTAACATAGTTCTATATATGTATTTACATGTAAACAAAAAATGTTGTATACACTTGTAATCTAAGGTTTCTAAGTAAACTCTATAAATTCTTTGGCAATGGGGTTTCAAGATCTCCTTTGGATGAAACTGCAGAAAGCAAGGATACAAGAGTTAGCTAAACAAGACCAAATTTTAAACTAGTTTGGTGAAACAGAAAGACAGGACATGCACATGGGAAGTTATTATTAAACTATGTTCAGAAACAAACAGAGAATGTATTTGATAATTAAAGATTCTTGTTAGTATTTACCTGAAACCCATGAGGCAAAATTTGATTCTTTCTAAACAAATATACATAATTTGTTTTTACTTGGTTCTTGCTTCTTGTAGTATTTTTTGGTATCTCGGAAACCCATTCTTGCACGCGGAAACCTGCAGGCGAGACACGAGTTACATTAGCCATAGTCGAAGATGAAAAAATTGTCTTCTCATTCTTGCTTTCTATTGCTTATTGTCTACTTAAATAATGCATAGTTTGAACTTGTCATAAAATGTATGTACATATCTTGCGTATTATGTTGAGTGCAGTAAATTTCAAGAATCAAAGATTAGAAGAATCCATTTAAAAAATGAAATGAAATTTCTATGAAAATAAAGGGCATCTTCTCTTCATTCAAAATTCCCACATGAAAAAGAATTGTCTTATTACATTCCTTTTTTCCCCTTTTTAGGTTCTTTATGACAAATACACAAGTTTTCATACGCCAGTTCCCATTTCTATCTGTAGGGGTCCTCCAACTAAAACGTCACCGTTTTACATCCAATGCACAATAACTACATTATGTTAGAGAGAGAAAGGACTTACAGCTTCGATGTCGATCTTGTAAACGAGAAGCTTTCTCCTCTCACGACAGCTGGTTCTGTAGGCGACGACAACGTGCCCAATTGCTAAGACCAGTGAAGAAGTGAACATGGCGGCTTCCATGGCTCTCACATACCCGCCTTTCTCGTAGCTGCTATTCATGAACACATACGACGCCTTCAGCGACACGAACACCAGCGACGCCGCCGAGCACACGGTGGCGATCCCCAGGTACGGCCCCCTCGACAGCCGCGGACCGTCGCAGAAGCTGTAAACACCTAAACCCCCAAATTGGAACAGAGGATTTCACGAATTAGGGATCCGATTAACCAATTAAGCTTAATTAAGCTGATATATACATACATATATAGACTTACATAGTATGATGGCGGATCGGATGATGGAGACGAGGGGGATGTCGATGAGCGAGTACCGGAAGTCGTAGTCGTTGAGATGCGACGATAGAGCGTGGAGAGAGAGGGGCGGCGGCGAGACGGCGGCGGAGAGGAAGGCGGAGGGGAGCAGGGCGTCGGCGATGACTAGGAGAATGGGGGCGGAGAAGAGGAGGAGAGAAATCAACATGGTGATTAAGAAGAAGAGGGTTTTGATCCATCTGGGGAGCACGATGACTACTCTCTTGAGAGGCTTGTCGTCCTTGGAGAATCCCATCAGTGCGTGTGGAGTGTGTGTATGGCGAGAGAGAGAGAGAGAAATAGAGGGGGGCTAGAGAGAAGGTGAGTGGGAAAGAGAGGGAGAGAAAAATCGTTGGGAGATTTGACTGAAGACGCGAAATGTGATGATGGTCAAATAGAGGAGGCTTCTTTGCATTTCTACTTTCTCTCTCTAGGATTCTCTCGCTCTAGGATTCTGTTTATTGGAAAAACCCTTTTTTTGTGAACTTTAACCGCAAATACCTAAAAAACTACTCAGCTGTGGAATTTATTCCTTTTTTTCTTTTTTTTTTTGTACAAATTATGAAATCGAGGATTATGCTGCCAACGGGATTTGCATCTACCGACTAAATTCATTCGATATTGTAATTTGAATATCGGATTGCTATATTCGAATTATTGTTGGATACAAATACTAATATTTATTTATGTATTTGATTTGAATATTAAATATTATTTATATAAATAATAATTTATAAAACTATATATATATATATATATATATATATATTTGTTTTTGATATTAATGTTATAAGAAATTCTCACATGTCCTTCACATATCTTAATACATTTGTAAATATCTCATTTTTTTAAATCGTGTCATGTAAAATTAATAATTGTGTTAGATATGAGTTAGTGAGCATAGTAAATATGTGTCTTGGTGGTGGTAACGGGGATTAGACATATTTGATGGATTTAGATAGATTTTAATGTTATTAATATTTTAATATTAATTTTGTGTCATTATTAAGAAGTAATTTTAGTTTTCTCAAGTCTTGTTGTCCATGTTATATTAAGAAGTAATTTTAGTTTTTTTAGAAACTTATCTTTCCAAGTTTTATGATTCTAAGTTTTAGTAGTATATATAGGAGATTTCTTATTGTTTAACATGGTGGATTTATGAAATAAGAAAAAAGAAATTTTTATATTTCAAATTATTATTACTTTCTAAATATTCTTATAATCAATTGCTGATTATTGTGTATTTATAGTTTTGTCACGTTTCCACTTGCAAACGAACAGAGGTGCTATACTATAATATACATTCCCTCAATTCCATAACAATCAACTTTAATTGTGCAGTTGGAAATTATATCTTATATTACTCTAATTAAACTCTATGTTGTTATATTTTTAAAATTGTATTTCTTTAATGTGCTCTATTAGTAGATTTTTATTTAATGTTACACATTATTTCCATCAACTAATTTTAAACTATAATTATTTTGAAACAAATGGAGTACTAGTAAGTCGAGTCAAACCATCATTTACTTTTTTGTACATTTTATTATTTTGGCCCACATTTTCTTTTCTTTACAATTTGTGAAGAACATGGGACATGATCCCCTGTCGTGTATTAAAACTTGTTTTACTTGTGTACAGGCTTTTCAGGGTCTCCTACTATGGAAACTTTTCCTATTAGAATTATGTTCTTATTACATGTAAGAAAGAGAGATAATTGGTGCAAGACATCCACGACTAAGAAACAGCATCATTCTATGTTTTACTATGTGACAATGAGGCTATATAACCTAATTGATAAAATTTTACTATGTGACAATGAGACCATATATATAACCTAATTCATAAAATCCTCATTCAATGCTCTTAAAACTAACCTTAACTCATATCAGAGTTTCACCAATCTCACCAATCCCATCCTAGCTAGGGATGTAAATTCGAGGCCAGCAGAATACTATCAAACTCGAGCTCGATTTTCAAAAGTCGAAACTCAAGCTTGACTCGAACTCGACTGAACTTTTTTTTTAATTCTTGAGTTCGAAAAAGAACTTGTAAAGATCGAGCTAGGCTTGACTTGCCCTCAATACCTGAAAAATATTTATAAAAAAAATGAAATTGGAAAACATAATGTAAAAAGTTAAATTATTAATGATGAAATTGTAAATTTAATATATACTCGGTTATGCTCGATTAGGCTCGCAAGCTTGTGGAGCTGAGAATTAATATGTTTGTGATCGGACTCGAGATCGAAAGCTACTCTAATAACTCAACTCGATTATTTTCGAGCCGAATTCGATTTTTTTTTTCAAGTCAATCTCAACGGCTCGAGTAGCTCATGAATTGTATTATCTTATTTACACTCTACCCTGGTGAATTCAGCTAAAAACTATAATTGACAACTACCATTTGGATTGTAGTGGTCTTAAATGTAGGTCACGGACCTTAAAAATCATGTACATGCACGAAGAATTAATAAATAACAAGTCAGGACACAATGAATTAATCATTAAGTCATGGTAAATTTCTCATATCCATGATGGTGCTTTATAGATTGTATTGTTATTATACATTTGTCCCACTATGATAATCTAGCTTTCATTTTTCGACTATTTTAAAATTATAGCCTTCTTTCCCTATTAAACCCATGTATTAAATATTATTGTTTCTAATATATTCTTATTTAATAATCCTTGGGAACTAATTAGTAACAATTTATATTTATCATCTTCTAAGTAATAACATTTTTGTATTAATATATGAAATGCATTTCTTAGTTTATGTACAAATAAAAAATGATTTATATATTTTTGTAAGACGAAAGTGTTAGCTCTCTTTAAATTTATATGAAATCAAAATTAAGTTGAATTATACTTTAAATATTCACTAATAATTAAATAGGTTGATTTTATTTTTTATTATTCACCTAATAATCAAAAAAGTTCCATGGAGACCTATGACGGGTATATATACAACCAAATTATATCATTTTAATTTATAAGTATATATATAAGAAATTTGTCTTCTTTTTTTTTTTATTCATGTATTACCTTTATGTTATATTAGTGTGACATTTATATTATATTAGTGTGCCCTTTATGTACAAATATTTTTTATCTTTATGTAATATTTTAACTTCAAAAAGAAGAAGAATTTCAGCCCAATTTGTACATAAATACATTTATGTGATATTACTCATATCTTTAGATGATATTACTTATACATTTATATCAATATATATAGTCATACATTTATGTAATATATAAAAGTACAACGAACATAACTAAAATGTATAACTATATTACTAAAATGTATGAATAACATAATTAAATGGTATGATATGTATTAATGTATATCTAAAAAATGTAAAGGTAAGAATGTCATAATATAAATGTATGAAAGTTATAATTAGAAGGTATACATATTTTTCCAGAAAATAAACTATATATGTGGCGCCCTTCAAAGGCGCGTGGGGTGCGTGGCCAGTGCCTAGAGGCGACCCAAATTACACGAATTCTAGATTTGTGCACGTAATGTTACATGAATTTTTGTGTGATATTTAATATATCTTCAATAAGGAAAGAAGATCACTATAATTTTAAGATAGTCGAAAAATGATTACTTATAAATTACAATTAGGGATTTATATACAAGTCAGATATTGCAACTTACGAAACCCTTATTTAACTCATTTCACGGTCACATATAGACAAGACATAGTCTCTTTGATGATTTCATTTATCAATATATAAATGTGTATGTGACTCACTTCAAGGTATTACCTTATTTTATTTTAAATTTTTTTTATTATTTCATTGAACATATTAATCGTATTACATATATAAGATCCTCGTGGTTTTGAATCAATGCAGTGAAAAATATAATTACCCTTTTGTGTAGCTGTTCTTATTACAGTCTAAAGCTCTAAGCACCACTTCTTTTATTTGAACCTAATTTAGCTATTTGAAATATTTTAGTTGGAGGTCATCCAATTTTGTTTTTTCTTTTAATTACTGTTTGGCATAGAATTTCAACTCCTAAATAAAATAGATTTCTTTTGGTGATATATTTGGTCGATCCAATTATATATTATCAACCATTGACATTATACACATTTGAATATATGGACGCCGCCAAGTTCATATAATTAATTATATATAAATAATTGATAGATAGTAATAATTAAAATAATGTACAGAATATGTACTAGCATCAAGAAAATTGTGTAAAACCACCTGATTCAGAATTCCTGACTATTATTTGTTTATTTATTCAAATAATCAAGATCTTATGATTATTCTTACATGATGAAATAAAATTGTTGATTATGGATTTGATTAGAGCAGTACTAACATGTTAATGGATGATTCTGATTCAATCAAGCGGGTATGGTGGAACCCACCCGAGACAAGCACGTGTTGGCACATGCTCTATTTCGTCCTACCTTTTTTTTTTTTTTTACGAAGAATTTCTTAATACTTAATTAATGTGATTAATTGCTGCCAATAAATTAAATGAAAGTTTAAAGGGTAAAAGAAATAAAGAATAATAATGGTGAAAAGATATAGGCCGGTTTTTGGAGGTTATTTATCCACTCTTTTATAGCTGAAGCTTCTCGCATTATGAACTCTCTCTCTCTCTACTTTCTCTCACTTCCTTCTAGAAGAGTAAAAGTTGCCGGCTATTTTTCTTGGTCAATTGTGGTCATCCTCCATTTGCAAATGTAAAATGAAATGATATTCTTATTTCAAATACAAAGTAAAATGACATTCTTATTAATAGTGAAGATTTCATTTAGTAAACTTTTATAGTTGTGTTTAGACAGAGTGATTATAAATTCATTTAAATAACTTAAAAATTAATTTAAAATGAAAATGATAGATTTTAAATTTATATTTGTTTAAAAATCATGAATAAATTTGTTATTATGGATTTCAAATCACTCCTCAAATCTACATATGTATTTATACTCTTAATTCGATAAGTTCGTAATCTAAGTTTTTATTAGAAAAATATTGTATTTAGTTTAATCTTTGATTATTTGAACTTTGCATGGCTAAAAAATATTGATATCAGGTAATTTAGTTTTATACTCTCTTCAATCTCATTTAAATGACTTTTCATAGATTTAATCTTATTTATAATTATTTATCTTTCTAAATTATAATTTATTTCAAGTTTACTCTTTTTTCATTATCTGAAAATGTTGTCTTATATATTTTTCAATTTTCCGTAATTGATTTCTTTCATTTTTTATCTCACGTCCTAATTCAGAAAAGGATTTATATCAATTTGCTACTCGAACTATTGCACTTTTTTCCAATAGGTGTTTAAACTCAAAAAGTTTTCCAATCACTATCAATTCTCTTCAAAATTATCCGCTTGCTACTCCGAACAATTATTTTCTGGCCAAAATTCACTGGAAAATTCAAAAATGCAATTAACCTCCAAATATTAGCCAAAACTGCATGATTCATATGCCAAAATGACTCTCTTTCAAAGTCAAATTATAACCCTAAGTTAATTTAACGATTTTTGTTTGATTTAAACTTGAATCGAACAAAAATTTATTCAAAATCCTAGAATATTTTTTGTTCGATTCGAATGAGATTCATGAAATTGATTTGGGGTTATAATTGGGCATCGAATAATGGTCATTTTGGCATATGAACCATGCATTTTTTACTGATATTTTGAGGTAAATTGCATTTTCCAATTTTGAAACAAGTTTTGACTGGAAGATAAGTCAAAAATTGAGTTTGGGATAACAACTAGAAAATTTTAAAGGGAATAGTATCTGAAAAAAATTTGAGTTTAGGCATCACCTAAAAAAAAAGTCAAATACTTCAAGTGACAAATTGAAATTAAACCATCAGAAAATGAAGGAGAGTGCATGGTAGTTTACTAAATTTTTTTTATCAAAATATTCCTTAATTTATGACAAAAATTCTAAAAATTATTATTTGTTGAATGTTTTTTTCTATTTGGTATGTACTTTGCAAAACAAAGCATAGTTATAATATGATTATTTTAATGTGTAACTAGTTTTAAACAAAACTGTTTCATCATCTATTATACTGTTGACAATTTCATTGATCGAATAACCAAAATAGGTTAAAAGATGCTTAATTCTTTATTTAATTAAGATCACCCAGGGATATAACTGGCGATTATTCATGGTATAATGCTAGCTACTTGAAATACTGAAATTTATAGTTTTACTAATTATTTATTTTCTTATTTTTTGGGTAAATTAATTCAGTTTTATCCAATGAATAGCTTTAACCAGAAGTTAGGTAAATTCAAAAGAAAATGATGGTGTCACCCAAAAAGTCCTAAAATCACTCAACTATGCAAAACACACATGCTTCACATGATGGGTTAAAGGCTACGAAAAACGGTTATCTTCACTTTCTTCTAATCCTCAGATTTTGTCTCATCATAGATATAGATATTACCTAAAAGTGTTGACATCTTATTTTAATGCTAATTAAATATAATTACTCCATTGTAATACAAAAGGGTGTTTTCAAAAAATTCTTACAGCTTTTAATCACTTATTTAAACTAAAAAAACAACCACAACTTGCTTTTGACAGCTTAAATAAGCTGTCAGAATTTTTTTAAAACACCTCTAAAAAGTGTAGGGAACTAATTCATCAATGTGAATACAACTAAATTCTTTTTCACTAAATATAACTGCTAGTACTAAATGATTATAGTTAAAATATATGATGAACTTAATTAAAAAAATGAAAATAGAAAAAATCAAATTAACACAGATTTTTCCTTGTTCAAATGTCTCAAATACATCGTGCACCATTTTATAAATTCACGAAAAATAATGTTATGTTGGTAATGTTGAATTTAGGATGGGAGGTTTTTGTAGGGCAATTCTAAAAATCATGTATTTTTGTCATTGCTGCTGTTGGCAATAAATAATGATATGATATTAAAAGTTTAAAACTGAAAGTCAATGGAAACAAAATGTCATCTGTGATGAAAGGTTGGAGAAATTCACAATGTTTTGTTAATATTTTGAAGTCAAAATTATGAGTCGTTTCATATTTTGTTTCTGACATTCATGAGAATCAAACTTTTCTTGGTATATTTACATGATTGGTCGTTGACTCCTTTTTTGATTGACCAAGCAAGTTGAGATCCACTGTTCTATTTTTATTTCTATTAATACATATTATAAACCACCTCAATTCTAAAATAAATATTATTTTAACTAAATAAAAAATGAAATTTATACTTTATTAAATATCATTATAGAATTTCAAGAAATTGTAGTTCATATTCTACCAGAATTACCCTCATTCATGGTTCACTTTTTTCAAATTAAATGAGATATACAATTATTATTGGATAAATATTATAATAATTGCACATACATAAGAATAAACTAGTCTTTTTACCAAATTTCTAATTTTTATGCAAATTATCAAAACAAATATTTATTTTTTGATAGAGGATATTATTAATGATATCATATATATGTATGATGTATAAAAGTTTTTTTAAATATTATATAAAAAACATTATTAACGACATCAAAATTTGATGGGTGTCAAACAAATAAAATAAAATTATGTAAATTTAATTTGAATATAATATCAAATGGGTCGAATCCACATCAAATTGTTTTGGGGAAAATGTAGGAAGAGAAATGGGGAAGTATTTGAAATTCGTCTCTAAAAACTAATTAAAAATAAACCGAAAATGAATGCAATAAAAAATTGCAAGTAAACTAAGCAAATATAAAATAGGAGTAAATTAATTCATAATAAATTAAACCCTAGCCAAATGAATGATTGGTTTGCATCCTGATTCAGACAATCAATCATCCATGCAGAGATAACTTAATAGCTCATAAATAAATTGATTATAATTGTCCAGCAAACACAAACAACCAATCTCACAACTTTTTTGATAATAGAGAGACTCTTGTTGATTCTTATTTAATCATAAGATGTTGGGAAAATGACTATGAAAATGCAGAAAGAATATTCTTTTCCCTATTGATTTAAGATACACTATATTAATAAAAATTAAATAGATCACAGTAGCAATTTTTACATGGAAAATTCAAATCGAAAAAAAAAAAAAAAATTACGGACTTAAGTTCAGAAATTCGCAAAATTTCATGTTTCAACTGGAGAATAAATTCTACTTGATAAAGTCACAAGTGAGTTCATTTTAATTAGATAATTTATTTCGAAGATATTAATTAACAAAGTAACTAGATAAGAACAATTAGGGATTTTAAGTTCTTAATTAGCAATCAGTTATTCTAAAGAACTATCAAATATATATGTGTCTCTATTCAATAAATTATAAAATAATTATAACCTATTGAAGTAGATACAAACAATTAAATCTCACAATTGCATAGAATCAAGGTTTCATTGATCCTTCAACAGGAATAAAATTAGTTCCTAAACATAATTTTAGAATAAAATAAAATATTAATTCTAATGCATTAAAATAAATACTCGAAAAATAAGAACCACATTTGATTCTGTAATTGATTGCTTCTGTTCACGTCTGTCTAAATAAAATATATCATAATATATGTAATATATATATATATATATATATATATATATATATATATAAAAGTAGAAATTAAATAAAGGAGTCTTTGATATCTTCTCCGTATATTAATATTCCTTGTGAGTCCATTTTGATTGTCCATCGAACCCAACTTGAAATATCTCATCGATCAAACTCTATAAATCCTCTTTCAAGCAAGAATTAATCAAATTCATCAAAATGAATCTTTAAAACATATAAAAAAAGGTTTAACCGTATTAATCTTCACAAATTTTTTAATCCATTTGATAATTTAATCAAACCTCAATAGTGAAAAGTGCAATTTATCAAAAAAAATAAAAGATTTTACATGTTGTAGCAAATGAATAGATAAATATTGAGTCTTTTTTCTACATACATGACTAAAATAAAAAGAGAAAGATAAATCGAGGATTAAAAATTCAATAAGATAAATTTAGACGATCAAAAACTTTTTTTTTTTTTTTTTTCAAATATAATAGTGAAAAACCAAATCCCTATTAGTATAAGGTCACATCTTTAAATGCTGCATGTGATGGGACTACTCATGAAAATTTTGTAAATCTATTTTGTGTGGTTCATTACAAAATTAGCATATGTATTAGATTTGTGACTAATCACACACTAATTCACATATTAACTGATCCCTAAAAGAAAAAAAAAAAAAAAAAAGCAAATGTGAAATTGACTGAACTTTTCATACAATTATCAAAAGCTCATAATCTATTTTATAATTACCACTTTCTCTCTTTTTCTTTTTTTGGGGTACAAAAAATTCTTTTCGAATTTTTACCTGGCAAATAGATAATATCAATCTAATTATCCTTATCTTAGTGTGCCCTTCCTTTCGGTGCATGGTTGCTACTGCTAATTGTTTGATTGGAAATGTTAATCACATCATTATATATTAATTCAAAATTAAAATACTTTTATCTCTTTATTTTTTTTCTTAATATTTTATGAATGTAAGATCTATACAATGCTATCTTCTTTTAACAGAAGCTAAAATGTCATTATTAATATACTTATAAGTTGTGCTAAATTATTGAAATATTAAATGAAAAATTATATATCAAAACAAAATTCAACGAATGATTATTATGAATGTTATGAATTCAGAAGGGTAAATTTATCAAATATATGATTCGTACATGTAATAAATATCAAAGTACACATCTAAGAAAAATCTTGTCTAACTTGTCATATAGTAATCAAACTAAAAATACATAATTTATCGTGAGAATTTGATCTTATCATATAATATTAATATTTTCATCATTTATATATATTCTATAAAATAAGTGAACGAGGGTATATAGATAATAATATTACTATATATATATATATTATAAATGAGAAATAACGCAATAAGTAACCACTCCAAAAGGTCAAAACACAATATTAAATTAGAAGATTGTAGGTATGGACATTTGACAATACCCTAAAAATTAAAGATGATGTGTAATTCATTTATTTGTAATGAATTGTCAATCCTTAAAAATCCACGTACACGGTTTATACACGAATCGAACTTAACCAGAACACGAAAACATGTGGGTCCCATGTTCTACACTTGTTGGATTTCTAGAACTAATTAACGTCATCTAGCTTTGCTTTTTGTCTCCATATCAATCAAAGCCTTCTATCTCTATCTCACAATTTCACACTCTTTTGATACATGATTGATATTTTGGTTTTTTCACGATTATATAGTACTATAATTTACATATTTGAAGAAAGACAAGATTGATATACTTCGTTAAATATAGCATCTACAACATCGACTTATGTATATATCCATTACAATTTGAGTTTAGTAATCTAAGAGTTTTAATTTGATAAATTTAGTAATAAAATGATTTTCATCTACGCATGTACCTCAAATATTTCATATTTATACATTTTAGGTGTGATGAATTTATGTGGTATTTTCATCATTTTTGGTTTGATTCTTGAAAGATTATATGGGAATGACTCTAATAATTTACATAATATTAATTACCAAAATTATAATGAACTAACATCTAAAAATGATCCTATTTTGTTTCAACACATGAACACTTTTAGAATTAAAATTTAACTTTCTATGAGATATATAAACTTTTAAAATGTTCTAGATAAATTTAATTGGGTACCTTTTAATATTTCTTTCTTTACTAGACTTTTCTTATCACACTTCTTAAATAGTCTTTTTAAAAAAAAAAAAATTTAATACAAGGAATACTGTCTCACTAATGTTGTGGTGTGAATCGCTAATTTCAAACTAATAAATTTTAAATATATGAAACGTTTTAGTTTTCAAATTTTTATTCTAGAAGTTGAAATCGACCAAAAAAACTAATACAATAACAAGACCGAATAATGTTGACTTCCCCATATGTAACATTGAGGCCCAAACCATATTGGGCTGCGATTCCAAGTCCAAATTAGGTTAAAAAAATGTATCCAGTATATATAGCAAATAGGCCCTTTTTCACTGTCTAGCTTGTGGTCTGATTGCATTTGGGCTTCCAAGATTTAATTATGTATGTTACGGGCCCAATTTGAATCGGGCCGTTTTAGCACAATTAATGCTTAGTGGGCTTCCAAGGACTTAATTGGGTATGTTATGAGCCCAATTTAAACTTGGGCCGTGTGAGTACAATTTAATGCTTAGTAGGCTTCCAAGGATTTAATTTAGGTGTGTGATGAGTCCAATTTGAACTTGGGCCGAGTGAGTATAATTAATGATTGCATCATTGAGACTTGAAAGCAACACCAATTGAAGAGTCAATTCTTTCATTCAATGTTGAGAATGCCAAATGCTTATGCTTTGAGATTATCGAACCTACTTCTTATGTTACACTTTCGAATCCTTCATTGAATTTGATTTATTTTAAAACTATTATTAGTATATTATGAACAGAATGTATTAATTGAGCTTCGATGTCGCTGATCATGGTGTTTATTTTGCTCAAAGATCTATTTGAATTCAGAAATTATGTATTGTATCATACGAGATTCTCTATTTTAATGTGTGCATCATTTGCTATAATTGTCTTACAACACAAATTAATTACTCAAACATCACAACATCTTCTATGCATATAGAAATTAATATCCTGAATTGAGACAACATGAATGCATGGTCGTGAAGCTTTCAACATTCCAATATCATTTTCAAAAAACTAATAATCTTCACTTGACGAAATGCATATCTTAAAAGAAAATGATGAAAACTGAAACAATCACATGTCTTTTAATTTCAATTTCATGTTATTTCAAAAATGAATTTGCACATTGATGTAAAAGCTTAGAAAATAGTGCTGATACTTATTTGATTCAGCTACATATGTCCAATCACATTTATTTCATATATATATATATATATATATATATATATATATATACATATAAATTCACCAATACATTATTGCAGAATGAATAAAAATTACTCAAATTATTCTTGAGAGGGTATGTGCTTCCATTATTAGAGGATGACAAGCAGATACATAATATATATATATATATATATATATATATATATATATATAGATATGAATGATCAGGCACGCACCTGAAGAATGCGCACTGTGCGTACTTCTTTAAGATTTTTTTTTAATTTTTAATATTTCATATTATTTCTTTTCGCACACTACCACTTCATATATGGAATTCTCATCTAACACATAGACCTAACCCATCATCAACATACACAATTTGCATCTCACATATCAACATAGATTTTCTTCCAAATTCTCATCTCACAGCTACACCATGAAAATTTGGTTATCATCAAAAGTCATTGAGTGACACTCCTGTACACAAGGTGCAACAATACTGTGATATTATATGAGTGATACTGTTATATTAATATAACAGTATCATTTATATAATATAACAATATTACTTCATATAATATAACAGTATCACTCATATAATATAACAGTATTACTTCATATAAAACAGTATCACTCATATAATATAACAGTATTGTTGTGCACAGATTTGAATCCGTGCACCTTGTGCACAAATTTTTTTGCCAAAGTCATTTGTTACAAATTACAAAATATGAATTGGTTAACAAATATGATAAATTATCAATCAATCCTCAATAAATCCTTAAAATCAATCCTATTGTAGCCCACAATTAAAGAAAAGAATGAAAAATATATTAAAGAAAAGAATGAAAAATCAATCCTATTTTCAATTTTTGTTATATTCTAACTCTAATTGAATTCATAATGTTTTGCGTGTTTGAATTGTGTGTGATTGCAGGATTTAGGGGGAGTTGAAGTTGAGTTGATAATTGATTTAAGATTTTGAGTAGAAAAAGCAAAAAAGGGGGAGATTGTTAATGTTGACTTTGTCAACTTAGTATTTTTCCTTTTTCTTAATTAAAATCAATTATTTAATTTAACTTATTTGTAGGATTTTGTTATCTCACGTATTGCAGATTTACTAAAGGAGTGAGAAGATCTTTTAATAACTAAATTCCTATATTTTAGGTTTTAGTTATGATTCATTAAAGATTGACTTATTCAATCATATCCTATTTTGTAGGATTAAATCTTTTTAAGTCCATTTTAGGTTTTAGTTATGATTCATTAAAGATTGACTTATTCAATCATATCCTATTTTGTAGGATTAAATCTTTTTAAGTCCATCTTTTATTTCTCTAGATTGAGAAACGTGTTTTACTTGGGCGAGAGTTCGTGCTACACGGCTGCAAAACAAGAGAGATAGATCATGGAGATTGAAACGTGTAGAAGCAGAGAGATGGTGAACGTGGCTTACAACATGGAACAAGATCATGGAGCTGGAACGTGGGAACACGAGAAGATGAAGAACATGGATCTTGAAGTGGAGATAGTGGATGAAGAAGTGCTCAATCATGGACTCAAGGACGTCTATAAATATGAGACGATTTGCAGATGAAAAGCAGACACTTCCACATTTTGCATACAAGAGTCTTCAAGCAAGTTTCTAATCTTATACTCTTGTATTGTTTTAATCAACCACCTTTTAATATTTCAGTGTTCTTACTTATTTTAGTAGATCTATTCTCGGATAGATCTCATAGCAAAGTAGGTTCAGTGCTTGGTTGATAGGATCATAGTTTACACGTCCATTTGTTCATTGTTTACGGACGTATATACGTAGTGTCATTTTAGAGGATTTTACAAAGTTCTCGTATTGTTGTGTAATACAAAGATATATCAATAAGACACCTTTTGTCCTGCTGGCATTCCACGAGTATCATTATATACTCGTGGATAATTATCCTGTTATTCCAGTTTATATCTTTGTTATTTACCGCTACGTGTTAACTCTGGTGTTGACCACATTCTACACAACATTTGGTTTCTGTTGTCTTTTATCTTGCATAAGAGCATTCAGACACTTTCAATTGGATTAATTTTTTTTAAGAAGACAAAAACTTTTGTGCACAAGGATTCGTGCACCACAATTTGATATATCCTAGATCCTAGATACGTGCACCACAATTTGATATTCATCTCATATTCAAGCCCGATATTCATCTCATATTCAAGCCCAATTGATATACAGCCTATTTTTATTAAATTTTCAGCCCAATAATATTAATTTTCTGGGAGAAAGGAGACGCTGAAGCCTATTTTTATTAAATTTTCAACCCAATAATATTAATTTTCTGGGAGAAAGGAGACGCTGAAGCCTATTTTTATTAAATTTTCAGCCCAATAATATTAATTTTCTGGGAGAAAGGAGACGCTGAAGACGCGTGAAACTGTCTGCGTCTTCTTCTCTCTCCTTCTTCAGTGTTTTCTTCTCTCGTTTTCTTTAGCTCTCCTTCTTCAGTGTTTTCTTCTCTCGTTTTCTTTAGCGTATTCTTCTCTCTCCTTCTTCAGCGTCTTCTTCTCTATCAGAAGAAAAACTCAAATTCTCAAAACTAACTTATTTTTCGTGATTTATTTTTCAATTTCGTGTTCTGTGTTTTTTTTTCTGATTTTTTACAAATTTCGCACCTCTGTTGAATGCATAAATTAATATAACAGTTCTATATAATTTATACATAACGGTACTACTAAGTACCACTCAATAAACACAACCGTATCACTAAAATAACACAACAATATTACATAAATTAATATAACAGTTCTATATAATTTATACATAACAGTACCACTCAATAAACACAACCGTATGACTAAAATAACACAACAGTATTACATAAATTAATATAACAGTTCTATATAATTTATACATAACAGTACTACTAACTTATACATAACAGTACTACTCAATAAACACAGTCGTATCACTAAAATAACACAACAATATTACATAAATTAATATAACAGTTCTATATAATTTATACATAACAGTACTACTAACTTATACATAACAGTACTACTCAATAAACACAGCCGTATCACTAAATTAACACAACAATATTACATAAATTAATATAACAATTCTATATAATTTATACATAACAGTATTACTAACTTATACATAATAGTACCACTCAATAAACACAACTGTATGACTAAAATAACACAACAGTACTACATAAATTTATACATAACACTGTATCAATGGCGGAAATTTTTTCTTCGCGATTTTGTTAATCGATGTCGCAGTTCTCCCAATTTTTTTTGAGATTCGTCCTTCAATTCAAACACTAAAACCTTCAATCAATGGGTATTTGAACACTGTATCAACTTTAAACCTTCATCAATCATTGTCTCATCTTCAAACCTTCATCAATGACAGAATTTTATTTTTTCAAAAACAATATTTATGTGTTTATGGTCGAAATTTGATCAATATTGGACGTTATGTCTATGGATCGAATTCAAAGAAGAGCTTACTTCGTGGTTTGATCAATTGTTGTTGTAGTTTTTCCCCAAACTGGCGCGAGAAGACGATGAACAATGAATTTCAGTAAAAAAAAAAATTTAATTGATGGCGCGTGTTATCATGCGCCATCTATTTAGAGCGCGTCCTTACTGCGAGTATGGGGCTGTGGTTTGAATTGTTGTGCACGGATCCACCGATCCGTGCACAAGGTGTACAACAGCGTGGCTCTTTTAAGAAATGCGCACGGTGTGCATTATTCAGGTGCGTATCTAATCATTCATCTATATATATATATATATATATATATATATATATATATATAGTCTATTAAGTTGGCAAAAATTACTGATTTGTCATTTTCCCTCCCAAAATATCAACCAATAGAAAAAAAGGAAAAAAAAAACTAAATAACTTTTAATATCTTATACAATAAGCTTCATATATATCTTACATAATAAGCTATTTTATAATTTATAAATAGGAATACATATGAAACCAAATAAGCTATCTTAAATGATATGATTAAATTTTGAAAATAATGAAATTTAAACATTTGTCAAAAATAAAAAAAATTGAAAATTAGTTTATAATTTTAATATATAAATGTGGAAAATAGTTTTAAAATGTAAATTTCATTTTATGAAGTGTTGTATAATGTTTAAAAGTTTGAAGAATATTATAAAAATATAAAAATAATAATGAAACATGAAATTAATAATAATAATAATAATAATAATAATTATTATTATTATTATTATATTAATAATAATGTTGTGAGATTAAGTCTAAAAATCTAAAATCAACAAATAAAATTTAAAAATTAATTCAAATGTATATGTAATATTAAATGTGTAAGATATAAAAATCAATAAATTGAATAAATTTTTTTAATAAAAATAATAAAAATATTTGGTAATTTATTCAAAATTATTTCAGATAAATAGATATAATTAATTTTAAAAAAAATTAAAAAACTATGATATGTTCTAAAAACAAATTTGAAAAATGGTTTCAAAAATCTAAGAAAATATTGTTTTAAAATGTAAAATTAATTTGAAACTTAAATTTTTTAAATATAAATTAAATTTTGGACTAAATATAATTTTTTTGAACAAATCCATCAAAAATAATGCAGAAAATTATTTACAAAGTCTAAAAATAATTCTAAGATATAAAGGAACGATAATATGAACAAAACATATTAGTAAGTATAATTAATCACTTCTTAATTATTCAAAAATTAAAACTCATAAACACATATCTATTATTATTATTATTATTATTATTATTATTATTATTATTATTATTATTATTATTATTATATACTATGTTCAATTTTATTTTCAGATTTTGTTGTTAAATATTTATGTTTTAAAAAAATGGAATTTTTAAAAAATTTAAAAAATAATAAAATGTCATTAATAACATTTTAATATAACATTTTCATTATATTATTGCAAATCGTATATATTATTATTATAAATAATAAACCGCTTATTGCGCGGGAGTTCTACTAGTTCAGTTGAAATTAATAGTAGAGACATGAGATTATTGAAACTGAAAATAACCTGACAATGAGCTCAAAATCACTTAAAAAGAAACTAAAGTACTCTTTAAATAAACATTTGTACATTATAATATATATATAGACTCAAATAATGAGGTCTCTATATTTTAGGCGGTCTGAAACGAATGTTTTATGATTGACACAATCCATTAGCTAAGTTAATTGCATGAACGGTCTCAATGTTATGCGTTTTATATCAAATTGGGTAGTAAACATTATTTTGTATCATATTTGGTATTAGACTTGTTTTTCGATATACAATTGGGGCTACTAACTAATATATTTGCATCATTAGCGTTGTATCATTGACCCGACCTTATATATTGGGTCTCATAATGATCTTAGACCAATGAACTAACTGCCTCTTTGTCCGAAACTGGACCAACAAAATCCGATCAAGAGAACTGTTCACTTGAAATATGATGGTCATTAATGAAGCGTCTACTCAATAAAAGCATTCAAAATGGTTCACATTCTCTTGTATTCAACCAATTTCTTCAACACAAATACTCATATCAGATGATCTCACGAATAATTACCGTAAGACTCCGTGAGATGAAACCCTATCACCCACAAACAATATGTGAATTATAGGGTTTGGGTTGTGGGTGATTGAGTTGTAGGTTAACCAATCGCATGCAATGCAATAAAAATTTGTAAGACAGTCTCACAAGATAGTTACTCTTTCTTCAAAGCAATTGATGTATTTGTTCACTAAATTCTTTTAGCTACTTCTGTAAGTGTACGGTGTAGATTGTAGAAGTGGTGAGTAAGGTCGATCCCACAGAGACTATCGAATTAGAACTGATTAATTACCCAAATTCAACACCTAATTTTATCTAGGCAACTGAATAAGATAAATTCCAGATAAATAACTAAAATAAAATAAAACAACGAATGAACACGATAAATCAATATAACGAAGACAGGTTTTAGGATATGCTTTCATCTAATACTCATTGAAATATCATTTTGACCAACCAAGTTCATTAATTATTCCCCCAATATGAGCAATCACAAATATCGAATTAACTGATCTCCCGAGTCAGTTACCTGGTTGATTATTGTGCTAACAGAGGTATCCCTACTCAATTTGATTAAAATATAATACTCTCAAAAGCCCCTAAGATTGAATTCTCATCACATAAGTTCATTAATCTCCCGATTTCATTCCACTTATGTGTCATGTATTTATTCTTCCATAATAAAATCTCATCTCTTGAATTTCGATTTAATTACTAAAACTTGCTCAATTACCGGTCAAATAACCAAACAAGCAATTAAGAGTTGGTCTTGTATGCACTTGGTGTACATGTAATTCGGGTCGACCCAGTTTTAACCCGGATTCGTGTGTTTTTGAATTTAACTTTTTTTTTTTACTTCAGGTTGTTACCGTTATGTTGTATTAGTGTGACCTTTATATTATAAATTAATGTGTGACCTTTATCTACAACTATCATGACCTTTATGTACTATAACTTAGAAAAAAATGAAAATTTTCAACATAATTTGAACTGTATACCTTTATGTGATATCAATGTGACCTTTATATTATATCATGTCACATTTATGTACAAATATTCTGACTTTTATGCACTTTTATATATTACATAAAGGTCAGAATATTTGTATATAAATGTGACATAATATAACATAAAAGTATACAATACAAGTTGTGTTGAAAATCTTCATTTTGTTTTTCTAAGTTACAGACATAAAGGTACGGATGTTTGTACATAAATGTCACACATTTATACATAAAGATCACACATTTATAATATAAATGTCACACATTTATAACATAAAGGTCAAGACAAAAATGTGGAAAAAAATTAAAAAATATATAAAAATTCACGGATTCGGGTCGAATCGACTCGGATTGATAAGATCCATGCATCTGGTGCACAGGAGTTTTTGTGAGCAATTAAAACATAAATACACAAATAGGGTTCACAGATTAAGAACTTGAATTAAAAGTAACGATCCATGACGATTCAAATTAAACTACTAACAAATTCTAGAAACCCTAGAAAATTAGTTAGACATGATTATTAGACAACTCATAGACAAATCATAAATCATCATATCTAAACCAAAAATCTAACTATAAAAAAGAGAGAAAAACTCTAGGAAATGTGATCTCCCGCTTCTCCAATCCTTTGGTTCTTGATATTCTCCTCCAAAACGCCTTCAAATATGATCTATCACGTTCACCTCTTCCTTCAAATGCTTCTCAAACTATTGATTCTCCTCTCTAGATGTGTGTATATATATATATATATTTTGATCAGTAAAGGAATTTTTATAAAAATAAAAATAGTGGGTATAAGAAATACCCAAAGTTACAACATTTTAATACATAAACTCACCAAACCTTCAAAAACTATTTCTTTTCCTACAGATGAATACACAACTATTATTAATCCTCCATCACTCCGTTCCACCAATTTTGTGGTTATATAAGAGTTTGGATATCTGCTAAACCAAGTAGAAGTTGGGATATAACATCGTGGAGGACTCCTAAGCCAAGTAGAAGTTGAAAACACGCCAAAAATGAGTTTTGGGCGAGTTTGGGTCCTTCGGGCACGGTCGTGCCCCACTACATGAGCTCTCCGAACAATTTAGCACGATCGTGCCCCATAGCATGGACCGTGCGTGGTCAAAATAATAGAATTTGACTTTATGTTCTTCATGAGAGTTGTAGTCCTCAACGTTAGTTTTCTAATGCCGCAAGTTTCAACTTAATAGTAGTTTTCTAAAGGAAGTTATGGCCAAAATATTAAAGTCCTGTCGGGACGAACAACCGAACGTCACAGTTTTCGTCTTTGAATATTATGCTTTCTTGGAGAGAGAATTAGGAAAAGTGATCAACATTCCTTGAATTTCCAATACAATTAAGATCTTTCAATTTGGACTTTTAGATCAAAAATTATGCTATATCTCCCACATCTGCGCGTGTGAATCAAAACTCGCGTTTTTGCCACTAAAAACATGAAACTAACTACAAAAGTCATTAAATGCACTTATGCATGATAATCATAGAAATCACTATGAAAACATACCTAAATATACTCAAACGAATACATAAATGTTAGCAAACCTAAATATACTCAAACGATCAAAATTAACCAAACTCAATTTCTTATCATTTTCTTACATTTCTATTCGATTTCATTTGGTTGTTTGACTAGGTCTACTCATTTGTATCAACACATCAACATTTAGTATTATATATATATATATATATATATATATATATATATATCTCATATTTGCATCTAATTTGACTTATTGGATTATAGATTGTCCCATTATTATTAGTGTTTACCTGTTTATTACCATTTTGACTATGCTATCTAAAAGTTGATTGAAAAGGAACCATCATGATTTAAAAAAAAAAAAAAAAAAGGTCTTATCCCTAATTTCGCTATGTTTAGTAGCTAATTTAATGATATTTTTCCATGTTTCCCTCAAAACAAAAGAAATACAGTAATAATAATAAAGTTCTACATAATAATAGAAAGAACTGTTCATGAACATGGATGATATCTTATTGATATACTAGCCTTGTCAGAAAAAAAAAAATCTAAAAGCTTAATTCCAAAATAATTCATACTTAGATTTGAGGCGCCATTATGAGAAAGTACCCATCAAAAATACGAGGAAATGAAAAACATGTTGAATAAGGTCTAGTTAAACCTTACTTTATTAATCTCAAAATAAATTTATCATTTTACTTATTATTAAACTAAAAAGAAAAATTCTTATATTCTACCCAAACTGTCATTATTTGCTACTATATGATGATTATATTTAAATAAAAATAAATCAATCTTTTTTACAAACTTACTTAACTTATGTGGAAAATTTTCAAATGACATTTATTTTAGAATAAGAAAAGTAATGAAAAGCAAAACTTTTAATTAAAACACACAAAAATATAAAATGATCTCAGACGTACATAAAACTCACTTTCACAAACTCAACATACGAATTATAGATTTTTGGAATTCAATTGTTCTGTCCTACAAAATTAAATCGGTTAAACATTCTGATAAAACTAAAGGACAAAAATGTTAAAGCAGAATTCATTATATTGAATTACACATTTGACTTTGACTTTGAGGAATAAAAATAAAATGAGAGAAATGTAGATTGTGTTGGAAAAAAACATAAATCAGTAAATATTGTAGGATAAAAGTGAATCGAAATTATAAGCCGACAAGGAGCAGCAAGATGGGAATGGCGAAATGTTGTCCTCTCCCACATTAAATCCGGGCTGCCATGGCGACACCTACCGGCTTTCTCTCTCCTCTCTTTCTCTTTCTCTCTCTACCATGCGCAGTAAAGTCTGGTCACTCCTCCACCCACCACCCTACCTTCCAACTGCTACAACCGTACGTGGAAATAAATCACGTTCTTGATGCGCGCCTTAACTTCTTTTCTATCCATCCATTTATTTTATTTAATATCCTGCAATGAACTAATCAGATCACAAAGCTCGAGACCAGAGTGAGAGAGATGGTGGGACCAGAGAGGCCATTGTTTGTGTTGTTTGGATCATCGATTGTTCAGCTTAGCTTCAGCAATGGCGGTTGGGGTGCCATCCTCTCCGATGTTTACGCCCGTAAAGTATATGTTTTTTTCCCCTTGTTTATAGTTCTTAATGTTTTCGAAATGGGTTTTGATTTAGGGTCTGTGTAATTTATGCTGAATTATTGGATGAAGTCACTCTGAAGTTCGAATGAGATTAGATTGTTATGGTTAATTGTGATCGTTGTTTTATTGCTGTTTTTGCACTCGAATTACATAAATGCATACACCTCTTATATCTGCAATTATGTTGAGAGTGTGTTGATTTTTGCAAAGATGATAAGTATTAAGTTACATGTTTCATCCATGGTGCTTGAGATTTCCGAATATTGATTAGGTATCCGAAGAAATCGTTCCTTTGTGAAGTTGCCTAGGTCGAAATCTTTAGAACATCAACCCAAGTAACTCTAATCTACTCATGAAAGAATTTATCTGATTTAGTTTAATGTTTTGGAACTATGGTTCTTCCTCTCTGGGATCATTTGCTTTGATATGTTCGACTTTGGTTCTCCGACGGAGTCAATAAGAAATATCGTTTTAGAGTGAAAAGACTTGTTAAGAAGAAAGGAAGTCTCAGAGATGTGAGGATAATTGGTGTTGCAAATGAAATTTTTGTTATATATTTTTGCATAAGTCTTTGATGCGTTCTTGAATTCTGAATTGGTCCAAATTTCCGGAGAAATATCCTTTAGGGGCATCATAAGATGCACATGATTTCAGCCTTATTGTAACCATGTCTTTTCTACTCTTTGCTCATCGATTTTCTCCCTTTTCTGATATTTTTTTAGTTATTTCATCCTTTTGTACTCCATTTATTTGGTAAGAGATATTATACTAGTTCTTTAATATCCCACTGTGGAGACAAGTTTGCATTAGCTAATATTTAATAGGCAGAATTCACGAAACAGTATTTATGTGGGAATCATTCTTCGTTAGTCTCATGTAACTCCATTTGTGTTTTTACATAATTTTCTATGAAACTCTTCTTTTGTAGGCTGATATAATTACCAGAGGTTATTACGGTTGGAATTCTAGAAGAGCTATCAAGATCCTTGATCAAGTTTTTCCTAAGGTACTGCATGGTTTGCTACTGGTACAAACTAATTCTAAGTAATAGTACTTACAAGAGACTTTCATGATATATAGGTTTTGCATCGCATTACATAATAAAAATCATTATATGTAACTACGAAACTTACTGAAAAGTTAACTTTGATGCAATAACATGTTTTTTGCTTTCAAGTTTGATCTATGTGCCTGGTAATGGAGAAAAGTTGAAGGCTGATTCCTTTTGAAGTTGTATAAAGAGAAGAAATAAGCTATTTTAATGACATTTATCTCTTCTCTGATCCTATCCCGATAATTACGCCATTTCAGGATGCTGTGATTCAGCCTTCTTTAGTGATTGTGTATTTCGGAGGCAATGATTCCATGGGGGCTCACTCATCTGGACTAGGTCCTCATGTGCCTCTTCCTGAATATATCGAAAACATGAAGAAAATCGCAGCCCATCTCAAGGTAACTTCTCAAGTTGAAAAATTATATGGAACGAAAAGGATCAATGAGATTCCATTAGAGGTTTTACTGTGACATGAAATTTCTAATTGCATTTCACTCCAGAGCCTTTCAGACAAAACACGTATAATATTTCTCAGCTCTCCTCCTGTCAATGAAGACAAACTTCGTGAGAATACAAGGTATGTTTGCTCTTCCATAGATGATATTTCCTCATATGTAGTAGCATAAAAATGAACCCATTCTCAGAATGCTTCTTTTGCTTCCTGTACCAGTTCGTATTTCAGCGAACTAGTTCGAACAAATGAGCTGTGTCGAATATACTCAGAAGCTTGTGTACAGTTGTGCATGGAGATGGATGTGAAGGTGGTTGATCTCTGGTCTGCTTTCCAGAAACGAGAAGATTGGATAAATGCTTGCTTTACGTGAGTACAACCAACCTTTTTCTCTGCCATTGTTTGTTGTTTAGACCATAAGCTCAGATCTACATCAATGTCGTATCATCAAGGCAAAAAAATACACCAAGGCCAAGTCTCTCTGCTTTTCTTGTTACGTTTTTCATGTGTTCTTACAGGGACGGAGTTCACTTGTCTGCTGAGGGGAGTAAGATAGTTGTAGAGGAAATACTGAAGGTGCTCAAGGAAGCCGAGTGGGAACCTAATCTACATTGGAAATCGATGCCTACTGAATTCTGCGAGGACTCACCGTATGATCTGGTTGCTTCTGATGGAAAAACGACCATAAATCCCTCAGAATGGACGTTTCACAGAGAAATTCAATGGGACTAGGTGAGCCATCCGATTTACTACCACACTATCATTAGAGAGCAATAATCCATCTATAATGGTAATTAACACAATGGCTTTGGATAAAGGTGACTTGAAAATTTGGACAACCTTTACTGTGTTCTAGTTCTTAGACCATGATGAAACTGAAGAATACTAGGATTCAATAAATATCGCTCTCAAGTTGTATTAGACAAGATATATCAGATGCTATTTAGATCACAAATCTGTGTGACTATACTTGACCCTTTTATTAAGGTTTTACAAACAGTCATCAAGAATCTTGATGCACTTGTTTACTCTTCATACTAAGTGTTAGATGTTCTGATTTACAGATTCTTGATTTTCCAAGAATGTATTTCACACCCAGAATTAGTGACGATGTGCTTGAATATTGGAATTGCGAATAAAAGGGGCGAAGAAAATCGATCAAATTGGGGACAGGGTGGATGGGATTCCTTGCTTTCCTTTGTTTTATTACAAACAGTGTTTCATCTGATATTCCAGCACTGTTAGCGACGATACCATTTATACAAATGATATATGATAATAGTGTAGAGAATATCGTGTTTTTTTATATGAGTGGCTTGTGAACATTAAGATGAAGGTGACAACTTGTTCCTAGGAATATATGCCCAAATGAGAATATAATTGGTGTATGAATATTGCTTGGAATCCTATGTGAAAAGGCTGGCTTAGGTTCCTCCATAACCATGTGTCTTGTAACAGATGGCATTGGGCAGCATCTTAAGTAGCTCTACAATTTCTAATAGTGTTTCATTTAAATTTTATCATTCACGTCATATATATCTAAAGTATTTTCACAAAGTATCGAAAAAATGTGAAATATGTCTCAAAATCTAATCCTTTTTTTTTTAACTAATAATTGTGATATTACGTAAGTCTAAATAATATGTGTTTGATCTTGTTTACAATAGTCAGTGGATATTTAAACCAACTCGACCCAAATTTAAAAGAGAAAATAGCCTAAAATACCCAAAAGCATAAAACACTTGTACAAATATACCCACAAAACTTTAATATTATCCCCAAATATCCAAAAGTACATTTATTCTGAAATGGTGCAGATAATTTGTTAAGTGTCGCAGGTTTTAATACATACAATATATACAATATATATCAAATGTCGTTAAACCTGAAAATTAAGGGTTTAACGAAAAAAACCATAATTTTTGTTAAACCCTTAATTTTTAGCGTTTAACGAATTGTATGGTATATTTTCGTTAAACCCTAAAAATTAAGGGTTTAACGAATAATAATTTAATCCCATTAGTTATATTATTAAATTAATTAAATAATTATCGTTAAATTATCAAATAATTAGAGTGAAACCATAAAATAATTTCGTTCATTATTAAATAAATTTCGTATTAAAATTATCAAATATTTTTCGTTAAATCCAAAATTTGTTTCCGTAATTTAAAATATTTTTGTTATATTATTAAATAATTTTCTAAAATTCAAATAATTTTGTTAAATTATCAAATATTACACTTATTCGTTAAACCCTACTTTTAGGGCTTTAACGAAAATTATAAATTATACTCTAATTTTCGTTAAACCCTAAACAATTAGGGTTTAACGAAAATATTGTCCCTAGGTTTAATTTTCGTTAAACCCTAATTTTTTAGGGTTTAACGAACATTAAACCCCCATTTTTAATTCCTACCCTAATTTTTCGTTAACTACAAATTTGATATCATATGAAAATTATCATACATTATATAATTTTCCTTATATTTGACCATACTATTAATGGCCCCCACCACCCCCACAACCACCTATCATACTATTGTACTTGATATTCATATGCATAGGACAAAACCAAATAAAGGACAAAGAATAAAGAATTTTGGGGTTGAACGAAAATTTTGAAAACTTCTTCTCCTTCTCCCCTACCCCTCTCTCGCGGCTCCTCTCTTGTATTGCTTCCTTTCTTGTGAAAAAAAGTTCGTGAAGGAAAAGTTCGTGAAGGATAAGTTCGTGAAGGAAAAGTTCGTGAAATGGCCGAAGAGTATATCCAAGAGGTTAGAATTTATTATTATTGATGTTGTAATATAGAATTTATGTTCAAATACATGTTGGTTTATTATATGATTGTTGTTTCTTTGTTGAATTTATGAATTGAATATTTTCTATATATGTTGTTATAGGGTTTGTGATATATTATTGTTAATTAATAGGATATATATGAGGTTTATGATTTATTTATAGGATATATACGAACGATAATATATGAATTAAGATATATATGTTTGTGAATTAGGATTGAATGTATTTAATTTAGTTAGATTAGATTCAAATTATATGGATTAAGAACAAGATTGTTTGTTAAACCCTATAATTGTAAGGTTTAACGAACAATAGGTATTTGTTCGTGAAACATTTAAGCTTAAAACAATAGCCTATTGTTCGTTAAATCCTATAATTATAAGGTTTAACGAACAATATGTTTGTTCGTTAACATAAACCTATAATTGTATAAACCCTTATTGTAATTAAAACCCTTAACGAACAATATGTAATTAAACCCTTAACGAACAATATGTAATTGTTCGTTAAACCATATAATTGTAAGGTTTAACGAACAATAGCTATTTGTTCGTGAAACCTTTAAAATCAAGGCTTAACGAACAATAGCATTTGTTCGTTAAACCCTATAGTTATATGGTTTTACGAACAATAGGCTATTGTTCGTTAAACCTTGATTTTAAAGGTTTCACGAACAAATAGCTATTGTTCGTTAAACCTTACAAAATAATTACATATATTCATGCACAAGTAATTAATTTTTCATTAATTTTTAATTAATTATTCATTACGAAGATTATTCATTTTTGGAGAAATTGTATATCTTGCATTTTCATAGTTAATTATATCTTGCATAATTATTCATTTTTTTTGAATTAATTATTCATCCTTTTTTCATAAACACGTATATGTATCTTGAATTCAAATGATATTTATTTAAATAGTTTGCTTATTTTGGTCTTTGTAAAATGTATAGTTGCAGTACGTTCGTGAGGCATGTCAGGGTACTGTCGCCTACATCAATGGGTACGTTCGTCTGACGGTGCTCGATGAGATCAAGACACGACTTCGAGCAATCGGCCGACAGTGTCTCCGTGACTTCTGGAAGACCTGTTTCGGTCATTTTCTGATGTGGAAGACGGAAACAGAGTCGTGCAAGGCTTTTTTACACGTCCTCATGTCATATGAGGTGCATAGGGGTGTGAGACCTGACGACGAGAGGTGGTTTGCAGTAGGGCAGGACCGGCGTATTTGTCGGTTCGGGAGGAAAAAGTTTGCCCTTGTGACTGGTCTGAAGTTCGGTGACTCGACTTTCAACCTGAGTGAGGCTGACACCCCACCAGAAGGGGCAGTGTACTGGAGGGCACTCCGAGTCGAGTCGGGTCACCGTGTATGAGCTCCGTGATCGATTCATCTCCGGCGAGTTTGAAAATAGTGTGGAGGATACGGTTAAGATCGCCAAGATCTTGATCCTCCACCTCATATTGCTCGGAGTGGACGCCGGCAAGTCAGTTGTCGATAAGTATTATTGGATGCTGGTGGAGCTGGAAGATATGTGGGAGAGCTATCCATGGGGGAAGATCAGCTTCATCACCGTTCTGAGGTACATGGATAGGTTACCGACCACTATCCTCGAGCGGTCCTTTCGATACCACTACCATTTTTATGGTTTCTCGACAGCCCTGCTGGTATGAACGTACTAAATTACATTCATTGACTTTATTTTGTTAATGTTGTTTGCTAAAAAAGTTGACAAATTTCTCCTCTTCAGATATGGGCTTTTGAGGTGATCCCAATTACTGCCTCATATGTCGGGAAGAGATTGAGCACATGGTTAGATACACCCAAGGATGAAAATTTCGGTTTCGGTAGAAATTTCGGTACATTGATTTTACGGAAATTTCGGTGAAAGTTTCGATTTCGGTGGAAATTTCGGTAAAATTTAGAAACATGTCGGAAACTTTGTTAAAATTTGGGAATTTGGATATGATATTGTATAGAATATTATAACTAACATTAATACATATATTCAACTTAAAATTTCAAACAAAATAACATATTTACAACCAATATTGGAATTAACTATTATTAAAATGGTGTCTGGTATAATAACATGAGAAATTCAAAATAATTTAATACATTATTACTATAACCAAAAAGAACTTCTAGGATCTCCAAATGAATAAGTTGACATACCATCTTAATTTAGACAATATTGGTACCAGCTCATGACATTATTTGATGAGATTATTTGAGGTAATAATTTAAATTATTACAACTTTTATAAAATATTTAATATATTAAATGTTATAATTAAAATGTGAAAACAAAATACATTTTTGTCCTTCAAAATTAGTGATTTCCTATGCTTCTTATGAATGACACTATATTATCTTTTTGTGGTTTGAGTGGAATAATCCATCTCATCTTTTCAATCTGTGAGTCATTTACGATAAATATGTAAGAAAACTATTTGATTGTGTTATACACTTTATAATTATAATGTGCAAAATACAATTTTTTCCCTTAAAAAATTGGTGTAATTCATTATAAAATATTATAATTATTTGGGGTAAAAAAAACAAAAAATTTCACCGAAATCGAAATTGAAACGAAATTTCACCGAAATTTCGAGATTTTCAAACATTTTATACTATAACTTTACCGAAATCGAAATCGAAATTTTACCGAAATTTCGCCGAAATTTCGGTGAAATGCTGACGAAATTTATTCAACCCCCGTTTCAATTTCGGAGACTCAAAATTAGCGAAATTTCGCGAAATTTTTTTCCCTGGATACACCCCGGTGTCTGAAGTGGTGTTTGAAGAGATCCGACGAGGACGTTGCAGATTTACTACAGGGCCAGATATTTTGTATTTATTTACTTATTACCATAAATTGCAATTAAACACCTATAACAATTCGGTTATGTGTTACTTCTAATATTTGTATTATTCATTGCAGGTCGAGTGTCATTTGACGCTTCTGCCCACAGATAAAGAGAGAGTTCAAAAATTCTGGGAGGATATCGAGGACGATATCCACGAGGGAGTGCAGGTAGTCTAGCAACGACGTGGCCGTCGGGCAAATTCGTCCGCTCGTAGGGCACCTTCCACATCCACTGTTGATCCTACAGCTGCAGGTCCATCTAGAGCAGGTACGGTGTGAAAAGGCCGAGGACGGGCCCCTACAATTCAAACAAGCCCTTCGAGTATGCATGAAGATACCATTGGAGACGGGAATGACGGTGGGGACCTTCGATGCCAGCTTTCTCTGGAGCTCCTAGTGGTTTCAGAGGAAGCTCAGGGACAAGTGAAGACCTGTTCACTCGATTGACGGGATGGATGGGGTCTCGTTTTGATCAGGGGTACTCTAGTCTACGACAGCAGATCACTCAGGATTTGGTGAACCAAATTGCTGAAGTCATGCCAAATTAAGGTCTTGAAAGTTTGAGGAGGACACTCAGTTTGATTGCACCTTACGGCCCATCGGTGTTTGTCGGAATGGTCCACCATAAATTGGACTTGATTCTCCAGATGATAATACCCAACTACACACTGCAATTCATCTTTGCTGTCATACAAGGCTCCTTTTTGCAAACCAGTTGGAGCTTGCTCAGTCTGTGCAGTAGGTTCCACGAATTCAGGTATGTCTGGAATGTGCCACTCAGCTCACATGATGCCATCGCAGAATTGCTCGTACGTTGCTCGTTGTTCCTCATCCAAGACCGTCTCTACTTCTTCGTCCAATATGAAGTCATCTACTTCAACAATTCTATCTATCAAAAAAAAATATATAAACAACTTTCATAATCGTATACACAAATTCACATATGATAAGTGCAGTAATAGTTGATTACTTGATCGAGGATCATGGTCATCAGGTCTTGGTTCTTGAATTTCTTCGGGAGGGGCCAAATTAAGGTCTTGAAAGTTTGAGAAGATTCCAACAAGCCGTCGTCTGTGACCCACCTTACATTTGAAGACGTGCCAACCAGTCCATCGTTTATACCCCATCTAGAATAAAAATCTTGGTCGTCTTGCAGCCCTATTGGAACACTCGAGCAATTCAAATTTCGAACTGACTCAATGAATGGATTTAAACTTTCACCACCTTGTTGTGTCTCCCCGGATTGATAAGAAGATCCACCCAATACTCCGACGTCCATCCTTTTCAACGTAACGAAAATAACCAAGTATCCATACTGCTCTGTAAAACAATCTTGTAAATCAGAATCAGTCTTGATTTTTTTCTTCTTCAAGACTCCATTCGTTTCCACTAGAGAATGGATCACATAAAACAAATAATTCATATCCACATGCACGGCCGCATGAACTGATTTCAATAAATCTTCATATGTCAGTCTTTCAAGATTTATCACTTCTTGAATACCATTTACATATTGCAAACCTTGCCAATAACCTCCATGCCACAATGCCACTGACAAACTCATCACTCCAATTAAACTGAAGAAAAAAATTCGTTCAAACAAATAAAAGAAGTGATGAAAACAAACAATTCGTTAAGTTAAACGAAATTAGAAAATATAAATTCCATTACAGAGTCATAACAGATTAAAAAATACAATTACATAATATACAACCGTCCAAGTTAAACCCTACATTCCAATACATATTATTATATAATTGTCGCAGGGTTTAACGAAATTATAGGGTTTAATTTTCGTTAAACCGTACAAAATCAGGGGTTAACGAAAATTAAACCTAATTTTCGTTAAACCCCAAGTAATTTAAGGTTTAATTTTCGTTAAACCGTACAAAAGTAGGGTTTAACGAAAATTAAACCTAATTTTCGTTAAACCCCAAATAATTTAAGGCTTATTTCGTTAAACAACAAATAATATTCGTTAAACACCAAATAATTTAAGGCTTAACGAAATACAATGTTCAATTTCGTTAAACCCTTATTTTGTAGGGTTTGACGAAAATTAAACAACAATTTTTTATAAAATCCTCTCGTAAATAGAAAATTATTCGTAGACAATAATTCACCCTATTTTTTGTGAACAGATTATTCGAAAATTATTGATCCTATTTTTGTTAATCCATATTTATTTGTGAAAATATTTCGCTAGAGTTCATGAAATAACAATCAATTTGTTTTCTAAACTAGAATGACAGCAAAATTACCCATCCAACATTAACCAAATTTTTCTCTATAATAACTAAACAAATTAAACTTAAAATAAACTCTCAACTATTCTCTAAACTAAATAAACTTTAAATAAACTATACTTACTTGATTTCAAGCTCAATGAATCCCGTAAGATTAGTGGTGGGATGAATACTCTCAAACTTCGAAAATTTTAGTATGAATGGTGAATGTTAGTGAATGAATGAGGTTGTAAATTTCATGCTACATTCAAAAGTGATATTACCGTGAATGAATGATCAAATCACTGAAAAGTAAAAGAAAAAGTGAAAAAAAATTGTACACAAAGACAAGGCCTAGTGAATGTGAATGAATAGTATAACAAAAATCCAAAACAAATTGTAAACATAAGTCCTCTGCAAAATTAACTTTATATTCATGTTCAAATCTATGCAAAATATATGATATGATATCAAAATATCAAAATGATATCAAATCATGAAAATAAATTGGAATGATATCAAATGAAAAAAAATTATTGAAAATTATTTAATAATTACAAAAATAATTTAACATAGGGTTAAGGAAAAATATTTAACGTAACTAAAATTATTTAATAATATAACGTAAATTATTTGATAATTTAGCGAAAATTGTTTCATAATTGCAAAAATTATTTAATAATATAACCAAAATTAATTGATAATTTTACAAAAATATTGTCATAATTTAACGAAAACTATTTGATACTTTCAAGAAAATAATTTGATAATTAAACGAATATTTTTTAATAATATAACGAAACATAATTAATTGTCGTTCAACACATAAAAACAAAGTTTAACGAAACAAACCATAGTTTTCATTAAACCCTAAAAATTAAGGGTTTAACGAAAAATATGGTTCATTTTCGTTAAACCATTAATGTTTAGAGTTTAACGAAAATATAATATTATTGTACTTGATAATTATTTAATTAATTTAATAATATAACTAACGGGATGAAATTAATATTCGTTTTAATAATATAACCAAAATTAATTGATAATTTAACAAAAATGTTGTCATAATTTAACGAAAACTATTTGATACTTTAAAGAAAATAATTTGATAATTTAACGAATATTTTGTAATAATGTAAAGAAAATTATTTAATCGTTCAACACATAAAAAAAAACAAAGGTTTAACGAAACAAACAATAGTTTTCGTTAAACCCTCAAAATTAAGGATTTAACGAAAATTAGGGTTTATTCGTTAAACCTTAAGGTTCAGGAAAGGATCATATTATTGTATTTGATAATTTAACGAAAATTATTTCATAATTTAATGCAAATTATTTAATAATTTAACTGTTCATATTAGATTATTTGATAATTACGAAAATTAGTTAATAATATAACGAAAATTATTTGACAATTTAACGAAAATTATTTCATAATATAAAAATAATATAATGAAAAATTCGTTAAACCCTAAAAATTATGGGTTTAACGAATTTTTCATTATATTATTTTTATAATTTCTGCAAAACCGTACCGACATATAACTAAATATCTGCAACATTTCTGCCCAAATTTGCTTTTGGGTATTTGGGGACAATATTAAAATTTAGTGGGTATATTTGTATATTTGCTTTATGCTTTTGGGTATATTGGACATGGAACTCAATTTAAAATACTGAAATTGAATTGAGTATCGTTGTAAAGTGTTTGAAAAGACAACTACTTTGATGAAAAAGATGAAAGAAGTACACTTCTACAATCATACCATTCATCTATCATTTGATAAAGAAACGTCGAACAAAATAAAAGTTACTGTTATAATATTTTTTGGGTCAGTTCAATTGAAGACGAGTAGGTCTTGTGTGAGACCGTCTCACGGATCCCATTCCGTGAGACGGGTCAACCTAGCCCGGTCAAAGGTCAAAGTCAAAAAGTCAACGGTCAAAGTCAAAAAGTCAACGGTCAACGGTCAAAGTCAAAAAGTCAATGGTCAACGGTCATGTAATACTTTTATGTATATCATGTGATACTTTATAATGTAATACTTTTATATGTATCATGTGATACTTCATAATGTAATACTTTTAAGTGTACCATGTAATACTTTTATGTATATCATGTGATACTTCGTAATGTAATACTTTTAAGTATATTGTGATACTTCATAATGTAATACTTTTAAGTGTACCATGTAATATTTTTATGTATATCATGTGATACTTCATAATGTAATACTTTTATGTGTATCATGTGATACTTTATAATGTAATACTTTTATGTATATCATGTGATACTTCATAATGTAATACTTTTATGTGTACCATGTAATACTTTTATGTATATCATGTGATACTTCGTAATGTAATACTTTTAAGTGTATCATGTAATACTTTTATGTATATCATGTGATACTTCGTAATGTAATACTTTTAAGTGTATCATGTAATACTTTTATGTATATCATGTGATACTTCATAATGTAATACTTTTATGTATATAATGTGATACTTTCAAAAAGTATTACATGATACACATAAAAGTATTACGTGGTGATATTTTGAAAAAGTATTACATAATACACATAAAAGTATTACCTCATGTATATAAAAGTATTACATAATTTTTACATTCAACCCGACCCAACCCGTCTCACGGAATGAGATTCGTGAGACGATGTCACCCAAGACTTTGTCATTGAAGACATCCAAATTAAGAAATGCAGGAAAGAGAAGTCTTGGGAACATTATTAATTACACATTGCTCTCAAAACTGAACGTTCGATGAAATGAAATTTACTTCTTCATTACACAATTGACATGTTGCACCTAAAGACACGTCTCATCTATTGAATGAAATCATAACAGATGATGTGCTCAAAAATAAAATAAATAAAGGTATATCATGATATACATAATTCATATCAGATATTACTTTTCTATTTAAATGATAATTTTATTATTTTTCTACCACAGTTCACGAAATTTGAAAATTTTGTCATTTAGATAAAAGTTTAAAAAAAAAAAAAAGGTCAGATTTTGTGTCGAAAGTTACACAATATGATCATGTCGTGTAATCTTGGTGTTTTTTCACATATTGTGCAACCCTATGGAAAAACTCGCTGTGTAACATACGATAGAAAACTGACTTTTTTTTAAAATTTTATTAGAAAAACAAATTTGTCAAACTAAACTATCGTTTACGGTAGAAAAATGCCCCCTGAATGAATTGTGGTGTTTTATTTGCCAAATCCAAACAATAAAACCCTTTATTTTTCTACTCTAGCATTTATATCAACAAACTAATGTTAGCTAAATTTATCTGATGTATTTATTTATCGAATCAATTACTGAATAGTTGGATTGATGTTAAACTCTGAAGTTTTCTTAAATAGGAAAAAAAAAAAACTGAAAAAGAAGACTATTATTAAAAACATCTAAATGTTAGTCTCAATTGAAAAAAAAAAAAAAAAAATCTTGATGAATCACTAGATGAGAAAAGAAGAAATAAAGGGGGTGCAATTATTGGTGAAAGTGGGGTTGGAATTTAGAGTTGGACAAATACATGTCATGTCATGTGTCCACAAAAGTCCAACTTGTTATAATATCACATTTTGATACCTTCCTTTTTTTTCTTCTCAAACGCGTTATTCTCGTCCACTTCGTGCGTCTTTGTGAACTTATTTATATATCACAAAAATTTATATAAAAATCTTACAAATAGTTAATGTGTGACGAAGTTCATTCTCACAAGATAACCACTCTATATATATAAAGAATAAGTTAGGAAATTTGTTTACATAATAAGGATTTTGAACAATATTTTAAACCTTTGTAAAAATAAGTCTATATATTTAGAACAGAATGGATATGGAGTTGAAAAAAATGAAAGAGTATAAAATTAAGGAAAGTACGTCAAAAATGTAGTTGGTACACTTTTGAGAATAATAAACACGTTATTCAAGTCATAGTTTTTTTTTTTTTTTTTGAAAATATTCTGAGTCATATATATATTAGCCGAGTCATAGTTAAGTAAGGTCATATTGATACTTCTTTTTGAAATATTAAATATATTAAAGTAAGAAAGTTGGTCAAAATTACAAGAATGTCACATTCCCTCCTAAAAATGTCCTGACACATAAAATATATAAAAAATGAAAAATACATGACTTTCTTGATAAACTATCAATGTTTATAATAAAAATATATATCTTCATTATTACAAAAGAAAGAAAAAACATGTATTTATATATGTATAGATTATACTATTAAATTTTATTTAAATAGCTATAAGTTGTAAAAAATTGAAGCTAAAAGTTTATTACTTTTTGATATTGACCCACTTATGGGTCCTTTTTCTTTTTCAAATCATCTTTTTTTTTTTTAAGTATAAATTTTGTGATAAAAGATTTTAATGGAAGAAAATTACTACTTTTTAAAATTTATGCACTTATAACATGAATTTTTATAATAAAATAAATGTTGAAAGTTTTATAAATTTAGAAGTTTATACATAAATATTTTACACTAAAAATATGTATTTTTAATTTATAATGCAAGAAGTATTTCTCTACAAAAGTAAATAATTACAAGTATTCAAATTTTTTATATTATAAAATACAAGAGTATAAGATAATACATATTGTAAAGCTTAATTAAATCAAATTAAACTCTACTATTTTCACTCAAAAGTGTACTTTATACAACAATTTTCTAAAATTATAAAATATACATTTAAAAAGCAATAGAAATATAAAAAACACAATTGTATATTGTACATGTTTTGAATAATGAAAGATGATATGAATAATTTTTTTTTTCATTCATGCAATTTCATTATACTATTACAAATTGTATATATTACCACAATAAATAATAAACTGCCCATCGCACGGGTGAACTACTGGTATAAATAAAGAAAAAGATTACATGTTTGGTAATTGGATAATTAAGTAGTTCCTCCATTTTATCACAATTATCCAATATTTAATAAATATAAACTAATTATGACATTAAATAAACGTCTGGCAAAAAAAAAATGACGCCGAAGTTGAAAAAAAAAAATCATTAAATCTTTCTTGATAACTAAAAAGCTATAAATAAATAAATAAAAATTATTTTTATTTTTAAAGTACATTCTTTTTTTCGAAATGAAGATATCTAACTATTATGATTGATTGAATATCTTGTGTTGTGGAGCTAAAGGAAAGTATATTTATTGCGAGGAAGCAATAATTTCAGAAGCATTTAATATATTAAGTAACGTCGGAGAATTTCATTGGAATCTTCTTGCGTATAAAATAGGGAAGATAACTTTTTATCATGTCAATGACCATTAAATAAAGAATTCGAAAAAAAAAATTTATACAATTAATTACATGAAAATTACTATATTCCCATGCATTAAGAAGATTTTCGTGGCGCAAACTTATGAGTTACTTTAAAAAAGCAATTGAGATTCATTGGAATGTTTTGAATCTCAATCTTTCGTTCCATAAATCTTGCTCAAGTAGCAACACATAAAATCATCTTTGGTACTGCATGCAAGTTATTTTACTGTAAATTTTTGTATAATTATGATGTAAATATTGTTATTCATCAACAATAATTTACACTATTTTTTACTAAAAAATAATATTTCATAAAATTTCTTATTAGTATTGTAGAAAAAGAATGAGAAAAAAAATGAATAAAAAAATGAAAAAATAAAAGAAAATAAGAATATTGTAGGTTTTGACCCTAAGTTAATCCGATGCAAAAATGTTAGTTGAGAAAAATTTGGGCAACATTTTATAGCATTGGTGGAATAAAAAAACGTTAGATTCGAATGTTTTTAGAACAATATTGGAAATATCTGAATAAAAACTATTTTAGGATAAATAATGATATCATAATAAATATATTAAAGATAAAGAATATGAGAAATATAATCAACGATTATATACATCCTAGCAAACTAAGGCTGACTATGTGGCAATTAGGGCAATCCCATAGTAAAAGGGCCTCAACCAGCAAGGACTCGAAAATGTGTGTATTGTCTATATATATATATATATATATATATATATATATATATATATATATATATATATATATATACACACACACACACATTGCATTTCTTAACGATTGTCCACATGTTGATTAAGATGCTGGGTTGTTCTATAAATAAGATTTCTAAGTTTCATCTTTAACTCTTGGTGTTTTATTTCCTTTTTTTTTTTTTTTAAAAGCCGTTTCAAGGATATATCTCATAATCAATGATTGTCTATATAAATAAACTAATGAGTTGATTCACATTGCCAAATTTTTTCACTCAATCTCAATTTCGATATTATTACATTTTTTTAATACAAAGTTGATTTTCAAATTCCAATTATTATATTAATGATTGTCTGTACTAATCAATGGATTAGTTGAGATGGTTAATATATTTCAACCTGGCCTAATCCTAAGCTTTATCTCTTCTTCTTCTTTCAATGATCAAGATCTAGTTCATATATAGATTGATTATAAATAAACTAACAGATTATGTGAAATAGTGAATGTCTTTTATAAACGAGGCATTCAAGTTAAATCCTGATTTTTTTTCCTTTTGATAAGAACGGGATATGAGTTATAACTAATATATGAAAAATTGTTTTGATAAACATATTGATGGATTAGTTGATAACTCAAAAAGTCAAATTGAGAACTAATCTATGATAGCACAAGCTTTGACATAAGAACCCTATAAATCAATTTCGATCAACTTCATAAAAGAGTAGTTCAACATCAAGATAAATTTTTATCATCGCATTTCAAACATTAAATTTAGTAACCTCAAATAATGTTGCTCGAATTTTTTTTTTTTGTTTATCAAGTCAATCATTCAATGTGTTGCCTAATATGAAGGTTCAAAAAGACATGTCGTAGAATATTACCTGAGAAAATTATTAGATGAATCTAGTTGTAAATTTTTCAAAGTTAATGCATGAAGTTGTAAAATTTAAAAGTTGTGGTCAAATAGTAAATAATTTAAATCGCATATGAATTGAAAATATAAATTACAAGAATAAAAAAAAGTCGTAAACTTTCTTTAAAAAAACGAAAAAAAAAAAAGATAGTTGATATAAATTGTCGTGTGTGTAGCAAATTGGACAAAGAATATTTATTTGGCGTTTGAGTTGGAGAAAGAATAATTGCGAGTAAATTAATTGTTTATAGAAATGGAAGATGGGGTGGGGGGTGGTTGCGATGGGATCGCTCTCGAAGTGACGTGTCGCCACGCGATTCGACAATGTAGTTAGCTGGCGTGATAACTGCGACCTACCACAACAATCGAACATGCATATCCCTTCATATTAAACATATAATATTAATTATTAATATTTAATAATAAAGTTCCACAGTAACATTAATAGCGGTGCAGAAAAAGTCAAACTAAACGTCTGCTAAAAATATTAAACGACGATAAGATTCATAATGTATTATATGACATGATAGAATTTTTACATTTACTTTTGATTTATACAATTTTTTTAAATTATTTGTATTTCATTTTACCTTATTATTAAAAGAGGATCCATTTTTCAGTTTTATACTAATTACATATCTTTCTTCATAATTTTCCTCATTAAAAAAATACTTTATTAAAGTAGTGATTAATAAAGTTTTTGTCCACTACTTTTGGAAGTGCACCCATTTTATACTATCCTTTGGTTGATTTGACAGAAAGAAAACAAGAAACTATTTGTCAATATATTTTAGTTTAAGATTCGTTGGGACTAAGTTAAGATTTGACAAAAAGGCACAAATATATGTTAACAAATATTTTCTTGTTCGATGTACAAAAATGTTGAGGAAGGAATCAAGTATTTTTAATTCAAAAATCGTTCAATTCATTTATGTTACAATTTACAAATAGTGATTGATTTCTGCATTTGTTAATGGTTAATAAATGACCTATTTGTATTATCCTTAAAGTGTAGTGTAATTGCTTGGAGCTGTTGGAATAGTAAACAACAATTTATGCATATAATTTATTCGGTTGTGAATAATCATTCTTCGGTAAATTACTTAGATAGAATAGGAAGGATGAAATTATAAGCAGATTACTATAGAAAAAAATATTTTTTTAATCAATGGTTTTGAATTTTTTTTAGTTAAGAGATATTTTTTTTTGATTATTGTATTATTAATGAAATTAATTCTGTACCATTATATTACACCATTGTACTATTACCAATATAATCCGAATCACTAGGATATACTCCTGTATCATAATTAATGTATTTCGTACCATCATATTACTTTTTCGTATCATTATTAATGTCACCCATGTCATCATATTACACATTTCATACCATCATAATTTGCCTATTGATGATGCGTAAATATCACATTAAATGTGCAACACATTGAAAATAAGCATACTAAAATGTGTTCATGTAGGTGAGTGTGATCCAACATTCTTGTATATTCACTTGATTTCAATTTAATGATGTTATTTGATTGTATACCATATATATTTATTATACAAAATCAATATTTTTGAAAATTACCATAAATTCAATTACTATCACAAAAAATTAAATATTTAATATTTAATAAAATTTCTATTTAATTAGGAAGTGAAAATGGGCGGAAAAACTTTTGGCATTACTATTTTCAGGAAGTAATTGTTATTATATATATATATATATATATATATATATATATATAGATTCGAAAAAGTAATAATTTGAGTTGTTATATTTGGATGTTATTCAGAAATATAAAGGTGAGAAAATTGCTTACAAGTAGGGTTTATAATTATTTATTAAACCCTATTGGTCATTTACTATTTGATTAGATGTTAGAATTAATCAATTACTTGATAATTAAATAGTAGTTACTATCTAAACATTGCATATTTTGGATTAAATTCTAGTCATCAACCCAAAGATATTTTTTAATTGGAACAAAATCAAACTCTACTACACTTCGTCAACTCCTAGTAAATGTTCAATTTTCTTTTTTTTCTCGGACTCATTCACAGTTATTAGGAAAAAAAAAGTAAATAATTGAAACCCCATATTATAAATAATTGAAAGAATTTATTGGATTCGAAAATTTGCAATTGTAAATCTGAGACGGTCTCCTAAATTTAATTTGGTGAGAAGAATAAACCCAACACTATAGAAATTCGACTCTTCCTTAAATGAGATAGTATTATGAATAATGAAGATTTGTTACAAAATTATATTCGTTTTTATTTAAGTTTTTGTATAATAATAAGAAAAATAATGGAAAAGGAGAAACCCTAATACATCACAATCGCATTCATAAATTATGATATCGCTATTTATTTTATTTGTATGGTAACCACTTGGAAACCACCTTCACTCATCTTCTTCGTCTTCTTCTTCCCCTTTTCCACCTCCGTGTTTTCCCTTTTCACACCACAAACCCTTCTTCGAAAATATCCTCTCTCTCTCTCTCTCTCTCTCTCTCGTTATTTGAATCTCTGATTCTGTTCAGATTTCGCTAGGTAATTTCTTGTGCCGGTGCATCGGAATTCTTTTATCATCTGGAACTGTGTGGTCTTGTTTCGATATGTGTAATCAAGCAACCACCGCCTCTTAATTTCGTGCCCGATCTGCATTTTTTGCTTCGTATTGATTTTCTTTCACCGGAGAGTTTTTGTTTTCCTGATTCACCGCTGATTTTCCATTTTTTGTATTTTCTTTTTGATCAAAATACTAGATATCTTGTCATTTTGAAAGTTTTTTTTTTCTTTCTATTATTCTTATTTTTTATTAGGAAAAAAACTAGGCTGCGGATGTTGGCTATGGAGGTCTTTTAATGGCGCTTCCGATTAGAGTTTTTAATTTTCTGGGGGTGTTTATTTCTCCAGCTCTGTCGGCGTCCCCCCCCCCCCCCAATAATTGACAAGTTGGGAACCTAATAAATTTGTAAATTGTATTTATTACCCTAATTTAGAGTGTGGTTTGACAATTTTAGAGTATTAATGGCTTTCCTTTAGAATTTAATGCATACTGAAAAAACTAAACCTAGATTTTAGGTAGTAAATCTTAGTGAAATTGTGTGGAAAATTTTCTTATCGATTGGCTAATTGTTTGCAGGGTATCAGACCTTGGACTCATGCCAATTCCAGAAAATCCAGAGGTTTTACCTGTCTTTAGATTATTATTTGCAGTGCTTAATGTGTAATTTGGAGATTTTGTTGACTGAGTTTGTTTTTATCTGCAGCCTGGGGCAATTTCCGGGCAACAGCTGGTGGTTCAACAGCAGCAATCTATAAAATTTTCCAGTGCTATTCCTATCAAGAAGAGAAGATTTCCAATAATTGAATCTTCATCTCCTCCCCGGGAAGAAAAGCCGCTTATTTCTGAGGACAACAAATTGAAGAACAAGCAAGATTATAAGATCCCAGATGAAGGGCTATCATCATCGATTGATGCAAGAAATACATTATCTCCTGCTAATTCTGATGTGAGCAAGACTTCTTCTATAACAGTTAAAAAAGAAGTTAGTTCAACGACTGTGCAATTGGGAGAGGCTGGTGTGGATACTTTTGCATCCAAGGCTCTGGAGTTGAAACCTAGTACTAGTTTAGGTCCTCTAGATGATTTGGGGAATAAAAAAGATATCTTGCAGAGTGAAAAATGTTCTGAATCTGAAGTTTTGGGGAATAAAAAGGATATCTTGCAGGTCAAAAAATCTTTTGAATCTGAAGTTTTGGCGAAGAAAAAGGATATCTTGCAGGATGGGAAATCCTCAGAATCTAGATTTCCCAACAGTTCTATGGCTTCACAAACAGCGAATGTGAAGCAGGAAATTGTTAGTGGACAAACTGAAGCTGCCCATCTACTTGAACTTTCTACTGGAAAAATGAACATTGAATTGTCATTAGGACTAAAAGAACCACTTGTTCCAGCTTTGAAGGATCATAATAGTGAAGCTTTTTCCCAGATGTCTGACAAATCGGATTCCTCTTTGTTGAGTTTGGCATTACACAAGGCAAATCTTGTTCTTCATGATAACAATGATAGCAGTCGAGTCTATGCTAATCGATCAAATTGGGATTTGAACACAACTATGGATGTGTGGGAGGGTTCTACCAGAAGCAATGCTGATGCATTTGCTCACAGGCTTGATCATATTGGTGGGTTGAGCAAGATTAATAGTCGTGACGATGTTAAATCTACATTGACCACAGCAGGTACAGTTGGTCTCAATTCAAATAAAGGAAAGCGTATTTTGGATGGTCATGCATCCAGTTTTACACAACCTAGCCAGCAGTGTAAGGCTGATGATTCCCTTCGACTTAGGCTTGCCACGCCATATTTGGATATTAGCCGGGATTGCTCTTCTTTAACAGATAACTTAGTCTCTACCAGTGTCAGTCCGAACATAAATTTGAAACAGGTACAGCTATCCACTATGAATGTGAATAGGACAGTGAAATCGGAACCTGTAGATCACAATTCAAAACCTGACTGTAGTGTAGGTAGTTCTAGCAGCACTAATATTGATTTATTGAAGTTTAGTTCTGTTAAAAGAGAACTTGCCAATTGCCACAGCCTCAAAACTGTATTGCAGCCATCTATTAGTCCAGAAAAATCAGTTGACTGTAGATCAATAAAGTCTGAAGTGGTTGTAGAGTGTAATCAGGAAGCCTCTAAGTCTAAAGATGCTGCTGCTATGCTACAATCTGTTGGAAGGTTAATGCAGCATCAAGAGAGCTCTGTATCTTCTTGTGCTCTTCCGGTGCCTCTAATCCATCAGAATCCATGTACTTCGACGTTGGCTGCTTGTTCAGAGCTAACTACAAGTGGTTATTTATCAAATCAATCTGCACAATCCCTTCACGGTAAGAAAACACACTACAATGATATACCTGATGAGTCAATTGCTTCTATGGTATCAAATTCTGTCAGCCAGAATGAAGAATTAAGCCCTTGCGTGGTAGGGAGTTTGAGTGTTGTAGATGCTGATAAGCGCAAGTTGGCTCCAGTTGATGAGCATATGCATGAACTATCCCAAAACATTGAGGTAGCTGCAAATGACGAGGAGAAGATTAATGTATCCCCTGCAATGCTTGAAGAAGACGCTTTTGGTTCTGATACCGAATCTGAACAAAGTATGAAGAATGGTGAAGATAAGGAAGATGAAGAGTACGAAGATGGTGAGGTTCGGGAGCCTATGCAACTTTCAGTTGGTGAAGATCCTAATGTTGAGGGAAAGAAGAATGAAAAATTAGAGCTTGTAGAGTCTGATTCTCGAAATTTCCAGCCTTCTGTTCCTTTGGCTGACCAAAACATTCATTTGTCTGATTTTGAGGGAAAAGATGCTGTAAAGAAAAACCAAGAAGAAACTCATAGTGTCGCCAACGAAGACTGTGTTGGTATTTGTCCTGAGCTTAACAGTGAAGTTAACTCTTTGCAAAAACTATCTGACAAAGTGTTAGTAGTAGTTCAAGAGAAGAGTTCCATCAGTGCCACTCCAGATAAACTTCTTAATTTATCCGGAGAGGATGTCCAAGACAATCCACAAACAGAAGTCCTTACTGATGTACCGACAAATGACAGCCATGAGATTGGTGTTGATCCAGGTTACGTGGCAACCGAGAAAGTTGTTAAAGAAAACTGCCCAGGAGAGGATGATTCGACTTTGTATAAGGTTGAAGCATCATTTAATAGTCATGATACTGCTAAAGACTCCAGCAATGTGGGCAATAAAAGCCGCATCATAAATTTGTCTCGTGCTTCTGTTGTGACAAGTCCTTCTAAAACAAAATCGATTCCAAATAGGTTACTGACATCGCGAAGTGGAAAAGAAAGATATCCTGATGTTGATGGAGATATGCAACCACGGGGAAATAGGTGAATGTTTCTAGATATTTTTTATCTGTACCATTGTTGCTTTCATTTTGAAGGATGATGTTTATATTTCTCTTTCCTGTGTGTTTTACATTACAGAGATGAATTCTATACTGGTGGTCCAAACAAATTTGTGAAAGATAGGGTCCATAATCAGTCATTCAGAAATTCAAGACCAAATTTCATGTTTGGAAAAGGGAGAAAATCTGGCCGTTTTGGCTCCTTACGTACTGAATGGGACTCTGAACATGACTTCTCATCTGAAACTTCTTATGGCCCATCTGATTATCGGGTCATCAGACGTAAAAATGCTCCACCCATTTCTGATGTTGAGCTTGAATGCAATGGCTACGGTGGTCCACAGGATGGTAATGCTTTGGGTAATAATAGAAGGAAAACGGTGAATGATGAATTTTCTTCAGTACGCCGTACATCCTTGAGGAGACTCTCTTCTGGGGATAGAGATGGTCCTGTCACAAGGGGCGTCCCAATGCTTCACAGAGGTCCAAGGAATATGAGCCCAAGAAGATGCTCCAATGAGGCTGGTTCTGATATGATAGGATTTCGGCATGATGATAACTTTATGCGGTTATCTGATGATATCATTGACCCGGTTTACAATCGTCCACAAGGAATGTATGATGAACTTGATGGTCAGCTTGTGAGAGGGAACAGGAATTTCTCTACCCTGCAAAGAAAGGTTTATCCTCAAATTCATTCAAAATCTCCTGTTAGATCTCGAACACGGTCACCTGGTCCCTGGTCATCTCCTCGGAGGAGATCTCCCAATGGACTTCCAGAATTAACTCAACATAGATCCCCAGCATTGTATAGGATGGGGGGAAGGATGAGATCTCCTGAGCGTCCTTGTTTTCGTGATGAAATGGCTGGTAGAAGGCATGGATCTCCTTCCTTCGTTGCACGACATACTAATAATGACTTGAGAGATGTTGATTCTGGACGGGAGCATGTTCATCCTAGAAATGCTGATTCTAATAGGAGAGTCTCACCTGGACGAGTTTTTAACAGAAATGCTAGGAGAGCCGATGCATTAGATTCTCGTGAGATGGGAGATGGTGATGAATATATGAATGGAACATTGCCTTCCAATAAGTTCCATGATCTTCGTGGTGATGGAAGCATTGATGAGAGAAGAAAGTTCATTGAGAGACGGGGACCTATACGTTCTCTTCGACCGAGTTATGGTGGTGAAAATGACAATTTCCGGTTTCATATGAATGATGGCCCCAGGCCACCATACAGATTCTGTCCAGATGGGGATGCAGAGTTTGTTGAGAGGAATAATAATATGCGAGAAAGGGAGTTTGATGGGCGTATGAAGCACCAATCTATGGTGGTACCTCGGAGAATTAGAAATATTGAAGAGCAGCAGGATGGAAATTTTAGGCCTGTTGATGTCTGGCATGATGATGGGTTCTCTGGTGGTAGAGGTAAAAGAAGAAGGTTTTGAGTTACTCCTACCTATCTCATTTCTGGGTAGAGGGTCATCCAATTTCCAACAGAAACTTCTGTCTGAAGTTTGCGGGAACGTCCAGATGTGTGTTCACATGGCTTTGTGGAAAGCAAAATATCTCACCATTGCTCACATGGCTTTTATGAGAATGTTGTCAGAGGCTGCAATTCTTGCAATACCCATTGTAATAATCATCTTTTTAATTGGCAGCATAAAGCTCACTCAGCTGGTCTTTTAAAGAGAAAAGTGGCTCTTCTCAATACTCTGGTTCCTGGAGGCTGGCCAGGAGTTGTCATTTGTTGGCTTAAACTTTGGGTCCGTTGCAACATCCAGAGTCGAGTTACTAATATATATAATATATCTTTGAGTTCTTTATCTCGTATCACTTGTAAATTCTCAGATCAAAGCCTTGAATAAGTTGTAGCTTTAGGTGCAAACCTTGGGTTCCCCAGTGGGATGGAGCGTTTGTTTGGAATATAAAAGATTTCATCACAAGTTGCTACAAGTTTGATAGTCCTCTTTATATCATCGTATTGTGGAAGCTTGAGCGCAATGCATAATCTATTCTAACTTAAAACTGGTGTTGCAATTCAAACTGGGGAATGCTCTTACGGTAGTGATTCAGCTGTTTTCTTTTATTGGAAATTATTCAATGAATGGTGGTCCCCATATAATGATTCACAGGTGATGTTTTTATGAGGAAATTGTTCTAGAGATGGTCTGAATCTTCTTTTATATGCTTTTGGTGGTTTGACCTTTTTATTTTGAGGCTGAAAAAGCAAGCTGAACCATATTTGTACACAACTCCATGTGGGTATTTGAAAAGGTGAGTTACTGCACCATTAAGAAGATTTCTGTGTTGTGGTTTTTGGAAGCAGTGGATGTGTTTTATCATGTAATTCAGTTATAGAGCAAAGAGAAGGGTGGCTCGTCGGTGAGTTGAAATTATTAATGTTTGGGTATGAAACTCAGATGATGTTTGAATTTCCTCTGTTTCTGTTCATTAGCATATTTGCAGAAAAGCAAGGGTGAACTCTTGAGGGTTGGTAGTGTAGGAAGACACTGAGTATATGTCCTTTGCAAAAACCTTTTTCATATACTGCTGGTTTTGGATCCTTAACATCATTGCCTTAAACTGACATTAGTCGATGATTGGTCCTCTGTGTTTAGGGCTTGGAAACAAGTGAGGATGATGTTTATGTCTTAAGCTTTGAATTTGATGAAGAGGAGAATTGGTTATCAGCTTCATCAGTTTAACCATTTAAATCTAAGTAGCATCCATTAATGTTTTAAGATGCCTGCTCTTCTCTCTCAAAACTTTCTTAATTTGGTAATGTTGTTCCCTAGGGGTGGGGTGATCATGAAATTGGAAAATAACAATATGGTTTGACAACAATTTTATTTTATTTTATTTTTAATTTTTTCCTTCAAAGAATCTTGAAAAAAAAAAAAAAAAAAAGACATGGTTAAACATATTTATTGTATTTATCAAGTTAAATTCATATTTTTATCTATTAATTTCGGATTAGGTATCAAATGGTTAATATCATTTTTCAACTTGGGGTAATAGCACATCCTATCATTATGGGATGGTGCATAGAACTTCTATTCTCATCCAACATAAAAACCATCTTTCAAACCCATTATATTGTGATAAATCATAAATGCTCCTATAACCATGAATCGCTACAAAATAAATAAATAAAGTAATTTTTATAAAAATTAAAATACAAAATTTAAAAATATTAATAAATTCCCGACAAATTCATGAGCATCTTGAAATGGTATCCCCAACGATGGTGAAATCTTCAAGTATATATGGACACCAATGAAAATTTGAGACATGAGAGCTATTCAAAACATTTATTGAGAATAAGGAAAAGTCCACACGATTATTTTCGTATCTTCTTTGATGCCACGTGTTATGTGGGATTATAGTATATGATGTAAGATTATATTTGTAATTTTTGTCACTTAGCTGAAATGTTCCTACCCGATTTTGAATAATTTCCTAGTTTTTTTTTTGTGCCTTGAAGCCTATATTTTCTTAGCTAACCACACAATTGTATCATTATTTGATTTGTCTCACTTTCGTTTATTTTCCTTGTGAATGATTGGAGTATCGCTTCCCAATTTCTTGAGTTTGATTTTCTGTGAGTGCTATGATGGATCTTCTTGGTGTTATTTAATCATACATTTATTTTTCTTTCCCATTAGTTTTAGATGATAGAACAATTTATACTGATTCAAGGTTAGATATTTGGATAACAAAGTCTGGACTTTAAAAAATTATAATACTCAAATAGTAAGACACGTGTCTTACGTGAGACGGTCTCACATGAGACCTAATATCAAAAAAATCATAATACTCAATAATGGTAAATGAGAAGCAAAGATTATAGTTGCAGGTGCATTTTGTATACCATGGTGCATGGTAAAAATTGCTTAAATTTACTTTCATGATACGAGAGCTGAGCTGATAATTTACTAGATTACAATTTCATCCAAGCTTTTGTAAAATATCAAGATGTCACAAGATTCTGTTGACCTTTACTAATTATGAAAATCTGATACAAATTTTATGGTTAGCTAGTATGTATTTCCCATGACACTTTCGAATGTGCCCAATTATATTTATAATTTACTCTTAGAAGGCAAATTATATACAATTAATTTGTTTCTACTTCCTACGAGTTTGTTGCCCCACAAGATCATTATAATATCAAGAATGTATTTCCTATTGGACTTGTGAGCACCAAACACACCAAATTAGAAAAATAGACAATTTGTTTAAAATTCATATCGAGTTTATGTACGTGTATTAACGATATCATTATTAAACATGTTGAAATATTATCTTATACATGCCGTATCAAGCACCTCAAGAAAAACCTTTAATGATTCGATGTGACGAGTTTATAAGGAATTGTGTGGGGGCATTCAACCATTGATTAGATAGATTCATTATTTAATCCATGTATGATGATGTCCGAATGTCTTGATTACATTAATTATAACCAATAATGAACTTAGATGAAGTGGTCATCCCTAATTGGGAATATAATTTCATTTTTAAGTCGAGTTTTATGATTTTGGAATAAAGATGGTGACAGACGTACGGCCATGCAAGCATTAAATATTCTGTTTTCCTCTAATTGCATGATTAAGAACATAAGAAGAAGTGTTCTATATTCATAGCAAACCATGTTACAAATTAGAAAGTGTGATCCTGTTGTGAGATTGTCTCACGAATTTTTACTCACAACTCAATCACTTATAACCCAAATCCTACAATTCATATGTTATTTGTAGGTGAAGCGGTTCCGTCTCACGGTAACTATCCGTGAGACTGTCTCACCTACAACCCAAATCTTACAATGTTATTTGTAGATGATGGGGCTCCATCTTACAACCCAAATCTTACAATGTTATTTGTAGATGATGGGGCTCCATCTTACGGTAATTATCCGTGAGACCGTCTCACATGAGTTTTTGTAAATTAAAAATGTGAATTCATTATTGCAACTCCACTAAATTGTGTACTATGAATATGGTTGATTATAATACAAATAATAATGAAAGATTAAGAGAAAACAAATATCAACTTAAAATGGAAATTAAGTCCAAAGTTGTGTAGTTTTCAAGGATGAAAATTCGGTTTCGATGGAAATATGTGTATCTTAATTTCACGGATATATTGTGGAAATATGAGTATCGGTGGATATATCGATACATTTATTTATCAATATTTCCCCAATATTCCATCGATATTTCCATGATATTTCACCAAATTTCCAATAATTTGTACCATGAAACCATCAATATCGAAATTGAAACCGATATTTATCAATATTTCAATATTGATATATCATATTTCAGCAATATTTATCAATATTTTCCTGATATTTCCCCAATATTTCACATAATTTCCTACAATTTGTACCTGAAGCCACCGATATCGAAATTGATACCGATATTTTGACAAAATTTCTCATTTCTTTAACGGTTATGTGAAAAATGAAAATATCAGAGATATATCGGTTGTATCCTTTTATCGGTTATGTCAAAAAGATGGAAATATCTAGAAAATATTTGAGATATTTCCAGATATTTTCATCCTTGGTAGTTCCAATTTCAGTCAATTTGATTGTTTCGGGAATACTTCATCATCCAAAATCGAGCCAACTCGATATATATAATCAAAAAAATTATTTTTAAAATACAAACCAAATTGAGATGTTAGTTTTGATTTTAATCCAATAATGTTGTCCCTGGTTTTTTTTCTAAGTACTCAAGTTGCATTGCATTATATGAACCCAAAAATTTGGTTGACTTTTTGACTTTCTCCGAACTGAATTAAACCAAATTTCATTTTGATTTGGTTTTGAAGATTTTTCAATTATCCAAATCGAGAACTGAACTGAATTGGATCGAACCAAACTGAATTGGACCGAACCGAAGAATCGATTTTAATATATATATATATATGTCATTTATTTTTCTATATCTTGATATAATCAAAGATGAAAAATATCGATTTCGATATCGGTGGCTTCATGATATAAATGGTAGGAAATTAGGTGAAATATTGGGGAAATATCGATATTTCGATATCGGTGTGGTACAAATTCTAGGAAATTAGGTGAAATATCGGGAAAATACTGATAAATATCGGTATCGATTTCGTTATCGATGGTTTCATGGTACAAATTATTGAAAAATCGGTGAAATATCATGGAAATATCACTGGAATGTCGGGAATTGGAAAATCGGTGAAATATCATGGAAATATCAATGAAATGTCGTGAAAATATCGTTTAATAAATGTACCGATATATCCACCGGTACCTATATTTCCATGATATATCTGTGAAATTAAGATACCGATATTTCCATCGAAACTAAACTTTCATCCTTGGATATAATTACATAATACATATTTTGATTAAATTAATAATTTATAAATGCTATAAATAATTTACATTTTTTAATTTTTAATAATTAATAATAATGAACTATATTCTAATGACTCTTATCAAGAAAACATATATCTTTTTAAATTATGAAACTTTGTAACTTTTGAAATGATGTATGTAGTTTTTTTATTGTCAATGAAACTTTGTTAATATATGTCAAATTAGTTTTTGTTATTTAATTTTTCTAATTTAATTTGTTGCATTTCAACTTATTTGTTTTTTAATTTTAGTTTCTTTTAAAATCTTTGAATATCCGAATATCCACTCAGTAATTGATCCAGCACAAAAACTTACATGAGACGGCCTCACGGATAGTTTTCGTAAGACGAATCCTTATTACCCACAACCCTAACCCATTTTCATTAATTTACATGTAAATTTTGTAATGTGGGTTGTGAGTTTTCGTGAGACGGATCCTTATTACCCACAACCCTAACCCATTTTCATTAATTTACATGTGAATTATATAATGTGGGTTGTGAGTTTTCGTGGGACGGATCTTTATTACCCACAACTCTAACCCATTTTCATTAATTTACATGTGAATTGTGTAATGTGGGTTGTGAGTTGACCCTTCTCACGTAACATGATTCGTGAGACGGTCTCATATAAGACTTACTTTTGATCCAGATCAGTAGACCCAAAGCTCCGAATTGAATCAAATCGAACCGAAATTTGATTTGGTTTGGTTCTGAAGATTTTTTATTTTGGTTTAGTTTTGGAGAATCAATTTTGAAATTCTCCGAAATTTGATTTGGTTTCGAAGATTTTCAAATGTCCAAACCAACCCAAACTGCGCACGCACCCCTAATATACATCATCAAAAGAGAACCGAAACCAATATCATAAAACTTATATCTAAGGCTTAGTTGTTTGTTTTAAATAAAATATGAAATATATTTTTGAAGTAACAGATGCAAACACCTTTTCTTATAGAAGAATTGGTATAAACACACATTTACAAATATTTTTGGGAAAACATATATTGCACTCCCTATATTTTCGTATATTTTTCTCTCATTTGGCATTATTACTAAATTTTCTAGTTTTTTTTATCCTTGTTTTTTATTTTACCCACTGTACTTCCATTTCTTTGATTTTTTGTCCTATATACTTTTATTTATGCACTTCACCCCTTTCACTTCTATTCTTCTTTAACTTTTGTCCCGTTGACTTTTATCTTTTGATATTTATTTTGAGGGGAAAAAATAAATGAAAGTATATGTGACAAAGATTAGAATAAAGTATATAAAAACAAATGTAAAAGAAATGAAGGTATAGAAAAACTTAAAATAGCGAGTGATCATAACGATACGATCGACTAACTAAAAATAGATGCTCGATTTTATAATTAGAGGAAACAACCCCACATACCACCAACATATAATATATGATCTCTTCTACTATTAAAGATAATTTCTATCTCTTTATATCATAAAAGATAATTTATAATCTTTTATACAACAATTTTTTGACTATCATATATGAACCACGCCATAAATGGATGTGTTTGCCCCAATTAATGTTTAATAATGTAAAAATAAAGGTATAATAATATTTTGTTGGATTTGTGATATTTTAAGCACAACATTATATTTAGTGGTAGAAAGAGAATTTTTTATATCAATTTGTGTAGTTTGGTGAGAGGACTTTACAATTATTATTATATCAGTACCAAAATTTGCAAATCCAAGATTTTAGGTTTTGTACCTTAACCAAAACTACATAATTGATAATCGGTTATGTTGGCGGGAAGATGTGCACGTGGCAAACCATAACTTTTTGAGGGGCAAAAATGAATTTAAAAGAAAAACCTTGAAACAAAATGGATTCAACGATCCAGCCTCTCATTTTCCTTAAACTTAGCTTTTCTCTTCCTCTTCCTCTTTCTTAATCTCTTTTGTTTTTACTTTTGATTTTCTTGTAATAATTGTTGATGATCCTATCTCCATTAATGGTTACATGAATATGATCAAATGCATGGATCATGTACAAGGAGTTTTCGTGTTATGGATAAGAAGAGGAGAGAGAAAAGGGGAATAAGAGAGAAGAGATCGTGTCGTGATGGGGAGTTACAATTATTACAAGATGTTTGGGTGCTTTAACCGGAAGTTCAAGATCAGCGAGTCGGAGCCGCCGCCGGACGTGAGGGAGGCCTTCTGGCGGTACGCCGGCGGCGAAGCCCACATGACGGCGGAGCAGTTCCTCAATTTCCTCGTCGACTACCAGAAGGAGGAGCCCTGCACCGCCGCCGATGCCGACGATATTATGCAACAGGTTTTCCGTCAACGCCACCACCACAACTCCGAGAAGCGCCACCATTTTAATCTCGACGACTTCTTCTATTTCCTCTTTCATGATGATCTCAATGGCCCCATTAATCCTCAGGTATTCAATTCTACCTTTCTTTTAAATCCCCTTTTCCTTGTGGATCTTGGATGTATTTGATTTTAGTTTCCTCGAAATGGAAATTAGAGAGGGGAAATCAAGATATTTGGTTTAACGCTTAAACTCATATGTGACCGTCTCATATGGGCTTATGTGAGACCAATATTAACCTTGTTGAATAGGTTGATCCACTTTTACTTATCCATACGGAACTCTATCTTACATGAGACCTACTCTTGGTTTGATTAATTTGTTCCAGGGCCAGATAATTGCCTTTTAAGTTGTTTTGGCAGACCACTGTTCTTGAGCTCAAGTGGTATCTCATCTTTATAAATGTGCAAATTGTGATGACCAGATTTTCTAATCTGTATTCTCTTCCTTCCACACCCTCTTGCTGTAGTAATTTTGAGGGAATTTTGTGGGAACTGTGAATCTATTCTTAACATGAACACTCAAGCAAAAAGACTAGGAAGAAGCACTTTTGAATATGTTAGTGATTTCAAGTGAAATGTAGAGGAGAACTAGATGGTATTATGGAGAGTTTTGGACAATCAATGTTGCTTTATGAAAAGATTGAAAGAAATGTTCTTCAAGAAACTAAAGAATTGCCATTGTATGTAGGCTAATTAACAAATCATTGTTCTTTTTTGTTTGTGCTCATCTTTGCCTATTTCAAGAATCAAAAGTTGAGAAATGAAGTATAGAAAGATTTGAAGTGGGAAGAATGGATATTTACATTGACAAATTGGAAAATTCCAGGTACACCATGACATGACAGCTCCGTTGCATCATTATTTCATATATACAGGTCACAATTCCTACTTAACTGGAAATCAACTGAGCAGTGACTGTAGTGAAATCCCTATCATCAGAGCTCTCGAAATGGGGGTCAGAGGAATTGAGCTTGATCTATGGCCTAATTCTGCAAAAGATAATGTGCATGTTCTTCATGGAAGGTACGGTAAGCTTCTTTTATCATCCTCCTTGTTCATTTCCATGTTTTGATGTTGAAGAAATACAAAAAGTTTGAAGCGAGACAATTAATCTTGCAGGACATTAACAACTCCAGTACCACTCTTCAAATGCTTGAAGTCTATCAGAGACCACGCTTTTGTCACATCGCCATATCCTGTCATTATTACATTAGAGGATCATCTCACACCAGATCTTCAAGCTAAAGTGGCTGAGGTAACATATTCTTGATTATTTTATTTTGTTTTTTCAATCTTGTAGAAATATAATCTTTCTTTTGTTTAATCCTTAGATGGTTATACAAATTTTCGGTGAATTGTTGTATTGCCCTGAATCGGGACATTTAGAAGAATTTCCAGCGCCTGAAGCCTTGAAACATAAAATTATACTCTCAACCAAACCACCTAAGGAGTACCTAGGATTGCACACTAACAAGGATGGAGAAACTTCCTCACCAAAGGACAAATACTCGTCTGATGATGAACCGGATGCTGATGACAAGGTAAAACGAGAGATGTCTTGATTATGTAATGTGGGGTGCTAATATAGTTGCTTTCGTTTGGGTTTGAGTATCAGAGTGATAGCGATGATGAAGATGGAGATAAGTGTAATCAGAAATCGGGTGATGAAGATGGAGATAAGTGTAATCAGAAATCGGGAACTCTTTCTGCAACGGAATATAAACGTCTAATTGCCATTCATGCTGGGAATACCAAAAAGAAGAGGCTGAGTCATGTACTAAAGATGATAGTTGATAGAGCTAGTCGGCTCAGCATTAGTGAACAAGAACTTGAGAAGGCTGCAGCTGTGTATCCTACTGATGTTTTGAGGTATCATCGTTTTGTTCAAGAATCGTTTGATTTTTTGCAAGTTATCTTCTCTTTTCGAATTTTTGTGTTTTGTAGGTTCACGCAAAAGAACATACTGAGGGTGTTCCCTAAGGGTACACGAGTAACTTCATCGAATTTTAGTCCAATTATTGGATGGATGCATGGAGCCCAGATGGTTGCCTTTAACATGCAGGTATCCTTTTTATCTTCTTTTTTTGTTTTCACATAAGGTGAAAAACTATGTATGAATTGCCTTTGTTTTCTTGTCTTTCATTGCATCAAGAAATTATTGCACACGATGAATCCTCGTTGTCTTTTTAAATCCTGTTTTCCTCTCCGAATATCAATCTCTTCCAAATGGCCATGTGGAACTCATCTCTATAGCTGATTTCAACCATATCTTGATTAATTTAGATAAAGAATTAGTTTATATTGATCTAACAGGGATACGGAAAGTCTCTGTGGATGATGCATGGAATGTTCAGAGCGAATGGATGTTGTGGTTATTTCAAAAAACCGGAGTTGCTAATGAGCAGAGGTTCAAACAATGAGGTCTTCGATCCCAAGTTACCATTGCCAGTGAGGATAACTTTAAAGGTGACAGAAAAACCAGATGGAAAAATTATTAATATTTGGTTTGATGATAGAGTTTCCTATTAATCAATCCCTTTCATTTGACAGGTAATTGTGTACATGGGAGATGGCTGGCGTTTGGATTTCAGCCATACACATTTTGATACATATTCACCACCAGACTTCTATACCAAGGTAATAAATCATTTCCTTGTAGGCTAATATTTCATAATTAGATTGGTGAACACTTCTTGTTTAAGTTCATTATTGCTTGCCTTGATTCTTCTAGTTGTTAAATTGCCTTTACAACTATGAGGCCACAACCGAGCAAGAAAAAACCATGTTTAATAAATGCAGAGATGTAATCTTGTATGGAAATTGCAGTTGCAAGAGCTTGAAGAGATACTCAAATTAGAATGAATTAAAATCCACTCATATTGCTCAAAATTAGTTCAAAATGGAAGTGATAAATTTTAAATTCATATCAATTCAGACAGTATCCATGATTTACTTCTATGAATTTCAAATTTTGATTACATCCCATCGTCCAAACACAACCTGCGATTTTTGTTGAGCTCTATCTCTATGAATGTGTACAAGGTACAAGAAATATGAGAGGTCAGAAGGTGGCAACAATCTTGAAAATACTTCTAATCCCTGTTATGATCTTCCCACGAGCCTCATAGCTCAAACGAGGAAGAACAAGTAGATCATTCTCGATTTACATTAGGGTCCATTTGGATAGGTGGATTTGAGGAGAGATTTGAAATTCATGGTAGTAAATCCACCAATGTTGTTTGGATATATGCAGATTTAAAATCCATGGATTTGAGGAGAAATTTGAAATTCATGGTAGTAAATCCACCGATGTTGCTTGGATATATGAGGATTTAAAATCCATCATTTTCGTTTTGAACTCATTTTTTAGTTATTTGGGTGGATTTCAAATCACTCTATCCAAACACAGCCTTGGTTATTTTCATTTGATCTATATAAATGTGAGTTTGCAGGTACATATAGTTGGGGTACAAGTGGACGATGCGAAGAGAAAAACGAGGATAATAGAAGACGACTGGGCGCCATACTGGGATCAAGAGTTTACATTCCCATTAAGAGTTCCAGAGCTAGCTCTACTACGAATAGAAGTTTGTGAATATGATAGATCGGATAAGGACGACTTTGGAGGGCAAACGTGTATACCCGTATCCGAGTTGAAACCTGGAATACGAGCCGTCCCTCTTTACGATAAGAAGGGTCATAAATTTAAATCTGTGAGGCTTCTTATGGGATTTAGGTTTGAATGAAATGTATTGCATTTTTGTTCTCTTTGGACATATATATGGATGCTTTACTTGCTACACTTTTGTATGTCCAATTCCTTTGTACAGTAGTTTCTGCATTTGTTAGAAAAAAACACAACAGAGAACTTAGAATATGATCAGTTTTCTTATGTTTATTTCAGCTGCTTAATTTTCCATTGTTCAAGATAGTTATAATGTGTACTGAGAAGTGTATATATGAATATTCTATGTTCTGAAAAGATACAATATGTATATGTGAAAATGCTACCAAATCAAATGAGAGATGTTTTAGTAAAGCTCAATGGTTTATCTTGAGTGTGAATAAGTTTTGATCACGTGTGGATTTCAAGAAAAGTGGGGATAAGTTATACACACCCCAAACCTACTAAATACATTTTTTGTTTTAAGATGAAAGGTATAATAATACTATATTTGTTTTTAAAAAATGAAATATATAAAAATACAATATGTTAGGTATGTTTAGCCTTACACTTTCAAGAATTATTTGTTGAGTCTTATTCCAATTTTATCCTCTTCCTTTTTCTCTTAGCTGCCTATATTTAATAAATAATTTATGATACTTATGATATTTTTATGGGTTAATTGTATTAATACCATCAAACTAAAAGCACATAAATCACCGAACTTTTTTTTTGGCATCGATATATATATATAAATTATACGAGATTGACATATAAACCACTAAACCTTTTTTTTTTCAAGCCATTTTTTGCCGGATTTCGGCACATGACACACACATAATATATTTTAAAGGGGTATTTTTGTCCTCACAATCGAGTTATTGATATTCCCCATACTTATATTGTTTCATTAGTTCATGTTTATGTACTTCCGTGTATATATATAGCTATAAATGTGTATTGTTTTATTATCTTATAATGATTGTAAAATCTTACAATTCTATAATTCAATTTTATGAACCATTCAACGATCCTAGTGAAAAAAGCGATTTTAACAACCTTGGTTGCAATAATTCACACAGATTCTGAATATAATTTTGAATTATTATTAACTTCAATCTTTTTATAAAGATTGGTGGCCGTTGGATTATAATCACATTTGTACCACCCCTTATTTTCCATTTTCTTGCTAATTTAGTTCTACTCAATTAAATGAGGTTATTATTTTTATTAATCGGGCACAAATCTGAAATCAATTTAATTATGAATATTATATATTAATATAAATTTAAATATGCTATATTATAATTGAATTTAGTAAATTAGGATCGGTTTTACTTTCGGCTACAATCACCCATCAATGCCTCTGGGTTATGACATTAAAATCTAATAAGGTTTAATAGGGTTTCGCATTTGTTATGATATTAACAGTCGTCAGCAATGAAAAATACATTAATATAATGTACATAATATTACATAGTATATTATATTTTTTAGTGCTACATTCAGATTTTTTGTTATAATTTATTGTGTTATATAAAAAGTAGTATGATTGAAGATATGAAAGAAAATATATAACGGTCATAGACTCATAGAATGAATGAACCCTCTTTATAGTAAAGAACACCATTTATTTTAAAAGTTTTTTTAGTTGGTCTTTTGTGAGACCGTCCCACGAGATTCAAGTATGTCTTTTACAGTATATATATTTCATCTATAAATATTTGTTTTATAAATATGTTTTTTTACATGTATAAGTATATAAATATGCATTTTTCTATTATAAATATGGTCGTCCCACGTATTACATTCTTGATTAAGCAAAAGATTCTCTGCCTCTCTTGTTGCTGCTGTTGTTCTTTGCTTCTATTTGTGGCTGCTGCGCCATTTGGTATTGTCTTGAACTAAAAATGACGCATAATTTTCTGAATTTTTTTATTATGGATCAAATTATCTATAGTTTATTAAATATTTCATGTGGTTAGGAAATGACTTCAAAGATAAGGTGCGTGAGGACAGCTATGAGTATGACTGACACCACCATATACGAAGATCCTGCTCACAATCCCATTAATTAGCATTGAAGATTGTGCACCAAAAATTACATACAAACATTTTGAAAAAGTGATATTTATTATAATATTGAATATAAACTTAGGGTCCGTTTGGTACATTTTGAAAAAGTGATATTTATTATAATATTGAATATAAACTTAGGGTCCGTTTGGTTTGGAGGATGAGTTTGTTACATATTGATTAAATATGTGATAATTTACTGTTCATCAAAGATAAAAAAATTTCAATTTTAGGTGTTTGGTATGTTGGTCTATGTTAGGTTGTTTATAAATTTTGTGTTTGGTTTAAATGGTTAGATATTTGTTATTATTGGGTTAGATTACAATCATTCATTTGGTTTGGAGGACAATTAAATTGCAAATATGAAGTACCGAAAATGCCCCTCTTTAAATGAGAATATGCAAGGCATTTTTTTAATGTAATTTTACTTTATGGAAGTGGTACCAAAGCTACAGTAAAAGAAATACAAAATCCACCTTTGAAATGCAGTAACCCATCTTCGCAAAATTTGCAGAGAAAAAGGGTGAAGACAACCACTGTTGAAGGGAAGAGATTCTCACAAGATCAACTTGCATACAAAGAAAACTACTGATATAATAGGAGTGGCGAGATAAGAAACTGTGTCATACCCTTTTTCCACATCCCGATTACGACCCCCCAATTACGGGGGAATTTTTTGCCATTCAGTCACATTGGGTCAAACGATTTTAGCCTCGTCTGCCAATATCATGTCCAACAGGTATTGAGTTTCTTCAAACCGCTCGTGCTGAATTAATTAAATAACGATTAGATTGTTCTATGGATATTTGACTTACACCACATTTTGTTGTTAATTCGATTTTTGGGATTTGGTTTCTCTTGTTTATCATTGTGTAGTATCTCCAGTCTGATTGATGCAAGTGATGGTGGGTTTAAGTTTCTTAGCATTCATTCCATTTCTGAAAATGAGAATAATGATATTGGGATGAGATGATGCTGCTGGCTTCAGACATTCTTTTTATTTGGTCGTATTTGTTTTTCATTGTAGTAATTTGTTTTAATTTGCTATTTTTTTATGACATGCGATGATAATGATGTGTTTTGTAGTACAAACTCATATAAAAGTAGAACATGTAGATATGAAATTAGGCCTGATGAAATTGTCCGTTGCCGACATCACATTCCGATGCATATCCAAACATCGAAGACCAAAAAAAATCCATGGCGGCGTTTCATGACTTGTCCTCTTCGAGGTGTTAGTTATCTCATAATCCATTTCCATTTGAGAATGATCGTTGTTGAGTTTAAAGACTAAATGTCCGAAGTTTTGTAATCGCTCATTTGGGTTTTGTTGTTCAATTCAGAAAGATTCTTGCGGGGTATTCATTTAGGTTGAGCTGCAGCTTGATGGTCGTGCTAGAGATGTGGCTCTTGAATGCATGGATTGGATTGATCGATTGAATTCCGATCTTACCATCGCAAGAGCAAGGGAAGCAAAAACTAAGAAACTTATAAGAACAATGTGCATTGTGTGTTTGATAGTAATTTTGGGGATTATGTGGTTGTCGCAAATGTCAACATCATATCAAAATGGGAATGGAAATTGTAGGATATCACGATGAAGTTCGACTAGTTAAGCACCATTTTTGTTGTGAAGTTATCATTAGTAGGAATCGTGCAAACAATATTGCTCAAGTACTTCTATTGCAGCAAGTGACTTACAATTTAATGTAATTTCATCCAAGCACAAGGGGTATGGACCTTGTCTGCTTACCTCAATCCAATCAAATTTGTATTTAATAAAACAATCAAATTTAATTACCATGCATACTCCCTTGCCTAACAATTTTGACATATTACAGCGAGGTGATGACGAAAAAAAGACTTATTACAATGTACAAGCATTGTTGTAGTAGTAATTTTTTTGAAAAATGTCAGAATAAAAAAACTTGATAAACCAATATAAATGACATTTCATTCTTTATTTCCTTGCACGTCAATGTTGTAATGACTGTTGTGTTATTTCATAGAAGTGGTTCTCTCTTTCTCACACAGGCATTTGAATGAGTGTTTTACACACTTCAACAATGTGAGACAATCAGCCTAATTCAATCGTGCATACTCTATTGATTCAGTCTAGAGTTCTTGTACTTAATAAATGAAGATGTTCTAAACAATAATTTTACTTTATCAACATGTACATTAACCATCATATAAATATGGATTAAGGTAAACTGAGCCTTACAAAAATTCTACTACGATAAAACGATGCAGTTTCCCTTGTACAGGTTGAGCAAAAAACAGAGGCATTCAATGATAGAAGTAGAAGAAACATTAAAAAGATCTTTACATAATCTAGTTAATTAAACAATGAAACTAGGTTAATGTGAGAGTGCACGCATACGTTGAATGTATGACAGGTATGTTGTAGAGAAATTGGTAAATTTGCATAAAATATTAAACCATTATACACCCCACATTCAGAAACCCGTTTATTCGGATTTTTCGTTCCCTAGCCCAGTATTATGCAAAACATTTGGGTATCTTATAGACTATATAAATACATTAAAATCACACATATTGAGAATGCATAGAGGAGGAAACAACAAGTTTTGCTTGATTCATACCTGATAAGTAGAGGGCGATGTGATGTAACCTTTCCCTGGAATTTCGCTACTTCATTCAACGAATGCTTGTCAACCCGTGCACAGAACCCACCTAGACTGAACCTTACTTCGAGCACTCGAACGTGATGAAACCTTAAACGCCGAACTCAGTCGCCATCTTGGATGTTTTAATTTCTTTCTCTGTCGAATTACTTCGATCTAGAGTTTGCTGCTTTGATTTGTGCATCCATGGGTATTACAACAGATGATGGCACATAAATGTAATTAGGATGAACAGTAGGGGCACATGTGTCATTTTGCTGACAAAAGTGAGGGCTAAATTGTCTTTTCACAGGAGGTTACTGTTGGGATTGGGGATTGGTTTACAAACCCACCAATGATGGTGGGATTAGAAAACATGTCATATATTCGGGTTTATCCCATGGATTGTACCGGGCCCAGATTATACTTCAAGTTTTAAACCTCCAAACCAAATGGGGGTTTAGGCTGGATAGTAATCCGAAACCAACCTAAACCCCCAATCCAAACGAACCCTTAGTGATTAAGTAAACTTAGTGATCAAACCACATATGTATCATATTTTCCTCTATATATACATGTAATGAATGGAAGAAAGAACATAACAAATTCTCTTCTCTCATCTACTTTTTTCTTCTCGTCTCATCTTTTATTTTACACATTATTTTCGTTCGCTTTCGTCCGTTTTACTACTAGTTTATTTTATTGTTATCATAAACACGTTATTAGCATAAATTTTTGCTCGGGAAAAGGCTATCAGTTGGATCGTACATTGTGATACTTGATACTTGTTACTCGTCAACTCACGTGGTAACCACCGAATAAGATGGGGTAACTTCTAATCCTTAATAATTATACGTTTCTGTTTTTAACACATAATAATGATAAATGAACGCATGCTTATGAACTTAATATTAAATGAATTGTTGAACCTTATATGCTGTGATTATATGCTATGATTAATGTGTTCATGCATGGTTTATGATGATGTTGTGAAATGACGAAAGTCCATATTTATTGAAGAGACAAAGGTCCACATTCATGTTAAATGGACGAAGGTCTACTTTCATATTACGGGGGAACAAAGATACCCGTATAATAAGTCGGTGAGTATCTGCACCTGAGGTCAACGGGGAGTACCCGCCCTCGTTGCAGATATGAGCTCTATGGGACCGAGTGTGTCCGTTAAAGATCCATTTTATGTGCTATGCATTCTATATATTGTGTCTATTTGCCGAACTGATATATGTTTGAGTTAAACAACACACTCAATATTCACAGATAAAATATATTTCTTGAGTGTGACATTGTGCAAAGCACAAGTAAGAACCATATCAGGTCCCGTTGAGATTATTGATGGCTCCGGGAATGCAACAATTGTGTTGTCTAATGGTACCACTCTGAATATTGAAAATGCACTTTTATCTGGTAGATCAAAACATGTCTACTAAGTTTTAAAGATGTTAGACGCAATTGATACCATATAGAGACATTGGTTGAAAATGCCAAAGAATATCTATATGTCACATCATATGATATGAACAAAATGAATGTTCATGAGAAATTTGAAGCAACAGCTTCTAGACTATATTATGTCCCGATTCGAGCTTTCGAATCCTATGCCACCATGCCATGGAAACTAGTTAATCCTGATATATTTGGATTATGGCATGATCGTCTGGGTCACCCCGGAACTACTATGATGCGTAGGATTGTAGAACATACTAAAGGACACCCTTTAACGAATATAAAAATATTGATGTCAAATGATTATTTTTGTGAATCATGTTCACAAGGAAAGCTCATTATAAAACCTTCTGCGACAAAAGTTGGTTATGAATTACCATCGTTTTTACAACGGATACATGGTGATATTTGTAGACCAATTCACCCATCGAGTTGACCATTTCAATATTTTATGGTTCTGATAGACGCATCTTCTAGATGGTCTCACGTATGCTTGCTATCTACGCGCAATGTTGCATTCACACGTTTGCTTGCACAAATTATTAAACTCCGAGCACATTTTCCTGATCATCCTATTAAAAATATAAGGATGGATAATGCTGGAGAATTTACATCAAAATATTTTGATGAATATTGTGTAGCATTGGGAATTAATGTTGAGCACCCAATAGTATACGTTCATACTCAAAATGGATTGGCAGAATCTCTTGTCAAGAGAATCCAAATAATTGCTCGAACTTTATTAGTGAGATCAAAGCTCACTAGTACAGCATGGGGACATGTCGTATTGCATGCATCATCTTTAATTAGATTACGTCCCAGTGCGTATCATATGCATTCCCTAATGCAATTAACATTGGGCTTTGAGCCAGACATTTCACACTTTCGCACATTTGGGTGTGTTGTACATGTGCCAATTCCATCTCCACAAAGGACAAAAATGGGTCCCCAACGCCGACTTAGCATATACGTCGGGTTTGATTCACCATCGATTATTAGGTTTTTGGAACCAATAACGAGTGATTTATTCTCCGCTAGGTTTGCGGATTGTCATTTTAATGAAACGACATTTCCATCAATTGGTAAGACAATCCTTGATAATAATAAACCTATGCATGTTGAGAATCTCACATGGTGAGTAGAATTTGTCTCATCTAGACTCACGCACACTTGAATGTGAAAATGAGGTCAATAGAATTATACATTTACATAATATTGCAAATAGACTTCCTGACGTATTTAATGATGCCAGTAAAGTCACGAAATCTCATATTCCAATTGTGAACGCTCTAGCTAGGATCGATGTTCCTAATGAACATGTGAAAATGAATTTTGATGGACCAAGACAAAAACGGGATCGACCCATTGGCTCAAAGGACTCTGTTCCTCGAAAAACCAAGAAAGGTTTATGAGCCTATTAATCAAGTGAGTTCTAATGAGCAAGCTCCAAATGAATCTATAGAGCCTAGTAAAACAATCATGATGATATCAAATCCAGAAAATACCGAGAATTCCATAAGCTACTACAATTATGTATGAGATAGAAATGAAATCATTATTGATGATATTTTTGCATTCTCGGTTGCTCAAGAGATTTTGAGCAATGATTGTAACAGTGAACCACGTTCCATAATAGAATGTCGTCAAAGGGATGACTGGCTTAAATGGGAGGAAGTAATCAAATCTGAATTAGCTTCACTAAATAAACGGAATGTATTCGGGTCTATCATTCAAACTCCGGACAATATAAAGTCTGTTGGGTATAAATGGATATTTGTCCGTAAGAGAAATGAGAAAAATGAAATTGTAAGATATAAGGCCCGACTTGTTGCCCAAGGGTTCTCTCAGAGACCTGGGACTGATTATGATGAGACGTATTCACCAGTAATGGATACGATCACTTTCCGTTTTCTCATTAGTATGGTTGTCCATGAAATTTTGGACATGCGTCTTATGGACGTAGTAACAGCTTATCTATATAGTTCACTTGATTCTGATATCTACATGAAAATTTCTGATGGATTTAAAATACCAAAAACGGGTAATCCCTGTGAGCTATACTCGATCAAATTACAGAGATCATTGTATGGACTAAAGCAGTCTGGTCGCATGTGGTATCACAGACTAAGTGAATACCTTATCAGAGAAGGTTACAAAAATGATTCAATTTTCCCATGCGTTTTTATTAGAAAATCAAAAACCGGATTTGCTATAATTGCAGTTTATGTAGATGACATGAACCTCATTGGCACCCTTGATGATTTGACCAATGCTACCGCATATCTGAAGAAAGAGTTTGAAGTTAAAGACCTTGGGAAAACCAAACTCTGTCTTGGTCTTCAGCTAGAGCATAGAACAAATGACATTTTTATTCATCAATTTGTGTACATTGAGCGACTGCTCAAAAGGTTTAATATGGAGAGTGCTCACTCTTTAAACACTCCTATGGTGGTACCTTGTTTAGACCCTAATAAAGAATTTCGACCTAAAGAGTTTGATGAAGAGATACTTGGCCAAGAGGTGTCGTATCTTAATGCTATTGGAGCATTGATGTATCTAGCACAATGTACAAGACCAGATATCATATTTGCGGTCAATGTGCTTGCTAGATATAATTTTGAGCCAACCCGAAGACACTGGAATAGAATTAAACATATTTTCTGTTATCTCCATGGTACTATAAATTTGGGATTGTTATATTCAAATAATACAACTAACTCGGGGTTAGTTGGTTATGCAGATGCGGGATATAGATATGATCCACACAAAGCTCGATCACAAACTGGATATTTATTTTGTTATAATGGCACAACCATTTCATGGCGGTCTACTAAACAGATATTGGTTGCCACATCTTCCAACCACTCTGAACTTATTGCTCTTTATGAGGCAGGCAGAGAGTATGTTTGGTTAAGATCAGTTATAGCTCATATAAGGAATGCATGTGAGTTAAATCTGACTACCACTACGCCTACTATCATTTATGAGGATAATGCTGCTTGCATAACACAAATTAAATGCGAGTATATAAAAGGTGATAGGACTAAACATATATCACAAAAAAATTTCCATACTCACGAGCTTCAGAAAAATGGAGAAATAAATGTTCAGCAAATTCGTTCGTGTCACAATCTTGCTGATTTATTCACAAAATCCCTACCTACATCTACATTTGAAAAATTGGTATATGGCATCGGTATGAGAAGATCCAACGAGAAGCAAGATTGACAGTTTACTTCTAGACTCATACTAATTGTTTCAAGTGAAGTGAAAATGTTGCATATATGTGATGTACTCTTTTTTCCTCATCCCAATTTTTTCCCAATGGGTTTTTCCGGTTTGAGGTTTTTAACGAGACAGCTTATGCACATGACATAACAAAGTTAAATTCAAGGGGAAGTATTATAATATTGAATACAAACTTAGTGATTAAGTAAACTTAGTGATCAAGCCACATATATATCATATTTTCCTCTATATATACATGTAATGAATGGAAGAAAGAACACAACAAATTCTCTCCTCTCATCTACTTTTCTCTTTTCGTCTCGTCTTTTATTTTATGCATTATTTTTGTTCGCTTTCGTCCGTTTTACTACTAGTTTATTTTATTGTTATCGTAATTATTTACAACAATATTGTATTTTTTTTATATATCAAGATCAGTATTATATTCCACAACCTTTTATTTTACAAATATCACCATATACTATTATATCCTTGTTATTGAATAAGTGAAGTAATAATGAAATGTCGATAAAAAATCAAATTCAATTAAATATTAGTTTGTTCTCATCAGGTTAGGAAATGACTTCAAAGAAAACAATGTCGATAAAAAATCAAATTCAATTAAATATTAGTTTTTTCTCATCAAGTTACAAATGACTTCAAAGTAAAAAGACATAAAAGGTCAATTATGAGTATGAAAATACCATCGGTGAAGGAACCATTAAGGCGAATTATACAAGTATCCTTATACGCAACTACCGATCATAATCCGCATTGACAATCGAGCACCAAAAATTACATTGCATTATTTTTTCTTCTATATATCAATATCTATATTATATTCCACAACCTTTAATAATTTTTTAATAGTTTGCAATATATTTTTTTATAGTTTACAAAATTTAAAATAATCTAATATCTAAATTTTATTCAAATTGAAATCTTAACATTATATCTCAAGATTGTTCCTTAGTGTGTAATATCAACATATACTGTTATATCCTTGATATTGAATAAATGAAATAACAATGAAATGTCGATTAAAATCAAATTCAAAATATCATTTTTGATAAAAGAGTAACACTTCCGTGCAACTGGTGCACAGAGTTGTACGGAAGACCTTTATGTTATAAATGTAGTACTTGTATGTACAAATATTTGTACCTTTTAAAATGAACATGCATAAAGGTGTTACATTTATAACATAAAGGTACTACATTTATAACATAAAGGTGTGGTGCAATCCGTGCAACTGGTGCACAAAAGTTTTTGTCTTGATAAAAATATTTGGACAAAACCCCCAACAGACAACTTTTATATTTTATTTAGATTGAAATCTTAAGATTATTTCTTAGTGTGTAATATCAACATATATTATTATATCATTGATATTGAATAACTGAAATAACAAGGAAATGTAGATAAAAATCAAATTCAAAATATTATTTTTGATAAAAATATTTGGACAAAACGACAACGGACAACTTTTAAATTTTATTCAAATTGAAATCTTAAGATTTCCTTAGTGTTTCTTGAGAAGGTTGTTCGTACTTATAAAATTTGCATTCCTCTATCTTCTCAAAAAAGTGAACAAGGTCTTTGGGAGTACTTGGTTTCCAAATACTTCTTTAAAAAAATTCGAAATACCAATGAAATATTGTTTTCGTCCCTCATGTGTAGCCGGTTGAAACCCGACGCCACCAAATCTGATAGTATCTCCCACCACTGTCAAATTCTTCCACGTAAATTCCTTTAGCGACATCTTGTCGTGTCAGAGCTGACAATTTGCTTCACCACGGGTCGGCAGAATGGATGAAAATAGGTCCTCATGTGTAGTCGGTTGAAACCGACCCACCAATCCCACCACTGTCAAATTCTTCCACGTAAATTCCTTCAGCGACATCCTTGCCATATTTGTCAGCAATAAAGCTGACAATTTGCTTCACCACGGCTCAGCAGAATGGATGAAAATAGGTGATCTTATATGATCGTTTTAGTAAGCATTTCCAAATGTTTAAATACTCCTCTAGGCTTTTTTTTCCTTCTCAACGTTGCATTAATTGAGTTTTTTTATTCTTATTCCGTATAACGTGGCCGGTTTTCTCTATTAAGGTCTGGCTAATATTTCTTTAATTTGTCCATAAGATCAATAATTTCCTACAACAACTAATTAGACTAAAATTAAGATAAAAATAATTTAAAATGTACTTTCGATATTGAAAAAATGTATCTTTTTATTTATATAAATATCAAAATATGTCATATATATATATATATATATATATATATATATATTATTCTTAATAAGATTTTGACATTCGATATTTCCAAATTAATATCAATTATATCATCAATAGTGAATAAGTGAAATAACAATGAAATATAAGTGAAATATATCTCAATATTGAATAAGTGAAATACAATGAAATGTCCATAAATATTAAGTTCTAAATATCATTTTCGACAAAAATATCTCGATAAAACCGTTGCTGGCCAGGATTGAAATCTTAAGATTATATCCGAAAATAATTATTTCTTAATCTTAAGATTATATCATTGAAGTTATCCATTATTATTGTACTTAACTTATATTTATAGAATTACCAAAGTACTCTTAATTTTTAAAACTTATTGAGGATGTTATAAACATAACAAAAATTAACCAAAAGTAAGACACTTTTGTAATATTACATATTAGTCTCGATTTTTTTTTAAAATTCATTAAGGATATTATAAATGTTACAAAAATTCATCGAAACTAAGGTACTTCTATATTAAATAGATATTAGATTAATGGTAAAATTGGAATTTTTTTTTTTTAATTTTCCTAAAAAACGGTTCCTCCCGCGTAATCGATTATCCAGAGTATTGCTTTTCCACGTAAAAAATGCAATCATTCAAGCACTCGAGCTTCAATGAACTTTACATCTGTTTGATTCTTCAGATCACATTTTCGCTGTCGATCCCAACTCAAATTTCTCAACTGGAAAAAATAATGGCATTGTCTGTCGATCCCACTCAATTCCATGTCCAATCAAACCTACAGAGTGTGCTTCTGCTTCAGGCGGCGGTTCCGCCTCGCCGCAGCGGTGGCGCCGCCCGAAATCAAAAGCATATTTGAGGAGTATTCGCAGAACGGCGTGATGTACGTGGATATGCTGCTGCGATTCCTGGTGGAAATCCAGGGAGAGAGGAATGCTACAGTGGAGGAGGCTCAGGGTATCATGGATGGATTAAAGCATCTGTTCATATTTCAACGAAGGGGACTCGATTTCGAAAATTTCTTTAAGTACTTGCTTGGGGATGTTAATCCGCCTCTCAATCCTAAACTCGGGGTGATTTATTAATTTTTTTGTTTCCAAGTTATTTAGGCCTGTAAATGAATCGAATTGAAGCACAAATTTTGTTGGAATTGCTATTAAGCTTTAAAAATTGTGTTAGAGTTCCTTTGATTATGCTTAAGTGGAGGTGATTCCAAGTTTAGCTCGAGTTGTTTTATCTTTTTACAATTATTTAATCTTTTCTCACTTCTTGTTCTTGAGCTGGAATTTCCATATCCGGTGTGAATTTTGATTTTATCAAACCTAATGATATGTTCAAGCTTTGTGATACTTTGTTGGACTCAACTCAAATGAGTTCTTAGTAAACAATCCCAAATTTAGTGTTTGTTTGTCTATGTATGTAACCGTTCCAATATCGTTATATACAATAATATGATATACATGTTTGATTATTATATGGTATGGTTTAGTCAAAGTATTTGGTTTTATTTTATCAGTAAATAATTTCAGAGAATGTGCATTACATTTTTCTTGAATTTACTGAGTGGGAAGAAGAAGCATAGTATTGCTGTATATCCTTTTTAGCATTGTCAGATTAGCTTGAAAACAGCTCATATTTTCCTTCATTTCTTTCTTCATTATTAATTAGTATGTTTTGCCATTTCAGATTCACCAGGATATGTCTGCTCCACTGTCTCATTACTTCATATCTAGTAGCCACAATACCTATCTAACTGGGAACCAACTAAGTAGCGATAGCAGTGATATCCCTATTATACGTGCACTCCAGACGGGTGTTAGAGGAATCGAGTTGGATTTATGGCCAAATTCTACAAAAGATGACGTGGATGTTCTACATGGGAGGTATGAAATTAATGCGCACATCATTTTCAACACCAGTGCTCTTTATTTATACAATTGGTAAGTAAGTCCATATATATTGAATTATAAATTGAGTGCTCATTAAGCTCAAGCAACTATTATTGACACTTAGATGACAGATTACCTTTTGGTTGTGTATTCTGTGTTAGACATTTCACGAAGTATTTTCCTATGTTGAGACATTCTCATTCTTCGCTTGTTAAAGATAGATATGTTATGCAGGACACTGACAACTCCTGTCAAACTCATCAAATGTTTGAGGTCAATTAAGAAGCATGCCTTTTCTGCATCTGAATATCCTGTCATAATAACACTTGAAGATCATCTTACTGCTGAACTTCAAGCTCTAGTGGCTGAGGTATATATAGGTAATCTGCATAGTTTAGAGGATTATTTATACACACTTCTTACTTAAGTTAACATTCACTAGATGATCACTCAAACTTTTGGAGAAATGCTGTTCACCACTGGTTCTGGAATCCTTAGAAAATTGCCCTCTCCAGAATCACTTAAGCGACGGATTCTCATATCAACCAAACCACCCAAGGAATACTTAGAGGCCACAAAGGCTAAGGATAAAGCTCAGAGGAGAGAAGTTCCAGATCTTAAACCAAAAATCGATCACAATAAGGTGCATCATTGAGTAGTTGCTCTGTATAACAGAAAGTTCTTCACTATCTTCAATTTATACCGAAATTTCTTTTGTAGGATGATGATATGGATGGGAAGGGCATTGCCACCAATGAAGATGATGAAGAAGATCAAGAGCCACAGAAGCAAGTGGCACCAGAATATAGGAATTTGATTGCTATTCCTGCTGGAAAGGAAAAGGGAGGAATGCAGGCTTGGCTGAAGGTTGATCCTAATCAAGTGAGACGTCTTAGCTTAAGTGAGCAAGAACTTGAAAAGGCTATCTCAGAATATGGAAAAGACATTGTTGGGTACAATTTTGCAATACATTGATCATCTGTTTGCTGCATAATTCCTCCTTTTGTCAGTGTTGTGATCATCTGATATCATGATAGTACCATCAACTGTCCAACTCTTGTAGATATCAAATATATACATAAAATAAATAGATAAATGGATGCATTGATGTTTATTATTCCTATTACTGACCTAGTAAATACACATCTCACTTTAGCAGTCTGATAAATTTAACTTACTCAGGTCTAATTTAGATTTGAAATACATTATCAAAGAATGTCTGTTTCCCATTCTCTATTATTGAAAGAAAAATAGTAAATACTAAGGTCAGTCCCTCATGTAAGGTGCAATTCATAACTAGTCTTCTTGTTATGTGTGCTTAATAGGAATTTTCAAGGTACAGGCTACTAATTTATTGGTTCAAAAAAAATTAGTTAAATATGTTGCAAAGATTTACATATCATATTTTATAAGGTTCTGTCAGTATCTTAATTTCGAGGGAAAAAGTGAAAAATATTTTGTACTTGATAAAGATGATAATGACATTTATTTATATCTAACTAGTTCTGGAATAACTACTGCAGCATTGAGAATAATTAGTTAATTGAAGCAACAAACTCCGTATGTAATGGCCATGTCTGCATAAAGCAACATTGAAGTTGAAATTTTATCTATCCTTTATGAAGAACATTTAGTTTAGTAGGACAACTTATAATTTAAGTCGCTTCAGTATCTATCTGTAAATGTCTAGGCAGGTTGCTATGTGCTATTACTGTTATACCAATGATTGGTCTCAGGAAGGATGTCTTAACAATTCTAGCAATGGATTCACATATAATTCTTTTATAGGTTCACACAGCAGAATCTGTTGAGAGTATATCCCAAAGGTATACGGTTGGATTCCTCCAATTATAATCCCCTAAGTGCATGGATCCATGGAGCTCAGATGGTTGCATTAAACATGCAGGTCTGTTAAGAGCATATTTTTATGTTAAGGATGTTTATGTGCACGTATAATGTGTTATGTAGACATCCTGAACCTGGCCTTGTTTCAGCTAAGTTAGTCTCTCCAGTTCTAGTTTTTGGATTCAACAGTTGTGCAGATACTGAAGTGGGATTTAATTAGGTTTATCTTTAATTAGTCATATTGTGTTTGTATATACGGTGAAAAAGCCAGATTTTTTTGACAGGGCTATGGCAAATCTCTTTGGTTGATGCATGGAATGTTCAGGGCCAATGGTGGTTGTGGATACGTTAAAAAGCCAGATTTCTTATTGAAGGCTGGTTCCAATAGTGAGATCTTCGATTCTAAAGTTGATTTACCTGTCAAAACTACTTTGAGGGTGAGTTGACAATTTGTAGCTATTATTGTATATTCCTTTGTTCCACATAATTCTTTGCATCGTTCAAGTCCTTTTTTCTTTTTGGTACAGGTGACAATATATATGGGTGAAGGATGGTATTATGATTTCTCTCATACACACTTTGATTCTTACTCTCCTCCAGATTTTGTTGCAAAGGTAAACAAACCATTGTGATCAGGCATTCTATAGTTCTTTTTCCACATCTGCAATTAATTGATGCTTAAGTTACTCTCCAAGAATTATGATTTCTTTTTAAAGAGTGTTATTTAGCTTCAGAATAACAAGGATTATGTAAACTAGCTAAATTTCTATGTACTAATCTCTTCTGACATTTGTAAGCTTTGTGCATTGTGGTTAACATCATCTGTGCACAGATAGGAATTGCTGGAGTGGCTGCTGATACTATGAAGAAGAAAACGAAAACAGCAGATGATAACTGGATGCCAACGTGGAACGAGATGTTTGAATTCCCACTTACAGTTCCAGAACTGGCGCTGCTACGGATTGAGGTTCGTGAATATGATGCAGCAGGTAATAGTGCTTCTGCAGGCCAGACATGCCTTCCTGTGTGGGAGCTCAGACAAGGTATTCGTTCCGTGCTACTGTACAATCGAGAGGGTGTCAAGTACAAGTGTGTAAAGCTTCTTGTGAGATTTGAATTTGTCTGATCCATGATCCTGAGAGACTGAGTTTGTTTGATCTCACTGATTTCCCACATCTCATCTTGGTTTTCTGGTATGATTTCATTCTATAATGGTGTTTTTAGTGTTAGAGTTGCTCTTGAGAGTTAAGACCAGGATATTTGATTGAAATTGCCCCCCTTTTGGTGATTAAAAAAAAAAGGCAACATTAATGCACAAATATTATTCAAGGAAAATCTTATCAAGAATGAGCTCTAATTTAAACCATCAATAAATTCTTTAAATGGGTGGTAATAAAATTCAACAGGGATCTAATGTGTAGTAGTTAGGGCATCACAACGATACTCATTAATAATATCCACTCTACATGTCTTATCACCATTTCATTAATATTTGCTATCTTTTAACATTAATAATACTTATTAATATTTATTACTTGTGTTATGTGGGTGTCATTATCCACTAACATGTCTTTATTTAAATATTACATCGTTTACAAAAAAATTCAAAGAAAATGATAATTTTTTTTGATAAAATTATTATTATCAAGTATGATGATTATAATTTTTTTTTCTTCAAAATAATAATGATAATCATGTAAATATATTAATTTATAAATTATTTTTAATAATTACTTTATATTAAACATCAAAATTTATTATTTTCAAGTGAGAATTTTATACGTTTAAAAATTACATCAAAACAATAAAAATGATATATTTGTAAATTTAACTATTCTTTAAATCTAAAAAAGAATAAATAAATTTCTGAATGATTAGTTAATGTAAACAAATTAAATTTATAAATGTTTTTCACCAAAACCAGGAATTCGAAGAAAAATAACATAAAATAAAATAAAAGACTAAAATGAAGAATAAATAAATATTATAAAGTGCCTAAACATTAAAATGAGGGTGGTGTATAACGTATGCATTAACTATTGGAAGCCGCATTTTGCATCAACTCAACTTGCCGACGTGCAATAACAATATTATTAATGCACAATTATTCAGACTAGGACCATAGAATTAATAAAGTGTAAATTATGATTTAACATTATTAATAAGCTAAGAATGAATCAATGTGGGCACCTTTATAGGCAAATTGTAAAAAGTTTAAATTTTACGTAATGGTATAATCTTGACATCCACCAATTTACTATATATACTTGAATCTTTTGGCATCATAACGATTATAAGAGAAACCGTAAGTACGATGATTTACTTCACATACGAGTTCTCTTGTTCAAAAACTTGGTGGAAGTATATTGATTATTACAGGACAAAGCTCCTATATTGGAAATGAACATCAATGTGGGATTTGTAATTCTTTGTTCCCAAATTTTTTTATATATATTTTTTTTTGTAATAATTTTAAGTTTATGAACCAGTAATTTACTAAACATCCTAATATTGTGAATCTTTTGTTCGTTCCTTTAATTTTGATTACTTCGCTTTATTATTATTTGTGTGGTAATTTATTTAGGATTAATGTTGATTCTTTTAGAACTAAAGGTTCTAAAGGTCCGTGCTGATATTATTAAGGGTGGCAATATTCACACCTCTATGATTTCTAACCACACCACATAATTAATTAAATGAAAAGTAATCATATATTAAATGTCTAAAATACCCTTTGACCACAAAACTTGAATACTTCACAATCTATTCGAATCAATGAGTTGAACAATATACAACCCGTTTGACATTAGAAGTTGAACACTTCACAATCCGTTCAAATCCAGGAGTTGAACGTTATACAATCCGTTCGACTCCATAAGTTGAACAAAATACAATCAATATGTTCGATTTTATTAGTCGAACGGGTAATGTTGTGTTCAATTTTATTAGTCAAACAATTTGTACGACCTGCGAACAACCAGGGTCGAACAACTGACGACCTAAAATGCGAAATTTCAACATTTTCTACATCCTAAATTCAATATTTTCTCACAATAGACTACAATAACCCAGCAGTTGTTCGATTTCTCAAGTCGGAATGAGCACAAGTTTGTTCAACTTCTTCTCTTCTCCCTTTTCTTCCAAATTAAATCGGTTGGGTGGTTTTCTTTTTTTGTTTGATTTAATCAAGGGTTATGTTTTTTTTAGTCAAAGGGCATAATTGGAAATGTTTGGGGTGTGTTTAGAAATACTTTCAACATTACATATTACAATTAGGGTGTGAATAGATATTGAGGTGTGTTTAGAAATCATTGAGGTGCGGATAATCCCACCCTATTATTAATTTTAATTTTGCACTTGTTTGATGTAAAACATAAAAAATTCCAAAGATATTTTTGCCTAAATAAATTTTGATTTATTGATATTTTTTGTTTAGAAGACAAAAAGAAGACACGAGGGAACATGATTTTTGGGTGATGAGTCTGTTTGGCTATTTCCCAAAAAAGATTTCCTGTCCTTATCCCAAAAATAGAAAATAGGATGGGATGATACTTGATATAAAATTCAGAAATGAGCGTTCTCTCACCATATGTATATATATAAATATAGATATTAAATGAGGAAGCAATGTCAATTGTCAACTTAAGACTTTACTTAAATTGATACATTTTATAACAACAATTTTTGTATATTAATAAACACAATAAATATTCCTAAAATATATTTCTCCAAATCAAGCAAACAATTTTCATACTTAAATCATTTAATTCTTCTCTTCAATAAAATTTGTTTCACAATAAAGTTGTTAAGCCTTGAAATTAATGTTATCAAATTAAAGTTGGTACTTCTCTTCAATAAATTTTGTTTCACAATAAAGTTGTTAAGCCTTGAAATTAATGTTATCAAATTAAAGTTGGTACGTGAAAGAGATTGAAGAATTAATTAAATCCAAAAAAAAAAGTGAAGAACACAATTAATTAATATTTTTAATAGGGACGTTCTTAATATCTTCAAGCAAGCACATCACCAAAAAATGTCTTAAATTTTGCTTACCACTTGATTTATTCACTGTTTTTTTTTTTTGTGTGTGTGTTGTTGTTGTATAGAACGATGAAAATAAAACTACTATTCAATATGTATATCCAACATCTTTGTAATAGTTATCAAATTTAAATTCAATAATTATCAAAAAAAATATCGGCAAAATCTTACAACAATGTTAACTTAATTAATATACTTTTTTTTTTTTGTCAAAATTTGAAAGTTGACACTAAAAATACTATTTCATAAAAGTTTGTGGTTTCTTTTGCAATTAAGCTAAAATAAAAGCGCACACTCCAAATATTTGACCAGATAATAATATTTTATTCTGAAAAAAAAAACTAGACAAAACTAACACACTCAGCCACGTGGCACTGTTAATTATTAGGAGTGTAGAGGATAATTTCAGTATAGTATTCATCGCTGAGTCCGAAACCGTGGCCAACTCGCGGTGAGCTGTCCAACGAACAAACCCACCGGGCCCCACCAATATCATGTCCCCTAAACCGAATCGTCGAGTTTTCTCTCTTCACAATCAATGCATCGAACCCTTCCTTTTCAGCTAAGGCGTTTCAACGTTACCTTCTTCAATCCTCCATTTCTTCTCCACTTCCGATCAAAATGTCCAACAAGCAGACCTACCGAGTGTGCTTCTGCTTCCGGCGGCGCTTCCGCCTCACCGCCTCCGAGGCGCCGGCGGATATCAAGGAGCTCTTCAATAGCTACTCCGAGAACGGCGTGATGCTCGCCGACCATCTGCAACGCTTCCTCGTTGAGGTTCAGAAACAGGAGACTGCCACGGTGGAGGATGCGCAGGCTGTTATTGATAGCCTCAAGCACCTCGGTATGTTTCATCGCCGGGGCCTCCATCTCGATGGCTTCTTTAAGTACTTGTTTGGAGATGCTAATCCGCCGCTCAACCCCGATCTCGGGGTAATTTCCTCACCTGTTCTGATATTTGTTTGGTTTCTGTGGATTTCACACTCCAATAATAGATGTGCATTTGGAAGCTTGATTTGCAAGTTCTATTGAATTTGTTCGGTTCACAACTCAAGAGTTAACAATTTAGGTCAGTTGTTTGGTTATGTTTGGACTGACTAGGGTTGTTGTAGAATTTCTGGACTACATCACATTAATTACTCTTTGGGTAGTAAAAAGATCGATATGAGACTTTTTAATGAATGGGGAATGCCCTACATAAATTTTTCCTGGTAGTTTGACACTGTACTTTGCTTTTATTGTTTAACTATTATTACAATCTTTCCTTTCCGTATGTTGAAGTTTAGTATAGTAGTTCATCCACTCATGCACTTTGTGAAATTGTGCTTCGGCTGGTTCATCATTGCCATACAAGAATGTGTTGTTGCATATCAAATTGAATTTATCAATTTGATTCAATATCTTTTGATGCATATTAATTTTTATTGGTTTGTTTTATTCTATTCCTTTGCTGGTGCCTAAGTTGATACCTTGAAGATAGCTTATCAGGTCTTTACCCTGTACACTTAGTATAGGCTAATACTTGATTTTTTATTTCCATATTTTTCAGGTGCACCATGACATGACTGCACCTCTCTCTCATTATTATATATACACTGGCCATAATTCTTATCTGACGGGGAATCAACTAAGTAGTGATTGTAGTGATGTTCCCATCATACACGCATTGCATAGTGGTGTAAGAGTTATTGAATTGGATATATGGCCGAATTCCACGAACGATAATGTCGACGTTCTTCATGGAAGGTATGCCGGCAATTACATATTTTTTTTAGTTTGGATATTCGTACAATCATATAGTTGGTATATTGAAGTGTATGCACCTTGAGGTTGAATGCCTATTTGAGCTCTCTTTCTTCTTAAAATGTTCCTTTTAGTAATGAGCTCTCTTACTTCTTAAGATGTTGCTTTAATAAATGATGGCCGGCTTGTATACGCTATGAAAAATACAATAGCTTTATTAACTTGTGAGACCAAGAAAAAAAAAGTACATGTACATGTTAGTAGGGTGGCACTGAGGTCAGGCTGGAGATACAAGTTGAATTTAAACTATGTTATGACCCAACATTGCTTAGACCAACTCGACATTGATGCAATTTTTTCTCCAAACCTTGACAATTTTTTTATTTTTTATTTTAAATAACGAGCAGAATCAGCTTGATTTACAAGCCTGTGGATTAATGTATTAAGTGAACTAAGACATTAATTGATTAATTGACTGACCATCTTCAAGAGGAAAAGAGTAAGACAAAACTGATTTTTTTCCTGAAAATGAATAAAATAAACTTACTAAATTCGTGCATCATCAAGAAGAAGGTGTCACTTATAAAGTCATGATACTGTATGAGATGATCGTCTATGTACTTGAAATAAAATATAGCATTGTTCCCATAATGTTTTTCACTGGATGTCCTTTTTTGTCATTGGTAAATCATTAACTTAAATTTTACTTTCATTAAGGAAATTATGTGTGGAAGTAAGTACATTGTAAAATAATAAGTATACAAGTCTTGTCATTTGAAATCAAACACATTGATTCAGGTTTTAGTTCAAAAAATGGTCAAGCTGACTGAAGAAGTCAGTCAATCTACTTGCATATTTATATCACTCGGCATACTTTCAATTTAGTAACACTTATGGCTATCTCAGTTGAATTACCATTTCATCTCTGAAATATGAAGACAATGAAATATGGATCATAAGCTTTGCTGTTATAAAGAAGGAAAATACAATAGGATTTCACTTCATTCTAAATGCTATCAATCTTTTATTGGATTGTCCAAATGGTTTTAAATTCAAAATGTAATTATGACAACAGATACGAGAACATACTTTAAATAACTATAATTTCTCTTTTGTTCCACTTTCTCCTGACCAATATATCACTGGAAATATGTCACTTTCTGGTTTAATTTTGCATTAAGAATTTTTTTGAATAGCTGAAAGGATGAAGAAAATCTCCTTTCTGTTTAATGCTTTTTATTAAGAATGATTTTCAACACGCTGAATATCAGTTTAGTGCACCAATTTGGCACATTTATTGCTAGTCTGGACCAATTTTATTTATTTCCTTGTTGGAGTTTTTTATTCTTTTTATTGTATTTGTTTGTGTAGGACGCTGACCACTCCTGTTGAGCTCATAAAATGTTTGAAATCGATTAAGGAACACGCATTTGTAAAATCTGAGTATCCCGTTGTAATAACACTGGAAGATCATCTTACTCCAGATCTTCAGGCTAAAGTGGCTGAGGTATGTGTGTGGAGTTTAATGGGGGAAACTAAACAATTTCACTGCTTTATAATCACTTTTTTCATGATTGAATCTAGATGATTACTCAAACGTTTGAAGACATCCTCTTTTCCCCTGGTTCGGAATGCTTGAAAGATTTCCCCTCCCCAGAATCTTTGAAGAGAAGGATTATTATATCAACCAAACCACCCAAAGAGTACTTAAAGGCCAAGGAAGGTAAGTTAAAAGAGAGTGACTCAAAGAAGGGAATGGATTCGACTGAGGAAGAAGCTTGGGGTAGTGAAATAAAAAATTTCAGTAGTAAGGTGCATATTTAAACTATTTCCTCAATAAGTAAGCTGCATTTCTAGACTTCTTAGTTGACCACAACTTTTCTTCTAGGATGATGATGTAGATGAGGAGGATGATGAAGATGATGAGGAGGATACCAAGGCACAGCAAGAAGCACCAGAATACAAGCGCTTGATTGCTATTCATGCTGGAAAAGGGAAAGGCGGAATGCAGGACTGGCTGAGGGTTGATCCTAATAAAGTGAGACGTCTTAGCTTGAGTGAGCAAGAGCTTGAAAAGGCCATTATAACTTATGGGAAAGAAATTGTCAGGTGAATTTATCATAATGAAGTTAGTATTGAGTATGTTTCCTCTACCTTTCCGCATATGAAGAATTTCTGCTTTAAATATTGAATCTCCTGCTTCACTCACGAGAGAAATGGAGAATGAAGGTGAATGTTGGGAAATGCAAAGTAGTAGTAAAGCTAGAATAAAAGTATTAGACCTTAGTCATCAAATAGTGGATAAGAGTAATGTGTGGGAAGTCATGGGTGTAATTGACTATATGGTTATGGCATTACGAATGTTAACATAATAGGAGACCATGGATTCTAATTAGTCATGAAAGAGAATGAGTAGATGTCCGGAAATGTGAAGTTGTAGTAAGCTAAAGAAAACAAAAGTACTAGACCTTAGTCATCAAATAAATGATAAGAGTAATATGTGCAAAGACCATGACTGTAATACTATGGTTATGGCATTATGGATTTAATATAATAGGAGACCATTGATTTAATAATTATTAGTTATAAATGGATAATAATATATGTTGAGAAATATGAAGTGGTGGTAAAGCAGATAAGAAAAACTACTAGACCTTAGAGATGTGTGCAAAGGCCATGGCTGTAATACCATGTGGTTATAGCATTATAATTTTTAACATATTTTTGCTTCACACTATCCCTGAATATTAAACCAATTATTTGTCTAAAAAATTGTATCCCTTTGTTTGTCAAAAAGATAAAACCATTTGAATTGGAAACTCTATTTACTAGAAATCTAATTACCCATAATTTGATTTGTTATGACATTGAATTATATAAGATATTTGAACCAAGAATTAACACAATTCTTTTATATTTTTGGTTTGTTAGTGTGGAAGACAACACCCCAAAAAAAAAAAAAATCATATTTACGTAAAATACATTTATACATTGTGTATGTCAATGATAATGAATAAACATATGCATTAGCATTAGTTTTATCGTGTTAATATATGGATTAATTACATTAGAAAACACGAACATAGGGTCTATTTTCATTTACAACATGAACTTTAGACGCTAACACCATAGACTCCCAATTTATAATTTGTAACAAATCGATACATAATTGGAAACTTAGATCTCATGATCTTGTAATTGGATATGAATAATAATTAATGGTCAAACATGATAATAGAAACTTATTTCATATATAATTGTGAGTCACGGACATATTTAATGGGTTTACTTGCCTACGTATAAATGGGCTTAATCATAATGCCTAAAATAATCATGTGGAAACCTAAAAATGAAGCCATAAGCTTGCTATCATAATAATAATAAATTAACAACTTAATATTTATATCTCAAAATTTATGCTTACCTAATTTTTCTTGTGAACACTACTAAACTTAGCATAAATGCTTAGAGACCATTTTCCTCCCAACTCCTAACCCACCCCCCCCCCCCCCCCAACACCCTCCAAATAAAATTAATAAATGAGAAAGAAGGCAAACATGAAAGGTAAAGGAAAAGCATCGCATTTCTGCTTATAGGATCCTGCAATGTTCTGCTTCAGTTATGTAACGTAAAACATTTTTGAGTTTTGACTGTCTTAGGAATTTTTTAGATCTGATTTTTCCTATTTCTTTTATCAGGTTTACACAGAGGAACTTGCTTAGAGTATATCCTAAAGGTATACGTTTTGACTCATCCAATTACAATCCTCTGATTGGATGGTCGCATGGAGCTCAAATGGTTGCATTCAACATGCAGGTTAGCCATTGATTGTGAGGAGAAATTTCAACTTATAAGTTAGCTTTCCATTGCTTAAGTTCTTCAACTTTTGGTTTTTGTCTAAGAACTGCATTAAAAATATACAATTTAAAAAACCTCACAGTTTTCAGACAATCAGTAGCAATTCAATATGGATAAGTCCAATGGTAACTATGTGAGGAAGACTTAGGCATGTATTACTCGCACAGCTTAATTAGTGGAACCCATCAATTTGTATGCCCTAATAAATCTAGGGTCAGGATTGCGAAAGGTCCATGCCAGTAAGATGCTTCAACATATTCTTGAAACTAGTCATATAAATATCTTCATTGCACTTTATTCTGGAGAAACAAATCACAATAAAGCAATTCAACATTTATGGCTCAATAAGGTTGTCTAACTCAGTAGCCATGAGATATCTTTTCAGGTAGCAACCTTTGATGCTTGAATTATCTCTGGAAAATCACTAAAGTGAGATAACATGTTATTATTTCTGCAGGGTTATGGAAGATCACTTTGGGTAATGCAGGGCATGTTCAAAGCTAATGGTGGTTGTGGATATGTTAAGAAGCCAGAGTTTTTGTTGAGAGCTGATGCAGATGGCAAAGTCTTCGATCCTAAAGCACCATTACCTGTCAAAACCACTTTGAAGGTAGGCTGAGAGTTTTGACTGTTTCGATGATCTTCTGGGTTATCTTGATTTCTTCCTTAGTGATCAACTATATCGACTAAATCTTTGTTCATTTGACTCATGCATAAACAGGTGACTGTCTATATGGGTGAAGGATGGTATTCTGACTTCAAACACACACACTTCGATACTTATTCTCCTCCAGATTTCTATGCTAGGGTAAGTACATACCCCACCAGCCACACTTTAGTTTTCTGATGTTTATTCGTTTCATGCGTCCAACATGCCTCTTTAATTTTCTTGATTTTATTACAATTCTATTCATGAAGCATCCCTTTTAGTATCTCTCTCAATTTCCGTTATATCCTTCATTAATTTTATAAAATATCATTGTAGCCTTTTATGGCTCATGTGTGAGATCTTGTAGGGGAGGAAAAACTGACGCAAGTTCATTACTTGGTTAGAAAATTTGTAGCAACTTAGATCCATTAATATTGATAATTGAGTAGCAATAATTTCTTGATTTTAAGGTGGGAATTGCCGGGGTGCCTGTTGATACTGTTATGAAGAAAACCAAGACTCTTGAAGATAATTGGATACCAACATGGGACGAGGTGTTTGAGTTCCCATTGACAGTCCCCGAGCTTGCCCTACTTCGAATTGAAGTTCATGAGTACGATATGTCTGAGAAGGATGACTTTGCTGGGCAAACGTGCCTGCCAATATCAGAGCTGAGAAAAGGCATCCGAGCAGTTCCACTTCATACTCGTAAGGGGGCAAAGTACAACTCTGTGAAGCTTCTTATGCGATTTGAGTTTGTTTGATCTTACACTGAGTTCATTTATGTGTATATACACTGTAAAGCTTTGTGTAATTTCTTGTGAAACTGCGCATGAATTGTTGTATGCGTTTATCCATGTACAGAACTCTCTTGAGTGTCGATGAGTCCAAATAATCCTTCTCCTTTCTTCTGTGATATGCAAGTGTGATGGTGCTGTGATAATCGATATTTCGTATCACTCTGATTGTGAAATATCATGTTATTGTGTACTTAAGTGATCCGCCATATAATTTCAATAAAACTTGTATTTTTCTGGAGTGTCAATGATGGTGTTGGTGAATGTTTAATATTATTGTTATACTTGGTGAACTATATTTGTAATGCTGTTTACGGTAGATTTGGACATGTACATGTGACTGTATGTGATTTTGATCATCCATATAATGAATAACATATTTGATGCCCATAGGTGTCGTAGCATTAATAAAACCATTCACTAATTTATTAATTTCTAATTTTTCTCAATTTTGGGACTAAGAATACAGCTGAGATAGTGTATAAGACGCAGTAATTATTCTTAATCACTTGTCTAAAATTTCAATTATCTACATATGTATCCTCTCACTAATATAACAAATCTATTTTTGGTTGGATTCGAATTGTATTCGGCTCTCTTTTTATGATCAACTCATCACCCATGTTACGATGAAAAAGTCATGCCATCATATCAAAATAACACGTTGAATCAAATCCTCAATCCAAAAACTGGCGAGTCTAATTTATAAAAAAAAGAAACACAAAAGAATGTAGGTTGAAAGCAAAAAAATGAGAGAGCATACGAAGACAGAAAAGAAGACGGACAATAATGGAAGTGGGCCAAAGCAAATCGACCCTCTTCAACGACTTGTAAAAAAAGAAGCGAAGGAGGACAAGAGGATCACATGAAACCAAGTCAACGTTGTCATGCATCAACACACATTTCTGCAAATATGGTCCTAACACATAATTCTACCCCCCACAACAATTGCACGAGCCATCTTTGGACCTTCCAATGCTACAATAATACTTACTACTCAAAATCGATATATGCTTGTGTTTGGATTACTGAATACCTTGGGCTATCTCGGTTAGATTCTCCTCACACATCAATCCAACTGATCTGTGCAAGATATGTTTTCTTGTGACCGGATTTATGACATAGTCAGTGGCGGACGCAGAAATGTAAAGAAGTGTATAGGGGAATAATCTGTATATTTTCATTCATCAACAATACAAGGTATATATCTACATGGCCTTGGGCTTATATATACATCCCATCAATATACTAACACTAATATAGTCCAATAAGAAATTTTCCAAAGAGGTGGCACAATTAAAGATAATATATAAAAATTTAAATTTTTTCATACAAAATGTAATTTACAAATTATTTCAAAGATTCATTTTATACATTCCATTTGAAAAAAAAAAAAAAAGAATGAAAATCTCTCATTTACAATTGACCCGACGTTTCACCATATTCAAGATAATTGACATTCATTCATCACTCATTCTGTTGCAAGCCGTGTTTTCATGATACTCATCACAATTGAGAAATCCATCTATGTTATCTAACAACTAATCGAAATTCCAAACTAATAATGCTCAAATCAACAAAACAATTGAAAATTTTAACTTAGAATTTATTATACATCTATTTTTATTTTTTACCTGGTGGTGAGAACCATCATCCATTGATAACCATTGATACACTTAGTTTCACTGGTTTTCACCGCAACAACAACAATAAATATGAAAGGGAAAACTCAATTTGATGGAAAGAGTGAGTGGGAGTTGAAAAAAGTTAAATTAAAAATGAGAGAAAACATTTTATATAAAGTTAAGGTATTTTTTTAATTTTAAAACATTTCAAGGGCATATTAGGTAATTCACAGGAAAAATAAAGGGGTGACACTTGCCACCTCTTGCCTAAGTGTGTGTCCGCCATTGGACATAGTAAGTGTTGTGGTCGGGAGAACAGAGGATTAGACCATCGGAGGAATTGATGAAGCTGCCGAATCTAGGTATGTTCTGGATGCGGTTGTGTCGAGTAGTAGGCAGCATGTTTGTTAGTCGATACGACTGTTTTGCTCGTTGTCTAAAGGCGAGTAGACGACCACGACCACCACCACGACCATGTCAATGGCGACTGTAACTTTGTATGAAGAATGGAGTTTGGATGATGTCTTTCCATCTCTTTGATACGCAAATTTTGGTGGTAGGAAGAGAAGTATTTGCATGAGTAAATCTTCAGAGCTCTCAACTGTTTCTTAAGCACTCATGATGAAATTTTTATGTTGATAATAATGTTACATCATAATACCATCCAAAACAGGGATACAATCACATTTGATCTCATATTTATCGCCTTTTTCGTAAATAGTTCCATAACTATTTATTTTTTTAATTTAGTCTCGTGACTCAAATAATTGCTCGATTTTGGTCTTAATGTCACCGGAATTTTCAAAATTGACCTGAAAATTGTTACGTGAGTTGCACGTGACATCCAATTTGAAGGTTTCCGACGATGACTAATGCATGGCGTGCGCTGTTATTATTCTATTGGTTGAAGCATTAAAACTAATTCTAATTACAGAGCACGCCACGTCATTAATCATCGTCGGAAATCCCAAATTGGATATCACATGCAACTCCCGTAATAATTTTCCGGTTGATTTTGAAATTTCCGGCGACATTGGGACCAAAATCGGGCAACTATTTGAGTTATGGGACTAAATTGAAAAAAAAAACAAATACTCCCTCCATCCCGGGATAATTTGCACACCCATCCCGACATGTGGAATAAGAAAATGTTGTTTTTTTACTTTTGAGTTGAAAAGTCAACAAAAATTAAGAATAATTAAGTAAATATGTTAAGTTATAGGGATAATTTGGTAAAATTTACTTTCCTTTTTTGGGGTGTGCAAATTATCCTGGGACATCCCGAAAAGGAAAGTATGCAAATTATCCAAGGACGGAGGGAGTAGTTATGAGATTGTTTGCGAAAAAGATGATAGTTATGAGACCGAAATTGATTTTGTCCCTCTTGTATATGTATAGAAATATTATCAAGATTAATGCTAACCCTAATTGAAATAGAAGTCTTGATATGGTAGGAGATTGAACCAAATCAAACATTGAAAAAATGAAACAAATTTGATTTATTTCATGAAAAGAGGAACAAAAAAACTTTTATGTACCTGATGTCTGGATCTAAACTCAGTCGACTCGGTTTTGGCGCGCTGCCACATGTCTAGGTATTTGTGCACTAACTCGCACAAACTCGCTTTTAGTCATACATTTATTTAGTGTTAGTCATACTTTTTAATTATGTTAGTCATATCTTTAATAATGTTAGTCATATCTTAATATTTTAGATAAATGCATAATATTTGTACATAAATGTAGGACTAATATATCATAAATGTATAACTAATATAGTATAAAGGTCAACTTTTTTTTTAAAATTAAAGTATTGTACTAAAATTATGATATCTGAATATAAATGTATGACTAATATAACATAAATATATGACTAACATAAAATAAAGATTAGAGTAAAAAAAATAAAAAATTATGCACAGATCCAAGTCAAGCCGGACCCGACCCCCGAGTTGCATGTGCAACATGTGCACATGAGAGTTAATCAAAGAATAAATATTTTGCTTGTTTCATTCATATCTACACTATTTAAATCTAGGGATTTTATCCCTAAAGAGTCAATATGAAATTCAACGCTTCAAAAATTAGATTTAGAGAAATTTGATAAATGTTGAAAATGTTCTGTTACATGCTACATAGCAGATAACTAAGCTTTAATTGATGATGTAATAGTTTTTTATATTAATTTAACTTTAATCTTAATAAATTGAAATAATGGGTCTTTCCTTAAAAAAAACTTTTTGAAATGAATAGAACAATATATATAATATATAAAATCATTCAAAAGTGAATTCTTTTTTTATAAATATTCAAAGTTGTTTTAAAATTTCTAAATATTATTTTAAAAATCTAAGTAAAGAAATAAACTTTAACATATACATTAATATATGAAATAAATATTATTTAAAAGCTGAATTTTTTAAACAAATGCTAAAATCTAAAAATAACTAGAATAAAAAAAAGGAAAACATTTAATGGTTATATTTTAATTTGAAGAAAATATATCTTAAAATAATTATCAATAGTTTTAAAATCTGAAAAAGTAATTCAAAATATAATTTTTTTTATTGATTTTTGGAATTAGTTTAAGATTTTTTAAAATACATTTCATATTATATTAGATTTACTTAAAAAAATAGATAAAATTTATTTCAGACATTAGGTATATTTTAAATTTTTGTATTTACATATGTTTAACAATTCTGACTGTATTACAACTATTTTTTTTTTAGGTTTTCTTTTTCTTTTTTGTTTTTTTGTAAAACGATTTTTTAACTATTTTTGGATTTATAAAAAGTTATCTCAAAAATATTAGTGTGTAAACTAAATTTTATATTTTTAATATATTTTTCAGATTATTTGAAATATATTTTCAGATTTCTAATTAATATTTAAAAAATTTTATACAATTTTTAGAAAGTTTTTCAGTTTTAATAAATAATTTAAGATTAATTATATTATATTTTTATTTCCATTTAATTTTCTCAAATTACCCTTTTTCGAAATTTTCATTAATTTTAGATATTAAAAAATAATATATGTTCTTTAAAATAATATTCTAATTTAATTAGAATAAAATCAAATTTCCAAAAAAAAAAAAAAAGAGAGAAATTGTCTCATAGCATCTACAAGTTGAATTAATTTTTATAGCAGATAATAATGCAAAATTAAGAGACATTTTGTCAATTTTCTGTTGGATTTATCTGATTTTCTTCCTCTAATGGGCATGGATAGCAAATGACTCTAATGTGGCAAACAAATTCCCACATAGCCAAGAATAGGAAAGGAAAAAAAAAAAATAACGTTTATCTTCTTTACAAACGAGTTTTATCACTTCAGGTAAAAAAAAAAAATATATATATATATATATATTTAAGAATTCTTTTATTCATTCTGAAATTTAATCAACTTTGAAAATATGGACATAATTGAAAATATTAGAAACTTAATTTTATGAAATATCTGTATTTTACGATATTGATTAATATATATATATATATATATATTGATACCGATATTCTCTACAATATTGTATAATATATATTGATAGTCCCATGATATATATTTGAGAAGGACCGGTATGCCCTTTGGGTACACGGTACCCCCGATACAAACCTTTATACTTTCAAATAATATGATTAATATATTTACATGTAAATGATATATAGAGAAGGCCCGGTGTGCCCCTGGAGTACATGGTATCCCAATCCCGACCCTAATAATACCTTTAGTAATATGATTAATATTTTTATATGTAACATCTTTCTCTAAAACATGTATTTTAGGTATACAAGTAATATGATTAATACCTTCATATGTAACGAGTAATACATTAAGTAATATATTTCTTTAAAACATATATTTCAGTTATACAAGTTATAATACCTTATAAGTAATATGATTAATACTTTTATATGTAACAAGTATACATTAAGTAATATCTTTCTCTAAAACATACATATATTTTAATTATACAAGTAATACCTTATAAGTAAACAACTAATATCTTATGGATATACAAATAATATCTTTCACTAAAACATATATTTCAATAATAAATGAGTATACAACTAATACCTTTGGGGATACGAATATAAGAATTTGTATCTGGGGTATATACGTTTTTGTGTATATATTTTCATGTTTGATTAAATCTTTCTTTGATTGAAACTGGCCCATTCAAACTTGAATTGGACAAAATCTCAATCCATATGAGATTTTAAAAAAATCTTTACTCAACCCTATTTTTTCTACTTTTTTTACAATTTTTGATGTGATTGTGTCATTTTAACTATAATCATATCCTATAAAATTTCAAAATAAAAACCCACTTAAATCTAAATTTCAGACTCACTAAATCCATCTATATCTTAGTCCAAAGAAAGCCTTAGGTAAATTTCAATATATCTAATTAGAATTAAAACTGAGTCTATAATTAAAAAAAATCTATAGAAAATTAATAATAACAATGAAATTTGTATTAAAATAGGTATTTTATCAAATATCATAGTTTACGAGCACATGATAGACAACCATATAACTAATAAAATAACAATTTAAAGTTTTACACTCTAATTTTTATTTTTATTTTTCAATTAGCACAATCATTTGACAACCATTACATCTTGGGGAGAGAATGAGATAATGACTAATAGAATAATGTTAACAACCTTAGATTTTTAACTTGATAGTTTACAATCTTTCAATCCGTGCATTAATAGGTTAAATTTTTAGCAACTTTCCACGCTCCATTGTACTGGACCATATGGCCCCATTCCGATGCTACGATAATACTTATTCGGTAGCTTAATCAACTACACATATTTTTCATGAAGGGGATTGTTCGTGTTGTGCACCGCCACATCGGTGTCCGGATCAAAGCCACAACAATGATAAACACCATTGGCTACCATTGATTAGTATTTTTGGATGTGCATAAGTGTCGTAGAACCTAAATCAATATATGGTTGTATTCGCATTACTGAGTACCTTGGAGCCAACTCGTTTAGATATTTATAAATTTGAATAGGGATTTTGGTGGTAAGAGGACAAGTATTTGGGTGAGTAAATCATTAGAGCTCTCAACTATTTCTGAACCACCCATGATTGTTGATAATAATGTCACCTTGAAATACTATGCTGATTATGTATAGACATGTTATCAAGGTTAGTTCTAACCCTATTTTTGAAACACAAAAAATTCTATGCCCCAGGGGCTTGGATCTTAGATGCGTGCCCCCAACCCGACCCGATGCGTGGGCCGCTTCCACGCACGCCCACGCGCCCCTGCTGTGTGTCCACGCGCGCATACCTATTGATATCACACATTTGTTCTAAAGGTATCACACATATACTCTTCAAGTATTACATATCTGTAATACCTATAGAACAAATGTGTAATACCTCAAGACCGCGCGCCCATGTTGCGCGCCCACACCGCGCGCTCACGCCGCGCGCCCATGAGCCCACACCCGCCGTGCGCGTACCTCACAAGTTTAAATGTATCACATATATACTCTTCAGGTATCACATATGTGTAATACCTATAGAACAAATGTGTGATACCTCAAAACCGCACACGCCCATATTGCGCGCCCACACCGCGCGCTCACGTCGTGCGCTCATGCGCTCACGCCGCGTGCTCATGCGCCCACAAGTCTAAAGGTATCACACATATACTCTTCAGGTATCAATACCTTTAGTTCATGTTTGTAATACTTATAGAATAAATGTGTAATACCTCAACAGTATATGCATGAAAATATATATATATATATATATATATATATGTGCGGGTCTAGGCTGGTCGGGGCCCGTGCCCCAGAGGCACACAAGTGTAGCTCATTTTGAAATGAGCTACACTTGTGTGCCCCCAACCCGCCCAGGCCCGCACACACATATATTTATTTTATTTTTTTTCGCGCATATACTGTTGAGGTATTACAAATTTGTTCTATAGGTATTATAAACATGACTAAAGGTATTGATACCTGAAGAGTATATGTGTGATACCTTTAAACTTGTGGGCGCATGGGCGCGCGGCGTGAGCACATGGGCGTGCGGCGTGAGCGCGCGGTGTGGGTGCGCAATATGGGCGTGCGCAGTTTTAAGGTATCACACATTTGTTCTATAGGTATTACACATATGTGATACCTGAAAAGTAAATGTGTGATACCATTAGACTTATGAGGTGCGCGCGGCGGGTGTGAGCGCGCGGTGTGGGCACGCAATATGGGCGTGCGCTGTTTTGAGGTATCACACATTTGTTCTATAGGTATTACACATATGTGTACCTGAAGAGTATATGTGTGATACCTTTAAACTTGTGAGGCGCGCACGGCGGGTGTGGGCGCATGGGCGCGCGGCGTGAGCGCGCGGTCTTGAGGTATTACACATTTGTTCTATAGGTATTACAGATTTGTAATACCTGAAGAGTATATGTGTGATACATTTAGAACAAATGTGTGATATCAATAGGTATGCGCGTGGACACACAGCAAGGGCGCGTGGGCGCGTGTGGGAGCGGCCCACGCGCCGGGTCAGGTTGGGGTACGGATCTTAGATCCGTGCCCCTGGGGCATAGAATTTTTTGTGTTTTGAAATAGGAGTGTTAGGAGATTGAAACAGTTCAAACAAAGAAAGAGGAAACTAATTTGGTTTGTTTCGTAAAAAAATATATAATTTGATTGTTAAATTCATTTCTACTCCTAAAATGTAGGGATTTTATTGATTCAGGTGCGAAAGACTGGCGTGGCCCTCAAATGCCATATATGCAAGAAAAGAATACGGTAAACAAAATGATTTATTCTTATTTGTAAACAAGTTTAATCACTTTCAAATAAAATTTTATGAAATCTATTCAGCTTGAAAATATTTTAAACTTAATTTTATGGTTTTATTTATTTATTTATGTGTTATTTTTATATTATATTAGTGTGACTTTTATGTACAAATATTTATGTGTTACATTTATATTATATCAGTGTGATCTTTATGTACAAATATTTTTACCTTTATGTATTGTAACTTAGGAAAAAAAAAAGAATTTCAGCACAATTTGTACATATATATCTTTACGTGATATTCATGTCACATTTATGTTATATTCATGTCATATCCTTACCTTTATGTAATATATAAATATGCAGCTAATATAATTAAAAGGTATGAGTAATATCATAAGGTATGTTGATCCAAAATATAAACGTTGAAATTCTTTTTTTTTTTTTAAGTTATAGTACATAAATGTTACGATATTTGTACATAAATGTCATACTAATATAACATAAAAATCAACACATAAAAAAAAAAAAAACCAAAACTCTCGGATCCGGATCGGATCTACCTGGATTACACGGATTTTAGCTCCATAGAATCCGTGCACATGGTGCACAAGAGTTTTTGTCTAAAATCTATTACTCCCTCCGTTTCGAAAAACTCTGCACACTTTCCTTTTTAATCTGTCCCAAAACACTTTGCACATCAAAAAATGACAAATTTTATCATAATTAATCCCTCACAATACACACTTATTTACACACAATGCCATTATTTTTTCTCTCTCAACACTTTATTACTTTTTGTCTTTTTCTCACATAATTGACCCTTATATCCTCAATCATAAAACAAATATTTTTTTTTTCTTAAAAATTGTGCCCAAATTAGTGTGAAGAGTTTTGTGGAACGGAGGGAGTATAATTTTTCCTATTGTTGTTGTTTTTCAAAAAAATTTACAGAACAAAAGAAACCGAAAATAGAATATTGATTCTTTTAGAAATCAAATCGAACCGAAAAAGATATAAAATCGAAGATAAACAGAACAGATGAGTTCGAGGAATGCACTATATGTAGAAGAAATGTTTGAGAGCAAATGAGATTTCTTTATCCAGAATGATGAACTTAAAATTGAGTTAGCTGAAAATGCTGAAACCAAACTTGTAGTTTCAGCATAATAAGATGTATAGACCAGAGAGGAGAAAAATGAATGCTTTAAACCCAAATCCAAAACATATTGGTTTGGTTATTTTGAAATATTTTTCTCCTCAAAATCGAATCAAAATAATAGAAATTATAAAATTAATAACCGAAACCGAACCAAAATTTCCAATTCGACCCGGTTCAATTCATTTTTTCGGTTTTAATCGAAACTCTTGCCTGCTCCTAGGACAATACATATTTTTACTACAATTACTCGGAAAATTCTAAGCACCGCCACCCAAAATGCTCTCCTCCGCCACCCAACCGCCACACCCTTCTCCGCCGCCCTCGTCCGACTCTGATTCCGACGACTCCTCCCCCACCAATTCCTCCGCCGCGCACCACCGCCACCCTGATCTCTCCTCCTCCATTTTCCAATCCTACCTCTCCAACTCCAGTTCTGCTCATGATAATCATCAAGATCTCATCAAGATCCAATCTTTCCTCACCTCTTCACGGTCTGGTGCTCTCTCCTGCCTCATTTGCCTCGAACGCATTAAACCCACCGATCCAACTTGGTCCTGCTCCTCTCGCTGCTTCGCCATCTTCCACCTTCTATGCATCCAGTCGTGGGCCCGCCAGTCCACCACCCTCGCCGCCTCCCGTGCCTCCGCTCGCGCCGCCGTAGTTCCCGATGAGAATTCCTTTGTGTGGCCCTGCCCTAAGTGCCGTGTTGAGTACCTTAAATCCCAAACTCCCAAGAATTATTACTGTTTCTGCGGTAAAATTCAGGATCCACCTCGTGATCCGTGGGTTTTACCTCATTCTTGCGGGGAAATCTGTGGCCGATCGTTGAAGTATGATTGTGGGCATTTCTGTTTGTTGTTGTGCCACCCGGGTCCCTGCGCGGCTTGCCCGAAATTGGTGAGGAATAAGTGTTTCTGTGGGAAGCTAGAGGATGTTAGGCGATGTGGATTCAAGAATTTCTCTTGCAATGGCGTGTGTGGGAAGTTGTTGGAGTGTGGAGCTCATGGGTGTGAGGAGATTTGCCATGAGGGATTGTGCTTGCCTTGTAGAAAGAAGGGGACTTATAGGTGTCAATGTGGGAAGGTGGAGATGGTTAGAGAGTGTTGTGAGAAAGACTTTAGATGTGATAGTCCTTGCAATAAGATGTTAAGCTGTGGAAGGCATGTTTGTGAGAGAGGGTGTCATGAGAGTAAGTGTGGGGATTGCCCTCTTCAAGGGAAGAGGACTTGTCCTTGTGGAAAGAAAGTATATGAAGGGATGATGTGTGATGTTTCTGTGCCACTATGTGGGGCAACTTGCGATAAGCTGTTGAGTTGTAGGTTTCATAGGTGTCCTGAGAGGTGCCATCGTGGACCGTGCATCGAGACTTGCAGGAGTGTTGTGACAAAGTCTTGTAGGTGTGGGAGCTTAAAGAAACAGGTACACAGTTGTATACAGTGGTTGTATTTTTGATTGTGTAATGATCTATTGACTTCTCTTTTAACATCTATTGTATATGTTGTATGTGATAAGTGGAATGGCTGATTGGATTTAGAATAGGTTCCTTGCTACCAAGAGTTGACGTGTGAGAGGAAGTGCCAACAACTTAGAGATTGTGGGCGGCATGCTTGTAAGCGCCGCTGCTGTGATGGGGATTGCCCACCTTGCTCAGAGGTTGGTTTTGCTATCATTCTAATGCTCGTCTTATCAAATTCAAGTTTATGCTTGCTTTATTTCCATCTGTATTTTGTATTACAGATTTGTGATAGGAGGCTTCGGTGTAGGAATCACAAGTGCCCAGCTCCATGTCACAGGTATTTCTATTATATTTGTGATTTTGTTCGATGTCTAGATGAGGAGTTCCTTGGTGAACCATTGTAAATATGGAGAACTTGTTGGGTGCATAATCAATATGTTGTAAATGTGGAATGCTACACATGCATGCACATATTTTCTCTCTCATAGTTAGAAGCCAAAAAGTAAATGGAATGACTAGAATAATCGTAATGGTCTCTTAAGACGCAGTCTTGGAAGACATCTTACATAATTAAACTTGGGTTGGTATTTCGGCATTGGGGCTTTTTTCACAAGGTAGTTGCTTTCTCAAATTTGATGCTATGATATAATGGGGTGGTCTAACAACACAAACGTTTCTATTTATGAATATGTTATTGTATAACTATACACTGTCAGGACACATGATATAGTCCTCTGTGAATGGAAGAATTTGGGATGCGTACAGTTAATATTAATATGATTCGTTGAATCAGATAATTGCTATTGTAAAATACAGAAAGATTTTTCTTTGAATTACTACTTATGGAGCGATGATTTATGGATCCAAAAGCTCTTGTGTTTTCTCTTCTATAATCTATAAGAATGTTGGGTGACTAAATATAACATGAACATAGAATGATGTAGCAGAAATGAGAAAGTTGTAATCTATGCGTGGACACACTAGATTAGATAGAGTGAGACTGTGGGAATAGTCCCAATAGATGAGAAAAAAAAAACACTTAAGATGGTTCGAGTATGTGAATGCCCTAATACAAAATAAGAAAAGTAGAGAATCATTTCAAATTAAAAAGGGAGGGGGTAAAAAGACTTGGAAAGAAGCTATAAAAACAAGACATATTATACTTGAATTCTAATAAGAACGCGTGTTGAACTGAATGCAATTGCAACATATGATTCATATAGTTGACCCCATACACTGGAATAAGGCTTAGTTTGTTATTTTTGAGCTACTTATGGAGCGACCTCTCCCCTCTCCCCTAGATAAAGCACAAAGCTTCGAAGAAGTGCATACGACGTATGCCTCTCTAGAAGTTGTCAATGCTTGGAAGTGCCATCTTGGGGTACTAACCCACTAAATCAGCTGAAAAAACAGACACTAACCATAGAAATGCTAATTTCAATTTCAAAGAACCTTTTCTTGGTAAGCACAACGAACTCATATTTTTTATTGATAAGTTGATAAACTAATAATCACAAGAGATTGTAGACAATAAAAACCCCTACATTCCTAAGGAACAAGGGAATAAAGCTTTTATTTTGAATTAGAGTGCTAAAGATCTCCATTAAAATAGTGACTACTTGCACTATCAGTAGAGATTCAAAATAGGTCCTTTGACACCTCCCCCATATTCCCTGAAAGATGAGGAAAGATTGTAGGGTTCACCTCAGTTCAGAGAATCTTAATATCAGATGAATAATTAATTTGTCAATAATCTTTGAAAGTACCAACATCATGTCTCAACATCTAGATGGTGAAGTTAGATGATTCCTTCCATGTATGACAGTCATAGAAGAGACCCAGATAAAATGTGTATGCTGATTGTTATGTTTTTCTTGTAGAGGTGCTTGTGCTCCTTGCCCATTGATGGTAAGGATTTCATGCGCATGTGGTGAGACACATTTTGAGGTTAGCATTCATGTACTTTGTGTAGTGGCACTTTGGTCTGTGTTTGGTTTCACCTTTATATGTAATAAGATTTTCTATAGTATTCGTGTTATCCTCTATACTTTAACACTGTTTTAGACTATAAATAAATAAGCGTATAGCAAGAACATTCTGTCATGTGCTTTGCTAGTTTTAATATAATTTCAAATATAACCTGCTGCTCGTGTCTTCTGTTGCATACTTTCTGGTAGCCATTGCAATGTAAGGGTTTATGTGACAAAAAATTCCCATGTTATTTTTTTAATAACTCTCCTTTAATTAAATAAGAATTGTGTCATTATATTGATACATATGTTAAATACTTGTGTCAGAGTTTTCTCTGGACCCTTTATCAGTATATCATGCAGGCAAAACTTAAAGCTGATCATATTGGTCATGCTCTATGTTTTTCAGGGTAAACCATGTGGATGAGTAATAATTTTAGAAAAATATATTAAGATTTTTCTAATCATGTTGATATGATATTTTAGTACTACACTCAAACTTTCATCTCACTCATTCAATGTGTGATCAGGTTCCTTGTGGCACAGAGACTGAACAGAAACCTCCCAAGTGTCGCAAACCATGTCCCAAAGCTCCTCTGTGCAAGCATGGGCCAAATTGCAAGGTTGTAACTTGTATGGTGAATTGTCATTGTACAAGACAAGATAATTTTATTTAGGCTATTTTCTACAAGACCTTCTGACATTTGATTTGACTGTCGTTATAAATCTAAGATCTTTGCTCTATCTATCAAGTGATTATGCCAAATATTGCTCAGAAATTGTTCCTGTAATAACCCATGTTTACGTTTCTCCAGCCACACAAGTGTCACTATGGTGCTTGCCCCCCATGTCGCCTAGTTTGTGGTGAAATATACTCATGTGGCCATGAATGCAAATTGAGGTTTGCCTTAAAATACTTGAGTTCCATTACTAGATTCCTCCCTTCTGCATTGCCTCTTCAATTCGATTGTGTTTAAATGTTCCATATAGGTGCCACGGGCCTAAACCACCTCCCGGTCCTGAATTTACATTGAAACCCAAAAAGAAGAAGTCAAATTTTCCGAGTGAAGTGACTCCTGGTTCTGCATGTCCTCCTTGCCCAGAACCCGTGCTGAGGTCATGTTTTGGCAATCACATGGGAGCAGAGAGGATGGTTGGCTATTTACTCAATAAATTAGTTTTTTCTTATTTCTGTTGTAATTAAGTTGTTCTGCTTTCTAGAGGTTTAGGAACTAGTCATAATCTCTTCATTTTCTACAAGGGTTTTTGCACAGTTGATATATATAGATAATTACTAACTTACCTTTTCTTTTCCATTTCTCTTTCAGATGGTTTGCTCAAATAGCAAAGAATTTTCTTGTGATAATTTGTGTGGAAATCCTCTCCCTTGTGGCAATCATTATTGCACTTATGTATGCCATCCCTTAAAAACTTATTCTTCAAAACCAGATAGATACAGGATAGGCGAGTCTTGTGAAAAGTGCAGTCTCCCCTGCGAGAAGGTAAATATATTCCTATAGAGCTCTAAACTATTCGACCTTCCAGTGATTTTCCGTGTTTGGATATATCATGTGCCCTGGTCTATAATTTTCTTAGACTCCAGCCAACAATGGCACACTTTAAAATTGATCTACATATCTGCTTTATCAGAAGCTTCAATTTGGTGGTATTGGGTCTGTCGTCATTGGTTTTTCTTCTTTGTTCATGATCTTCTTTCAGGAGAGAGATCCAAAATGTCCACATCCTTGCCCTTTGTCATGTCATCCTGGAGAATGTCCCCCTTGCAAGACACTGATTAAGCGTTCATGTCACTGTGGGTCCATGGTACATGTTTTTGAGTGTAAGTACTACAACTGCCTCTCAGAGAAAGAGCAAATGGCTGCGCGTTCATGCAAAGGGCCTTGCCATAGGTAATTTCCAGAGTTCTGCAATACAGTATCTTCATAATTAAATGGCATGCCTGTACTTTGAAAAATGAAAAGAAAAAAAATGGTGATTGTAACTTCTAGAGAGAAAGAGGCTAGTCATATGTTACTTTTTGAATTCTCTCAAGTTGAATGTCACCTGAGCTTCTGCTTCTGCCATGCCTACCTGACCACGCTAGTCATTAGTGTAGGTGTCTTACCCCAATACACCATGTTTTTCAAATTTAAGGAAAATAATATTCTAGTAAAAAGAAAATAAAAATTTGGATTCCTAAATTGTATCCTTCTTGTCGTGGTCACTAGTGTTATCGATAATTTTGTTAAATAGCATCAAGAACTCGGAAAGTTATTATTTGCTTATAACTCAATGTTAGAAGCAAGGCTTGTGATGTGTGCTTCTCCTTAGAATGTGTAATGGAGAAACATAAATGCAGTGCCTGCTAAGATCTATTTGAGTGCTATAACGATAGTGTTTTTTTTAAACCCTGCAAATTGAAACAAGTTATTCATGCTAAATTTTAGTCAGGGTAAATATCAAATTTCTCTTTTTTGAAGTGGTTTTTGATTCTTCCACTACTTTTTTCTTGGGACTGGGTGTGTGTGAGTGGTTGTAAGAAGAACCTATTTTGCATTGGATTAGGTAATGCCATATCAATGTGTTATGGCAACATCTTGAGCAAGTATAATATGTGTTTCACTGTACTATTTCTAGTTTCTAAGCCAGACAATTTTTTATCCTTTTGTCTTCTTTGTGCCTTCTAATCTGAGTTATTTTGATTTCTTAGTTCCTGCTAGCCATAGATGTTATGTTGAACTCTATGATAAGATGTCCTTAATAATTTTGGATTTGCAGGAAGTTGCCGAATTGTACACATTTATGCCCAGAGACATGCCATCCTGGCCCCTGCCCATTACCTGACAAGTGCTCTAAGAAGGTATCAAAATGTTGTATGATTTATGGCATCATTGTATAAGAGGATAGTGAATGATAATTTTGTGTATAAAGAAGCTTCCAATGTTTCCCATTTCTATCTTCTTTTCTTGAGAGGGGTGAAGTTGGAATCCCACTCTTCGAAAGATAAAGAGACGATGAGATGTATTGGTCTGTTTAATACCTTGGGATTGTTTTGCCAGGTAACTGTTCGTTGTGGATGCCAAACCCTAAAGAAGGAGTGGCTGTGTCTGGATGTACAATCAGCATATCGTAGTTCTGATTCTGATCCCAAAGATGTACCTAAGAATCAATATGGAGTGGGGCTTCTTCCTTGTGATCAAACTTGTAAGAGCAAAGCGAAGGTCCCCGATCCTGAGTTACATTTCCGGCCATTAAAGCCTCGTGAGGTAGTGCATCGTATTTTAGAATATGAACATCAACATTAAGAGCACAATGTGTGTCCCATAAAAGCTTCTATTTAATGAAGTATACAAGTTAATGCCTACTTCATGTATCATATTTGCATTTACAGACGGTATTTAATCTGATTTATTGTTAGGAAACGGAGTCTGATAAACCTAATGCATCAAAACGTAGAAGACGAAGACAAAGGGTACATGAAGAGGAGAATATTTCCAGACTGCAGGTTCAACTTTATTCTTTAGAAAATATACGGCAATAATTGCTACTGAATATTTACCTTACGTTGTAAAATGAATTGGTTCGATTGCAGACAATAGTTGGTGTGGCTCAACGGATCTTTCTGTTTCTCATGATAGTAGTTGTTATAATTGCATCTGCATATTTCGGCTATAAAGGACTCTTGTGGCTGTCTGATTGGATGAACGAATATGAAGCTCGACAGAGAAGAAGAAATTCGCGAATCTAGGCGACTCGAATATGGGTCTGAAAGTTGAAGAATGGAGTTTAGTAGTTTTGAATTTTGCATTTGATTGTACACTTTCTTTTGATTGTTATTGTTAAATTATAGGTGAAGTTGGATTCATGTTGTGGGAGAATTTGGTGAGTTTGTTTATTACTTATGTTTCTTAGACTAAGTTTTTACATGGCTGGGGAAGGTACATGTATTATTTGTATTTAATATCACTTTAGTCTTAAATATTTTTCACTTTTGTGGGTAAAATTTGTTATTTGAAATACAATTTTAAAGATGAAAACACTGTTACAATTGTACACCATCAGTTGTTGGGTAAGTCTTGACAAATAGCAAACACAATCCTGATAATGATATCACTATGAAAATTAAGGGAATAGGGAAATGAAATTCGAAATAAAAACAATAATGAAAAGAAAAGAAATTTTGGAATTGGAAAATTGTTGGTTTTGGGTTCAAATAGAAGACAGTTTTCTAATTCTTAACAAGTGCATAATGGGCCAAATATTTGTGGATATCCGTAAAATCTATTTTGGGCTATCATATGTAGCACAATTTGGGCTAGTACAACTGTATATATGTTACATATGAATCATTATATGTATATATGTTATATTATTTAATAAATTTTTATATAATTTTAATATATACAAATTGTGCATTGTAATGTGTATAAACAAGTCAATAAAAAAAATAATGATAGAAATTAATTCTATTATGAGGAATTTAGTGCAAAACTAATACATAACTTATATAAATTAATATTAAGACCCAAAAATAAACTCAATTTGCATTTAAATATTGGCAAAAACTTGGATGAAATTTTCTCACATATAGACGGAGTACTATTTAATTCATTATATTTTATTGTTAAATCAAAATATATCATTTGTCAGAATCTTTTAAATGAGCCTTCATCTCACAAACTATTGTAAAACTGTCATAAGAGAGTGGGTGTTGAATATAAAACCCACTTTATTTTCCATTAAAAAAAACATCACATCACTCTAGTGCATTGTAGAATTACATATACAAGAATATTGATAACCAATAGTGTGGCCAATGGCGTACAAATGTACAACACCTCGACACGTGTCAGCCCCTTGAAGGTTGTTAACTGGCTTTAATTGTACAACTGCTTTTAATGACAATAAAAGGTCAATTATCCTCTTTTATAAAAAAGAGTGAATTTTCTTCATTTTTAATAAACATTCAAAGTCCAAAAAGCTTTTCACAACTTAAAATTGGACCACCTTTTCCCATCACCATCATACCTGCCCCAACTTCGATGAAAATGCTTGGAAATCATCGAACTCAAAATCTCATAAATACCAAAAAAATGTGACAAAAAATGGTGGTGGGTGTCAGTGTTCTAAAACTCCTACTTTGCACCTCATGTTAACCTTTTTACACTGCAAAAATCAATGCCCACACATTAATCTTGAAAATTAAATAAAATAAAAAAAAACAAGAAATAATTGTCTCCTTTGCAATTCTCAATCGGAAACGATGGAAATAGGACCACTTGAAATGCTTCCATGGCTATCATCACATAGAGCCAATGCTCGTTCCAAATTAGCTACAATATCAGTCATGGTAGGCCTATCTTTCCCCTCCAAATGCACACAATGCATGGCAGTGTACGCCACCAGTTCCACCGCCTCCGCCTCGTTTGCCTCCGGTGGGCCCACCCGGTGGTCCAAGATCTTACCCACTTCCCCCGCCATGATCACCGGGACAGCATAGTCGACCACACTGATCGGCCCGTCCCCATTTTCGCCTCTCTTGAATATAGCCCTCTTCCCCGTCAAAAGCTCCAACAACACCACTCCAAGCCCATAAACGTCGCTCTTTGCTGTCAACACATTTAGCCCGTAATATTCAGGATCGATGTATCCCACCGTGCCGGCTGCCTTAGTCGGCCTGTAATCACGATCATCCTCGGGCCCCATTAGCGATAGCCCGAAATCGGACACTCTGGCGGTCCAATTTGCATCAAGCAAGATGTTGGAGGACTTGATGTCGCGATGGATTATCATAGGAACCGCGTAGTTGTGTAGGTACTCGATGCCACGAGCAGCGTCTAACGAGATCTTGATCCTCATTTTCCAAGAATTCACTACACTACTAGTCTTGTCAACATTGTTCTTGTTGTGTAAATGATCATACAAAGCTCCATTCTTCATGTACTCATAAACCAACAGCCTCTCATCCCTCTCCTCACAATATCCAACCAACCTAACCAAGTGCTTGTGATGAAGCCGCGATAAGAATGCCAATTCCGACTCAAACGCACTCTCTTTCTCTTGAAACTTCTTCGTCTTCGCACCAATCTCACTCCGTTTAATAGCAACTTCGCGCCCATCTAAGAGCTTCCCTTTATAAACAACTCCGAAACTCCCTGCCCCAATCTTGTTCTCCAAAGAGAAGCCATTAGTAGCCACCACAAGGTCAGAAAACAAGAACTCCTCTGCCCTTTCCGCGTGCTTAGACGAAGTCCCACTTCTCTGGCGCCTCATGAGACGAGACCCTTGGCGCCTGAGAGTAGAGGATCGCGACGGGGGACTACTGTTAGACTGTGCACCTGCATTGCCAGCAGTGATAGTTGGCTGCACTGAATTATGAATCTTCTTCTTACCAAAACACCCACCAATCCACAACCAATAGATCAAGGTCAAAATCCCAGCTAGTCCACCTACTGATCCAACGATCATGAAAACTAATAATCCCCTTGTAAGCCTCCTAGAAGGGGAAGAACTAACAAGAACTATCGGAGGCGAAATTGGAAGATCACAAGGACCACAAATATGACCATTTCCAGAACAAAGTGATTGAGATTGAGGATATACATTACACTCACACTCTGTATCAACGCAGGGCCCTGGAAGAGTCTCCTGAAAAGGGAGCTCAACCCCAGATGAATAATAACGGTTAGGAAAACCGGGGCCCCAACAGATCACAGAGAAATTAACGGTGATCAATCCACAGGTGAAATCAAACCCTGCAACAATCGATTCAAACGAAATACCATCAGTTATGTTGCTGGAAAATTGCCCACTTCCACCCCAACAAACCACTGTGTTATTCAATCTTCTGATGGCGCAGGTGTGGTTGGCCCCAAGAGCTAGGGCTCTGTACTCATACGGCGTCGTATTGGTGGGAGCATTGAGCTGTGAGTTGTCGTTGTTGCCTTTACACACTACAAACCCTGCAGTATCAATTCCGCAAGCAAATTTCCCACCCACTTCAATGTTGATCATCGTAGAATTCGCAAACTCCGATTGTATCAAACGAGATATGACGTCATCGCCCCAGCATAGAACCCTATTGTTTCTCTCCAGAACACCGCAGGAGAATCCCAGCCCAGACGAAATCATGCGCAATTGAGAATTGCCGGTTCGGATTTGAACGGAAGAAGCACTGTTTTCTCGCCAGCAAACGGCATTATCGGCTAAGCTTCCGTTATTTAACGCACAGATTTGAGTGTCGCCAATTGCGAGAGAGATCAACGGAGCTGAAGCGTCGTTGTAGATTCTCTTGGGGTTAAAAGTCGTGTTCCAGCAGAGGAGGCTGAAGCCGCCGGAGCGGACGCCGCAGAGGGTGTCGCGGCCGCCGGCGATGGCGTCGAAGGAGGTGGCGGGAAGGATGGGCGGGAGTAATTGGCCGTCTCTCCAGCATTGAATCTCCTGGATGGGCCGCTGCGCGACTATGGAGCAGACGGTGATGGCGGAGCCGTAGACGGCGGCAATGGTGGCGCCGGAGCCTCCGAGTGCATGGGAGACGGCGGCGAGGAGTAAGAATGTGGCGGCGATGAGGGGTGAAGAGGGTGGCGTCATCTAAAGGACGGGGTTGGTTAGTTGGTAGTAATGGAAGTAGAGGTAGCGCCTCATCCGTAGAGAGAGATAGGAAGAACTACCCTAGAGAGAGAAAGTGAAGCTTTGTACAGTACAACTACATATATATGCATACATATTACATACACACTATGTGTATGTATAATTGTATATATATTACTCGGGGACTTGAGAGCTAGCTAGATTCCTTTATTTGTTTTCTGCACTGTTTTTTTTTTTTAATTTAAATTTAGACCTAAACTTATCATAAAATTGAATCCAAGTGTATTTAGTATTAGTTTGCGTGTGAGATAAACTACTGATTTGATCTATTTCTTGCTATAAAAAAATAGAAAAATGGATGGATTTTTATTAGTTTAAAGTCTGAAAGATGTGTTAATTACCAATTCGAGATCTGAAAAATACAATTTAGAAGGAATTTTGTATGTTGGAAATTGAATCTCAATGAGAAGTATGGATTGGTTTGGATAGAGTAGGTGAGTAGTATAAAACATAACTTCTAAAAATAACAAAATGAAAATTGTTTTCGGAGAAGAAATGGAGAAACCCAGTCTAATATACATTTTTCAAAAAATTTCTTTTTTGGAAAAAATGAACAAAGTTTTTTATTTGATAATATATATATGTTGGAAAATGAACAAAGTTGTTTAAGTGTTAATTTGATCTTGATTATTTGTAGAAGTTGCACGATTGGATCAAACTTTGAGGTGTGCCACGTGGAAGAATGGATTCGAATTTAGAGAGAGAGAGAGAGAGATTAATTAACAGAACTTATGAGTGGCTGCTAATTTGCCTCTCCAGTTGTTGAGATTAATACATCTTTGTTGCCTCTGAAGCTGGAATTAGTTAGAAAATTAATAATTAATTTTTAATTTGAAATTCTGAGTTGGTGCAAAAGTAGTCAAACAACATGAGTTTTATCTCTCATTTTGAAGTTGTTTAACAGTTTCTGAGAAAGATGAGAAGAAAATGACAAATAAATTTATAAATACACAAGACTCCTAGTGACACAAAGCTATGACTAAAATCAACATCAAGACTTTTATTTTAAAATATCGTGCATAGGATGATAAATGTAAACCCCCATTACCATTTAATTAGATGCTTCTTGATTTTATTATTGTTGTCATTTTAGTTACAATTGAGAAGTCTTGAAATTTCAGATTTTATTCAAATTAATCGATGTATCTATATCATGAGGCAAAGAAGAAGGAATAAAAAATAAAAAAAAGGATGTGTATAATTTTTCTTGAATAAAAAAAAATTCAACTAATTGAAATACCTTAATCAAACTGACCAATCATATTTAGTAAGTAGTAGTGATCAAACAGTATAATTCAAAGATTGTGATATTATTTGCTTCTTCATAGAGCAACCCAACCCCAATGTATTTTAATCACACCACTCTTTGAAAAATTTCATTACCTAATTTTGTCCATTTTAATCGATAAACTTCTCCAAAGTGGGGTCTGAATTTCCTGGAAAATCTATAAAAGCGTGTGTATTTTGAGAAGAAAAATATGGGTATGCACTTACTCTCAACTTCTTGGAATGTTTGTTGAACCAATTATTAGGGATGCTTAGTTGAGATTATTTCTCAATAATACATATAATAAATGGATTTGATTATTGGCCTTCTCAATTAATATATATATCTATATAGACTTAGCTAATAAATATGAAGACATACATAAATTATACTTGCAGTGAAGTCATTCCATCCCAAATTGGTATTAGGTAATTCAGTTAATTACTTGGATATATTTTTATATGTAGTTGATTCGATTCTCATTTACAATAATTCCATATGAAAAGTAGAATGATGAGTTGATGAGTAATAGTATATATTTTTTCAGCAAGAATTAATACACAGTTAATTTATTCACTAATCCCCAATTTGTAACCTTTTATTATCTCTTACAAAAAATTCTTTAACACTTTTTTTTTTTATAATGGCACTAAAATTTGCAAAATTAATGGTGACAGATAACAAAATAGATAATAAATTCGGGTTTGTTAAGATGGGTCCAAAAATAGTGATGATGTGCCAATTAGATAATCGAAAATTGATGTATTGTAATTGAAATGTTTTTATGGGTAAGTATATATATACACCCCCAAATATACTACAAACATCTCAGAAAATGTATTTCTATACATTATATTTTTAGTTTACGATGATCTACATCAATATCAAACAATTTATTTTCAGGATTGTCATATAATTTGCTTCATCATACAGCAAGAAAATGTCTCCTACCTAATTTTGTCAATATTCGTAATGGTGTGTAGAGGATATATAAATAGGTGTTCTTATTTCACAAGAAATGGGATTTTGTTATTCATAATATCTAAATAATTGAAGCATTCATCTTTTCAGTTGTGGTAATGAGTTGATCATGAAATCATCTAAGACTAGTCTCAGTGTCTGCGATTCGAATCATTTTCCCAAGTTAATATCTATTTTATCGATATATTATGAATTGTAAATTGACCCATTTTATAAAATTAAGTTGTTGAGATGAAATATTTGAATTTGAATTATAATTATAGGTAGGTATTACTTATATTTGAATCTGATTATGTTATTGTCTAAAGTACTCTCTTGTCATGCATCTTTTCTATTTTTTGTGTTTGCATTTTCATTTAAGTGAAATATAAAAATATAATATTACTTATAATGAAAACATTGAAACCTTTAGAAAACATATCGACAAAGGTCAAAGTAACATCGGTAGACAGAATATTAAAAATAATTTATTGTGTTTTTTTTTTAATAATTTATTTTGGTTATTAAATTTTTTATTAAATTTAGAAGACTAAATTTAAAGGTGCCATCACAATTTTCAAGCATAATTGAGGTGTTCTTTCAATATTTATATATCAAATTGTTGTTGAATCGACTAATCCCACTTTTCGAGTAGGAAATATATCTGGCACACGTGGTATTTTATTATAAAAAATAAATTTTTTTTGTATATTTTTTTTGACTAACCATACACTATATATCATATATGTATGAAATAACACCAAAAATATAGTATTAAACATAGTATCAAATTAAGTATTTTTTTTGAATTAGGTATTTTAATATGTCCAGTTCAACTGTAAGAAAATATTCTAAAGGTGCATGTACATAAAATATTTGACATATATACTTATCAAAATGGACCAAAACACGTACGTTTGAGAGAGACAACTAAAATACACTTTTTTCAAAAGTTGATCTTTTGGCAAGAAAAACAACTACTCAAGTTCTTTGAATGTTTCTTAAATCAATTATGAGTTTTGGTTTATATTCTCATTCTTTTCTTTGACGATTATCATTGGGGATTAGGAAATAGTACTATGGTTTTATTTGTTCGATTTTTAACAAAATTGTGTTTGAACTTGCTTTATAACCAATTAAGTTAAAATCGAACGATACCTAATTGAGTCAAACGTGAGTAATTTAATTATTTTATAGTTGTGTATTTTATAAATTTGTTGTTTAATTATTTGACTATTATTGCTTTATTTGTTGTGTTCAATAATCAAGCTCAAATATACTTTTAACAAATTATTGCGACACAATATTTGTAAGACATTTTAAGTGGCCCTTTCTCTTTATTTTCTAATGAACAACTGGAAATTCACATGCAAAGAGTTTGCAATATTTTTTTGTTATCACATATCTCAAGTAGCTATCATGTGGATTTCTTGGAAAATAATATGATTTTTTGCTTCTTCATATACTTTTTCTTTTTCTGGAATTTGATGTGAATTAATTATTTGGTTCTATATAAATAGAACTGAAAATGAGAAAATACTCCCTCCGTCCCGGCTAATTTTGCACACTTTCCTTTTCGGAATGTCCCGGATAAATTTGCACACCCCCGAAAAGAAAAGTAATTTTTACTTTTGGCATGATTTTGTTGAATTTTCAACTCAAAAAACAAAAAACACATTTACTTTTGGCATGATTTTGTTAACTTTTCAACTCAAAAAACAAAAAAACAACATTTTCTTATTCCACGTGCCGGGAATGATGTGCAAAATTAGCCGGGACGGAGGGAGTAAATAAGAGAGATGATCATGAGTGGATGAATGCATGGTTCAAGACTCCGACAAATCAATGCACTCCACATGTACAATAATGATATTATTTGTTAATAAAAAATAGTAGTATGAAACAACATTATTTTGCAAGAAAAGATCCAAAGTAGAATAGTGAAGGCATTTGAATGTGTTTGAAACCAATTGAACCAAGAGTGACTTTGTAAGTGTATGCTTTGCAACAACTATTGTAATAATGGTGCCTCTTTTTCTTTCATAGTGATCAGAAAATTGTCTATTTATATGCATCAGATCATTTGTTTCATAGTTTAGAAGATATTCTACACAAATGATAATCAATCACATTATCCTTCAATTATAGAAACATTTAATGTCACAATGAATTTCAAATTTATTTCTCATCTCACCAACACACACCCTATGTATATTATTATTGTAGACGCGATGTACAAAAATATAACACAAGGTGAAACCCACAAAAAGATGTATTGACTTTTATTTATTTGCCAACAAAGTTTTGGTCATATTAGATACTACTTTGTTTCCTTCACACAACCCCACCTTATTCTTTACAACAATTACACAAAACAGACACATGAGAGAGAGAGAGAGAGAGAGAGAGGGGGGTCTCTATCTGCAACCTGAGAAGAGATTAGAAGCAATAAAAGCAAAAAGAAAGTAAAGGTGGCTTCTCTCTTTTTATTCCACAGCTTTAAAGAACATGGTTTGCTGCTAAGAACCAGGCCACGCGAGGACCCCTCTGTTTCAAACAAAATCATCATGTCCAAAATATTAATAAATCCATTATATGCTATAATGTCAATTATTTATTTCATCAACTCAAGAAAAAGGGCTTGTTTGCAGGGTCTCTGAGTGGCAGTACCTTCCCCTTTTTTTGGCATAATAGCCCTTTCCAATGTGGCTGGACCCCCCAACCCCCCAACAGATAATAAAGCTCAAGAATAAGATAAGACACATTATATACATATTATATATATACTAGTAAAGAGCACGTGCAACGCGCACGTGAAGGATGAATTTTGTTGTTGTTATTGTTTAAGAAAATGAATAGATTATAGTTACATAATATGTTATAATCTTTTTTCTATGGAGACATTAAGAAAATGCAATAAAACATAGAAAAATGATATTGATGCTGCAATTTTTTTTTTTAAAGTTTAATATTATATAAATTTGAAAAAAAAAAAAAACTAATCTAAAAAAACAAAAAAATTGGAAATGAAAGATAATAAAACATTAACTTGTAATTATATCTTTTCTTTTTTGATCTTCCTCCGTGTCATACTTTTACTCTTCTTTTTTCGAGATTTGTCTAATAAAGTTTTACGTGTACTATTCTCATCCTCATCGCTAGATATGTGAATGTATTCTTCATTTTCTTTCTTTTAATCCTTCTTTTATTCTTTGATTGATCTTTGATTGTTGTAGTCTCTGTTAGTGGGTATTATTTATTTTCTCTTCTTTTATCTTCACGGGTCTATGGCCTCAACTATTGCATTCAATATTCCATCTTCTATTTTTGTACTGTAGTTCAAAGCAATTAGAAAATGGATCTCACTTATTCCTTGTAAGCCGAATGAACTAATGGGTTGACCCTATATTTGTTTTTTTGTTTTTGGTTACATTTATTATTTATTTTTAAAATCATTTGCATTAAAGAAATTTTGATACCTTCTCAATAGAGTTCACGTAGTCTTGTACTAAACATCCAACATAAACTGACGTCGTGTCACCAAACATCGTTATTGTTGCTACAAGATGTCCTTGTTTTTCCATTAGTTTAATTACATATCTGCAATCAATAAATTTATATAAGTTTTGCTGCATCTAATTGATCATTTTTTGTGAATTATTATTTGGAACTTTCACCTCGACATTGTTTGAACGGTATCATCTTGAAACTTTTCACATGTATTTCCATCATGTTTAGGTGCTGATGTTGTGCATTTTTTGCATGCATTGTACCATATCTTTGTTTCGTTCTCCACCTTATACACAATTCAAGTGAAATAATAATATGCATCTTTCATTTGTAAGAGATATTGACAAAACTTATTAAATTGATCAGCCAATAAAGACAATATATTTTATGACATAGACCAGGGCTTGATCGGAAGAAGACCTAGGGGCTCTAGTTGTGCTACAACTAGTCATGGGCTGTAAAGAGAGAAATTTACGCAGACCAAAATGCCTAATCAAGTTATATTTGATTGCTTTATCCACCGACTTATTCTAATGAGGTAATTAATTGAAATAATAGAGACTTAATACTTACAAATAAAAAATCACGAACCCATCAATACAGAGATCACAAAATCTATAGTGAGAAATTTTTTTTGTAAATATTAATATTAAATAAAAAAAAAAAAGAAAAACAGAGGCAATGAAAATCGAAGAGACAAGATTGATAAGCAATTCCACAGAGCAGTAGTGGATTGAAAATGAAAGACCACTAACTAAAGCCTCTTTTACTTACTCTTATTTAATTATCAATTAATATTATGCGTATATTTATGTTTCAAATTTAGCGTACCTTCGACAAATTATTTTTTCTCATAATGAGATCTTCAAGAGTTACTTCTCTTCCTATTCTCATTCTTTGTGTCATTCTTTGTTTGCATATTTTCAGTGGATCATGAATGGTATGTGACCTATGTAAATATTTTATTTTGTTATTGTTCGTTTATTAAGATTTTATAGTTGAACTTATAAATTAATTTTTTTTGTCATACAATCTATTGAGTTTTGCAAGTTCTTCAGATGTCGACCTTGGGCTTATTTATACAGTTGAAATTGATGTGCTTTGCGGCTGGATCTCACCTAAGCCAAATTTGTAATAATAAAATCAAGATTTATTTCAGAACACTATATATGTGAATTGCATGTATGTTCTTTTCAAACTTTATAGTTGTGTTTTTATTTTACCTTTGAATTCTTTTGTTGTGACCTTTGTGATAATAATCACTGGTTTTTTTATCAACAATTTGCTGCAATTCTCTTCCTTTATTCAGTGGCATGTCTTTCCAAAGAGAAACTTCTATAGAATGGTGTCTACAAATTAAAAACATAAATCAGATAGAAGTAGCACTTGCCAGCTTTTGGTTCTCTTTCTTAAATAATTGATATCTTCCTTCATTTCAGAAGCGAATTAATAAAATATAAATAAACAAATACTTAAAAAAAACACAACTCTGAGCATCAAAATAAAATAAAGTAAATGTGAAACCTGACTACTGGATTCTGATACTTTGACATACAACTTCAACTTCTTTCAGATCCTTACTATTAAGTTATTATATCATGAAAAGAAAATATTCAACATATTGATATTTTATAAATTACTGTATATTATTATTCTTTTCTAATGAAAAAAAAAAGTTTCTTAATGAACTCTCCAAGGCCAAGATAATTATTAAAAATGAAGAAAAAAAAAAGATAAACAAGAATAGTAATCCTAGTGTTCCCTTCCCAAGTGAGAGTCTTTTCCATACTATAAAGGCGAGTGCTTGATATCCATGTCCAACCCAAATGTGGAGCACAATCTTTTTGAAGGCCAATTATATATTGACTTGTTGGTTCAAGTAATAGCTTCTCGATTCTATGGTAATTAGTACACAACTTTGGTAATTATATTTTTTTCCATTGTATTTTATATAACATAAATGGTTTACTCTTCATTTGTGATCGTAACTTCCCTTACACATTTTGATTTTCCTTTTGAATTGGTAATGTTTATGTTTTCCTTGACCCTTATCAGTATTCCACATATATCTGCAAAATATAATTTCAATTTAATGGAATTTTTTTATAAATCATTGTACCCAAATATCTACAAAATATAATTTTAAATTAATGGAATTTTTTTATAAATCATAGTGCACAAATAATAATAATAATTGTATGTACCAAATGATTTGCGGTCCTCATGTTTACTACGTAAGTCTTTGTAATCCACATAGTCATTGATATTGTTGTTATCATCAATGGTGTTCACCACTTCCTCCACATTGGTGAAATTTTGTAAGACCAAATCCTTTTCAGGATGTGAGGATGCATAGTTTGTATTGATGTTTTTTTACCATTGCATTATTTATCAAATAGGTCTTGTTTCTTGTGAACTCCTTTCCGATATTTTGGATGTCTTCGTTGAAGATGATCACTCCAATTTGAACCCCCTGCAAATAAATATCTCAACTTTAACTCATAATTTTAAAGATTAACTTTATTTAGAAAGACCTATCATATATTGTTAATTAACCAATTAACTCTAATTCCATCGAGTTTCAGGCTAAACATGCTATGGATAAAAAAAAATATTTAAAAAAACCTATATATATATATATATATATATTATCTTACCTCCTCATCCATCATTATCAAATTTTGGATCTTTACATGATTGTTTGTTCCACAACATATTTCATGTCCAACTCTTAAAACTTATAATAACAAGGAATGTGCCTTTTGTCCAATGTGCAAAAGTCTTATGGGCATAGATGCTTCCTTCGCCAACTCTTATCTTTTATCTTGTGATAAGATGATTAAACAATACATGAAACTCATACTAACACAAGATATTATTGAAATTAATGGAATTTAGGTACAACACCAATGAAATAAATTTCATTTTTTTAATATTGCCACATGACTAATAGATCACACTAAAAAAATTGTATTTGAAAAATAAAATACATAAAATAAAATCTCTAAAAATAAATAAATAAATAAAGAACCATTGCATGTTGAATTTAGTTTCCAGTTCAATGGTTTAATTTGGATAATTATCAATTATCCATCCTTTTTTTTTGTTTATTGGTTGTTGGGCATTTGAGAAGCTAATGGTAACATTAAACAGATCATGTTACAAAGAATTAAATGGTATTTCATGCTTCTAACGAAATAGGTTATCAGTTGTTCGATGAACTGCTTCTTAGAGTTTTTAATAAACTTCTGTGATTATACGTCCTCATAATTTTTTTTATATCTCGTGACTTTTTTTTCTTTATTGGTTCTTCGACCTTTGAAAAACTAATGATCATGTTACGAATTAAATTGATCATATTATTACTAATTATATGATATTTGATGTTTCAAATGAAATGGGTCACCAGCTGTTCGATGAAATGTTTCTTAGAGTTGTTAATATACTTCTGTCATTATACATCCACATAATTTTGATGATTTGAATTTCACTTGATAACTAAATATTAATTGTCAGATAAAAGTAAATGTCGAGAAAAACAAAAATAAATTGAAAAATGTAGAAATAGCAAAGTCAAAAATTGAACCTGGTGGGAAAAAAATTGTTATCCTTCCATCCTATTATTATAGGATAGGAGAAACTACTACAAAAAAATTTACAAAGAAAATTGGTAAAATATGTTTCTCTCAAAGTTTGAAACTTGACAAAATATTATGATAATCTAAACCTTCCGCTGATTATCTAGAAAAAAACTTTCATGATTCAATTACATTTATTCCATCTTCCCATCAATTTTCTTCGACATTCTAACTAGTTGTCTCATTTTGTTGTCCTAAAACCAAAAAAAAAATATTTTTTAAATAATTCATAATGCATGTATTTATTTAAATAAATTTAATACCTGCTAGTTCAAACCCTAGTTTCGCAGTTATTTGGTCTAACATTTTAGTTTGGTGAACCTAACCTTTTAGTTTGTCGAATCTAACCTTTTAGTTATGTTCACATAACCTTTTGCACTGTACGACAGACTTATAATATTTTTCAAAACCTTTCAAAACCTTTATGTTGTAATAATATAACATTTATGCATAATAATTTAACTTTTTCGTTATAATAATATAACCTTATATTATTCTTTAAGTACATAAATGTTATGATATTTGTACATAAAAGTTATACTAATATAACATAAATGTTAAATTATTATAACATAAAGGTTAAATCATACTATATGAATTTTTATAGTGAAAAAAAATTTAAGTAATATCACTTAAAGGTTATGATATATGTATGTAAAGGTTATACTAATATAACATAAAAGTTATACTCGGTTAACATAAATGTTACATAACTTTTAATTATGTTTTTTATACTGAAAAAAGTTTAAGTAATTTTACTTAAAAGTTATGATATTTGTACATAAAGATTATACTCGCTAAACATAAAGGTTATATTCGGTAAACATAAATATTATGTCATAAATTTAAAAATAAAAATAAAAAACCTGGACGCAGATCTAGGCCCGACCCAACCCAATCCAACCTGCGTGCTCAGTTGCATGGATCATGATCCATGCACTTGGTGCACACAAACACTACTCATAAACAAATTAATATAGTTTGATTATGGATAGGAAATGAATTAATATATTCCTTATCCTTTGAGGAATATTATACTTTTCCTTATCTGTGAGGAATGTTGTGCGCACGTACTCATACACCTATGTTTATACGTTGATTTAATTTAACTAAACTGTCAATCGAAAACATTAATTAGAATGTAGTAAAAAAAAATTAACAAAAAAGCAATAAAGTCTTGTAGTACTGATGATGATCATATTCTTCTGTTTTATTGACATCACAAAAATTGAAAAATACCATTATTAAACACTTATTAAAATCAAAAATAAAATGTCTTAAAATATAGGCTTCAATTATTACATCACAATTTTAGTTTGGTGATGACTTATTAGAGGCTTCAATTATTACATCATAATTTTACTTTGGTGATGACTTATTAGATAATCAGTTTATATGTATTAGGTTTTGATTACTTTGGTGAATGCAAGAAGCATCAAAATTTTAGTAAAAAACAAGGATATGGATTTGAAGAAAAGAAAGTGTATGATTGCTATGAATAATATTATGCTTTAGTGATGTGAAAACGGCTTTTGGCAATTAAGCTGACATATTATTGATTCTTTTTTCATTATTAAACATTTATTAAAATTAGTTGAAACTTATTTGTTAATTTATATGACAAATAAAATATAGTTTCTATCTATAAATCAAATAGTATTACATAGTAGATCAATTCAAAATAAGGAAAGAAATAATAATACAATTACTTTATATATAACACTTTTATATTAGAGTTTTAATTATAATAGAATTCTATAAGATTTTGAATTAGCTAGGATTCTAATATAAAATTATTTAAATATGAAAATTTAAATTACTATTATAACCTTAAATAATAATCCTTGATAGGGATATATTCGGTAATCCATATTTTGTAAAAAAACATTCATACTTTTATATAGGTAATAGATCTCTCTCTCTCTCTTTGCAATCAAGTAGAGCTCGAGTTTTAACAAGTTTACAATCAGGTCGTGCTCGGAACTCAAAATATAAATAACGAGTCCAATCGAGATTTGAGTTTCTGAGCTGAGCTCGAGCACAATATATCAACTCAACTCGATCACACACCCAATCTAACACCATCAGATATTCTATTTTCTGAATTTAACTTAGCAACAGTTCCATCTCTATAAGCTCTCTCTAATACAGCCAGGCATAAAGCAATAACAAATTTTAACATGGCTTATATTTTCATGTACGATAACATTGAATAGATGGGAGATGAATACAATATACAAACTAGCAGCACATACAAGGCATAATTTACTTCAAAGATACATCATAAGCAAACAATTATAAGAAGTTGGACGAGATATTGACACAAATATTTGATTCACATATCACAAATCTATGTTACAGAACAAAGACTCATCACTGCAAATAATTCATTGTATCAACGGTATACAACCCTAGGATTACACAAGAACATTAACTTTTCACAATTTTACAGTGTTCTATTCGTGCTTACGAGGGGGGGGGGGGGGGATTCATCAGAACGAGATTCAAGATAATTTCAACTTCATCAATGGCTGCTTCAATCCACAGAACAATGCTATACAAAACTTTGTGGCTCTGGCTTAGAGACACTGCCTTCTGAAAAGAATAATTACCTTAGGCACTTATAATACATGGCACAGGCATTGAGATCAACAATGGCATCCTATGTCCATCCTGAAGTAGGGATCCCATGCTTCTGAAACCACTCGGGCATATGGAACCTCTCGTAGAGAATGGGACGTACATCCATTTGCTGAGAGAGATGCTTGAGCAGCGGAAGGATGACATCCAAAAGCTGATATGCACGTGGATGCAAAAATAAGTCAATATGAAGTGGAAAATTAATGAGGAAGGATAATTTATGTACAGTTATAGTACCTGCTCGTCGTGAGGTTGTCCAGGAGAAAAGGGTATGCATGGAATGCCGTTTAATGGTTGCAGCAAGAAACTAAACGGGTTATTGTCAACAATAACTATTCGACCGAAATCCTTGGACAAGCATGATAAATCCTTCACGTGTTCACGATACTCCCTGTGTTATATGCAAACAAGTAGTTATAACCATAGAACTTGATATCTTTGAATGAGTGTCTAATTCTTATATTCTGATTTCTAAATGGTAAACCTATATGGTAGAATTTCAAATGATGGAACTCGAAAAGAATTGAGGATTGACTAGAACAAAGTTCTTGGAATCCACAAATATTCAGTGCTACATTCAAGTACTTCTAAAATAGTGTAAGATAGTGTACATAAACCAAGTAAATAAAAATCAAATTGAATTAACATGTTTACTGTGCATGAAGTTAGTTTTTGAGCATGGTTTGATTGACTATAGGCTCGATTCATGCTTCTATACTTATAAAATCAAGCTCCAGCCAAGTAAAACTTATTGAACAATAAAAAGCGTGCAAGCTTGGGTTGTTGTAAATCAAAAAAAGGCTCAAATTGAGCTTTTTCTCAAGTGAAACCAAACAAAAAATTAGCTTGCAACTTATTTTTCAGTTTACATGTGTGGATTTTTGCAGCACATTATAATTTTCACACGATAGATTTTCCATGTCTTGTGTTAATATTATATTGAGAGGGCAAAAAAGGAAAGTAAAAAGGAAAGGAAAGTTTGCAACACATGACAGTTGGCATTCTTTGTGTCCATTAAGCAAGATCTCGGTTTTTCATGCCCTCCATATTTCGGCACAAATTCTCTGTCCCACTTACTTTTGTACAAGACATCTTATATACTGGAAGAAAATACATATTCAAATCATAAATTGGTCTTCCACTTCCAACATACCACATTTTCTTCAGTTTTCCAATTAGAACTACAAACAGTTAACTTTCAAATCTAATTAAGTATACCCACTTTTTAACCATCTCAAAAATCACACATAAAAAATGATGAAATTGGAAAAAAATGTGTGGCCTATGGCAATTTCAATTCTCCTCAACATAGCCAAACCAAACTTCAACAGTCTAATGATGCTTTAGTACCAAATGTGACATGCCACAACTATCAAAATCAGTAATAATGTGATCATCTCAAACACTACCTAAACATAATGTTAAATTGCAATAGATTTATGTAATGATTTGAACTTCCGTGGACCATCCAATGGGACAGCTATCATGTTATGCTTAAATATCTCATTGTTTTTTCAATTTGCAGTCATAGTATCCAGCAGTGGTTCTGGTGACTGCTGTAAGTGAAATGCAAGGTCAGATAATGGACGTCGGTGCAGTAGCACTGTAGCAAAGGTGAGTATGAGAATTTTCTGGTGCGGCAACACTAATAATGCATCAGTAAGGTTCCCATTGGTGGGCTGAAGAGGAAGAGAGATTAAGTAGGATTGTGTTGGCAGGCAATTGCCTTTGGTTTAACGGAACAGTTGCAACACTTTATTTTCTGTGTGGTGGCTCACATACAAGAGATGAGGAAAATTCTCTGAATACATTGAAGAAAGATGTCAATATTTCAGATTAGTAATCACTATTCTGAAAGAAAGTCATTATGGAGGGAGCACCCACTGTAGTCAAATAAAAGAAACATGCAATTTGTGTTTTTTCTTCCATAATGTTGCAAAAATCATGAGGCACTGATATCTATTCACTGATATAGGGAGGACGTATAGAGGGCCAAAGCTTGACCATGAGTATGTATGGCTCTGATAGGTCCATTTAGATTGACAGGCTACGTCTTCAGTCACCTAAGTTGTGTTGAGAGAGAAAAATGGAACAAAAATGTTTTTGATAGAGCTCTGGAGTACATTGCCTACATATAAAAGGTCAAGTGCTCTAAACAATGAATGAAATTTAAAATATGATGAAATCTAATTAAAATATATACGAGGAAAACTATACTTTTAATTCAAGAAGAAATCAAAGGCCCTAACACTAGATACCAGCTACAGTAATTCAACATCACCTTTGTATCTAAATTATACTTGGTTATCACCAACTACCGCTGTTATTTTATCTTTTCGATACTATCTGATCAGCTCAAATTGAAACTTAGCTAGAGTTAGTAGGGAGGCATTGGCAACAGTGGAAAAAGTGAAAAACATCTTAACTTAATGCCTTTCATCCCAAAACTAGTTACCTTCTAGAATACCATAAATTGCAGCTGATTATATATTTCCACATCTTAACATTACCTTAGCACCATCAGGCATATGCCATAAAGTGAGTAACAACACTAGTCCACTACTGAGTGTATCAGTAGAATACCTCATGCCATGTTTTACAATTATGTTCTTTAAGCTTTCAGAACAGATACATCACACTGTCACATAATGCTTATGGGCAGTATATCAGGTGCAATTTAGACAAATCATAGCTTAATTGCAGCTTGACTTGAGCTTGACTTTCGGTAGTCTTATTCTAGCAAACTACAGATCAGGATAATGTGATAATTTTGTGCAGCATTCCTTGATTCTGGCTGTCATAATAATAGGTTTTCTTATTTCGCATCCTGTGAAATCTCTATATAAAGAGATCGTGAACAGTGAATGAAGACACAAAGAAAGTTATTCAAGTTATGTGAGATTTGGGTCTCTCTCTAATGAGTCCTAAGAATAGTTGTTATGCCTCGGGCGTGAGGGTGCAAGCCTAGGCGCCATGTCTGTGGAGAGGCTGGCGCGGTTCCATGGGTGTGCCTAGGAGCGGCTCTTAGAGCCTTTTTCATAAGTGAAATTTGGATGTTAGAACGTTTTAGTTGGAAAGAGCTATTTGACTCTTAATCAGTATTAGTTTCACTTACTTCACCCCCAAAGGAAGGAGGCTGCTGCCCCACCCACGCCTACCAGACTGCCAGCAGCCTGCACCACCGCTTCCGCTCCTGTTTGTATTATGTGCTAGTGTTTGTGTCTTTGTGTTTAGATTTGAATGTTGGACTTAAAAAGGCACCTATTTTAGGATGTTTAATGACTTAGTGTGTTTAGAATATTGATATTTATTTACTATATGAGCTTTTAGTAGCCTAAAAATAATTTGTTTTTCATTCTCTCTATATTATTTTAATTTTTTGTACTTTTGTGCCTCATATACCAAGAGGCACACACGTCAGAAGCATGGTTGCGCTTCTTATATGCCTTGCGCCCCCAACAACTATGGTCCTAAGTTCCAAGCGCTCCCTTTAATGAGCTTAATTAATTCATATCACATATATTGCTCAAAGAAAAGTAACAAGGGCAATGATCTGTCCTTTACAACAGATTTTCAAGGTGATCACCCTATTACATGATCCTGATCCCATAGCTTCAACACACACACGCATGAATTCTGATTTCTTGCTGAAGAAGTTATTAGCTATGCCTTTCCCACAGAAAAAGCGACAAAACATAGATGGATCTCACACATCTAACTGCAGTAGAAATGCAAAACCAGCAACTTTATGAAGAAATGCAATAAATCAAAAGAAACCCTAATATATTTCCTATAGTAGACCACCACATGAACAAAAAACTTACGTGCTAATGGTAGAAGGCCGATAAAGTCTCCGGCTGAATTTATTTTCAATATCAATTCGATCAACAAGAGGTCTAGCATAGCCTGTAAAGACAAAAAAATGGCAATCTAACGTGTTCAAAAAATTTCAGCTCAAAATCAAGAAAAATAAGGTATCATAAATTAACAGAAAACCTTCAAGTCCAGCTGTAAATAATATAAGATCAGAAAATTCACTGAGTTGTTTTAGAAACTCCTTAAGTCCTGGACGTTCAAACACTGTCACATAGTTGATCTTTGGTTTGCCTTCAAATTCCTAGAAGTCCCATCCAAAAAATAGATAGTGCAAAATCAACATCAAATATTGAGATTTGCTATGGATGTTCAGATTAATTGTTGATTTCTAACAGAAAGAGTAGCTTACTTTGTCAGAAGAGACGCATTCTAATTCAAACCATTTTATACCAGCTTCTGTGGCTTGACAACGTAACATGGCTGGCAAGCTTGATGTCTCATATGCACATACTAGAGTTTCATCCAAATCAAGAACCACCTGCATTCAATTCACAGATATCAATGCCAAAGCACTTTGCATGATAAATATTTAAAGAACTATATATCTTTTACATACTAGATCTTGTGAAAATAGCAATATTCACTAAACAAATAGCCTAGCAACAACAATTAGGTCAAACGTATACCCAATCCGCTCATAATCTCCTTCTTTAGTCAAGCAAAAGTGTGTGTGTGTGTGTGTGTGTGTTGGGGGGGGGGGGTGAACTGGGTGTCGCATAAAGTCTTTTACATGTCATGTGCGGCGCACCTTTTCTACTCTTTCTAATAATCATCTCAAAATTAAATATGTGTTAATGCAGATGAACATAACTATGAAGGTCCTGTTCCTAGTAGCTTCACCTCAAAAAAAAAAAAAAAAGCATTCCAAAATATAAGAATTCCAATAGATGCTACTCTCATTAAACTTGTATCCTTTAATTATCAATTCTCCAAGTCAGTAAATAATCACAAAAACTATCATCCATTCAAATAACAAAATGCCAAGTTTCTTTTTTTCTATAAAGGGGGCTAGTTCACTTTATTTATTTAATATTTGCAACAAAAACCCTATTCTTGTCATGGATTTTTGACTTCTCTTAACTGTGTTCAGCAGTTCATCTTGAGCAAACAACTTAGCAATTGTAGGTTAGCTTGTCAGCAGAAATTTCACATCAGAAGTTTTTGCCCGACTTGTTCTCTTCAATTCAGATTATAGATACTTGCTTTAATCATTGCATAAAATGAAAATGTCATTAGTTTACTGCCTACATTCCTTGCAAAATAAAGTCCTGAACAGTCCTTATATAATGAAGGACTGGTAATGTGACTTATAAAGCTGGGAATTGATACCAAATTAGGCAAAGACAGCACAACAATAACAAGGAAAAGTACGCAACATGGAGCTGATGTTGCACAACTACATACTTCACCCTTACTCGTATTTCTTCTCCATAACCAATGGGTAGTTAAAGTAGTAGCACAATTAACTTCAAGGTGCTCCAGCTATACTGCTCGCTTAAATTATAGATGTAGATGAACCAGGAGACTGGGCGTATACTAAATTGCATGGTAAGTAGAGACATCCGCAAAAGTAAACTTCTGGAGAATACTGTGACTGAAATCACAGAAGATACCATCTTGTGCTTGAGAATATATACAATCTGGTAACACAAATCCTCACCAAAATCCTTTTCCATCCCAACCATCACACTACCAAAATTTACACAGAGAGTGGTTTCAGTCCTATTGATTTTGGTTTCGGGAAGATATATTGCATCATGACAAATGGTCCATTTCTCTCCAAAACATAGAAAGAATACTAAATCCGCTTATGGAAGGAATAAAAATCACTTTGTTTAATGAAATTCCCCCCTATGTTCAGTCCAGCATCTGAATAGACTATCAATAACATATTAATTGAATCCCTATAACCTATACTGTTGATTAACGAATTAAATCAACGTCTAAAATAGCCTGAATCACTTAGTAAAGTCAACCACAGATAATTGCAGCAACAAACTTATTTCATTTATCACAAGTTAACCAACCAAATTCAAATACCGCTAGTTTTAATTAGATTCAATAAAAGTTACCGTTAGCTTCTCCAAAGGTGGAGAATCAGCCATCTTTTCTCCACTACCAGAGACCGAAGAGGAAGTTAGCCGCGACGGAGGCAGCGCCTCTTCAGGCTCTTCAGAGAAATCCTGAAGTTCAACCACCGGCAGAGGCTTAAACTGCGGAGACGCGTGGGGCGCCGAAGACAGCAAAGAGCCGTGGCGTAAGCCAACATATGAAAGAACCTGAGTAAACGACGGCGTTCCGCGGAGGATCTGAGCGAAGATCTGGAAGAAGAACGCCAGCCAGTTCAGGAGCGTCCGCCATACCTGTATCGTCCGCGGCGCGTACACTTCAGCCGCCGCCAGTTCCGCCATCGTCAAATATGCGGATATACAATCGAACACTATCTCCGTCTAGATTGCGCCGGTTGATGATCAACTTACGACTTCTCGCCGCCGACTGTGTTTATGTTAGAGTAAGAGTGTGTGTTGTGTGTGTTTTGTTAAGGCGACGGAGAAGAGTGGTCAAGATGAAGGCATTGGCAATTGCGATCACAGTACAGATATAAATGAGGAAATTAAATAAAGCAAGAAAGTGTGTGCCACGCGTTTACTGTGAGAGTGGGAAAAACTGAGGAAAAAAAATTAGAGATTAGTATTATTAATACAGTTGGAATTTAATTTTTCTTAGTATTTAGTTTTTGGGGGTTTGGGATTTCGCTTTTTATTTCTTTAGCTTTCCCTCTTTTTTTTCTTTCCTTTTTTGGGAAATTACTGTGGGATAAATCGAAAACATTTCTTGCATCTATAGGTTTTTTTGTATTTTTCACCAAAATTAACTTAAAAGTTGAAAAATGAATTAAACTAGTCAATTTCCTGTAATACTGAGTAATATATTCTCTGAAATATTATTTAATCTTTAATGATTTTAATGTTTTCTAGACTAAAAATGTTTAATTGAATATGAAGATATTAGTAAATGAGCGGAATAATATTATTATGTTATTAAAAATAAATTATATATTTGAGACATTTAAAGAAAACAATTATATATATGAGGTAGAGGGAATAGTAAAAATCTACTTTTAATAAAGATTAGTGTTGAATGGATCATTTGAATAAAGGGGTCTATTATTTGGTAAGAATATAAATCAATGTGCAATAAAGGAAAGTTGATGATTTCTATTCAAATTTCTATTAACCTAAAATATTGTTGAAGTGGTGATTAAGTTATGCTTTTCTTTAAGGAGTAATTAAATAGATATTGATTCTTTTTTTATCTCAAATTTATTACACTAAAGCATATTATTATATTTGTACAAAAATGACAATATATATATATATATATATAATAACAATAACCCCTAAAAATAGTAATGCCAAAAGTTTTCCCGCCCATTTTCACTTCTAATTATAGAAATTTTATTAAATATTAAATATTTAATTTTTTGTTATATTAATTGAATTTATGGTAATTTCCAAAAAATATTGATTTTGTATAATGAATATATATGGTATACAATCAAATCATTATATAAATGGATGAAATATATACATATATATGTATAATAATAATAATAATATTTTAAATGATAATAATAATAATAATAATAATACAATAGTGATCCAAACGAGTTTTTAATTTTTTTTTATAATTAGATGATATTTAGAACATTATTTTATTACTAATCTCAATCGTTAACTAAAAAAACTATAATTATATTTTTGTATCTAGACAAGATGTACAATTATTTCATTTCTTCATCATTCAAATTGTTGTTTTCAATATACTTACAATTCTGGCTAATATATCATACAACTGGATAACACTTATAATTTAATAATAATAATATAACAATACTTATTATAATCTATATACTTATTAACAATACTTATTATAATAACAATTGCCCCTCAAAATAGAAATGATAATATTTTCCCACCCATTTCCAATTCCCAAAATTAGAAATGCAATATTTATTATTTCATAATTTATAATTAAAAAAATTATTGTATTAAACATGATTATATATGGTAATAATATCATTTATGATACTGACAAAATCTTAGAAATTATAATTTATATATATGATGTTAATATGATCTCATTTTAATAAATGCTTAATTATTACTATAATAAATATTAAATATATATATATATATGTTGAATAAATTAAAAGAATACAAATGAATGAATTTCAAAAGAATTTTAAACCATCAAAGTAAAAAATATATATAAAAAATTATCGCTAATGTTGTAACTCCCTCCCCCTAATTTTGTCTATATATAGAAGGAGATTTATAACAAAATTAAAAAAAAATTCAAATTTAAGTTGACTTACTATAATTTCACCAGTATGTAAAAATGTGATTCAAAAAATTTTATGATTTTTATTATGTATGTAATTATAAATAAATTTATAAAATTCATAATTTTGATATATATATATATATATAATTACATATATGATTTTTTTTATATGTGGTCTTAATTATTATTCATCTATAAATACATGTCAACTACAAGTTTGTACATCTTTGACTTCACTTCGTCTTTTCAAGATAAATGATCGTTTTGTTTTTCGTTACAATAACCATTATTTTAACGAATATGACTCATGTTTTTAATGTTGTCAATGGTATCAATACAATCTGTAATTTTGTGGGCACTAAAATTTTATTTTGTTAGATCACATGACATTATTTCATACATAAATAAAACAAGATGTTTATAGTTATGACTTCAAAGACCAAGAGGTAATTATGCAATATTGTTTTGTTATATATATATATATATATATATATATATATATATCACCTCAATAAATATATAATAATCAAGTTACTTAGCATATATAACATAACATAAATGATCTACTTCTATAACTGTATTCCAAATATGTTGAAAAACTATAATAAAAATCACATAATTTTTGTTGACAAATATGTCATTTATAATACTCCAGTTTACTATAACCAGTTAAACAATACTAATAATATGACACAATGTTTACATAATTTAATTATATTAAGTAGAAAATTATTGTATAATCTTATAAAAACAATATAATAATAAAAATAATGATAACTTTGAAGCATTTACCTTATCTATGCCATATTAATTCTTTTTTAAAAATCATAAAGATTATTTATTGTATAAAGATTTTTAATAAATATATCTTGAATATAATAAAAGAATATATATATATATATATATATATGATACATTATTGCATACAATTAATATTATAAATAGGAAGTATAAAACTTATGAACTTATATATTTTCTATTAAAATTTAAAAATTAAGTATATGAAAATATAATTTATAAAAAAATTATATAAAATTATATCATTTATACTTATAAAAAATTAATAAAACTCACTTTTTATGTCCATTTGCTGGATTATATAAATAAATCTTCAATATTAATCTTGAAGAATAGAAAGTCATTGCTATTTATAAGAGTGATAATATGTCAATGATTTTTTTTTCAACATATCTTTTAAATATTTTGAATTTTTAATTATAGAATTTCATTGTCATCTATATATAACCAACTAATCTTATTTCCACTTTCTAAACTAAAAATACAAATATTTATTATTTTATAATTTATAAATTATAAATATTCAATTTTGCACAATTTATGTATATCCATAAATCATTTTGTGGTATGAAAATCATTTTGTATATATATGAAAATTGAGAGAGAAAAAAAACATGATCATACTTGATATGTTATAAATTTATCATGATTTATGTAAATAATGTACTAATATCATGCTAAACGTTCATAAAAATTGTGAATAACATTTTGTACCTAAATTTAAATCATTATATATATCCACACAAAAATTAGCAAAAAATATATCTCTTTTAATGTAAGAATAAATAATGTTTCATACATGATTAAAAAACAATTTGAGTCTCTCCCCAAAACCAAAAAGGGGGGCAGCATCAAGTTTCTAATTATATGAACAGTGATATAATATTTTCCTTTCTATTGTTATATAGTTTCATGGTTTTAAACTTATTAGATTTTGAAATGTTTATCATCAAATATGATTTTTCTAAGAGATAAATTTTAATTTTAGAGCATTTGGAAAAAAAAAATTATATACAATAATATCATTGGTTTTACACTCATTATGAATAAGTTATTAAACATATATTTGCATAAGGTTTTTTTTTTCAGGTCAATTATGACAAAAACAAATAGTAAAATAGCCAAACAACTTATAATGAAAATAAGAAATATTCAAAATTGATAAAATATATGAGTAGTATATTAAATAGAAATAACTTAAAAGAACTATATTGTTTTTTATGATCACCATTTTTATATCAAAAAATTACTAACACTTGAAACTTATTTGCTACATCACACAGGTACCAAATGAGATAGAAATATTATTGAGAATTGATTATAATATTTAATAATACCGTCATTTTACACTCATTATAATGAATAATCTATTAGCATATATTTGCATAAGCTTTTTCGAAACTAATTGTGACAAAAACAATTAGTAATAAAGTAGTCAAATAATGTAAGATGAAAATAAGAACTATTTAAAATTCATAATTTATATGAGTGGTAGATTAAATTGAAATAACTTTGAAGAAGTATATTGTTTTTCGTAATTAACATTTTTATATCTAAAATTTATTGACATATGAAATATATATATATATATATATATATATATGACCGCGCGTCGCAACCCGGTAAAATTAATTATATCTTCCCTATCATAACCAACTAGTAGCTAGGGCAAGTAAGAGTCGATCCCACGAGGAGTGATGATTAACTATGCCACCTATATTCAATTCAAATAAATAACAGATTAGGGGGGTTTAAGATCGATTATCTACCACTAAAATTCTAGAAAACTAGAAAGCAAATTAAATAAGGATTCAAATTATGCAAGTATTCCAGTTAACAGTTCAATTATCCCCCGATATCAATTATTCCCTAATCAGCGCATTACCCTCTCTCAAATTATCATGAAATTATCATCCCTAGTCCAACAACTACGCGCTGTTAAACCGAATCGTCTCTTAAGATTAGTTAAATTAGGATACGCTCGCTAATTAACCTTATTTAATTGAACAACTTAGGATACGCTCGCTAGATTTAATTCATTCAAATGCATTAATCACCAAGACGATAGGATGAACTAGACCCCAAACCAACACGCGTGATTTGATAATTCTAGGATTATGTTACCCTAAAGATGCACGACCTCTAGTTTACCACTTAATGAAAATTAAACCGCAATGACGGAATTAAGATTCTAGCAGTCAATTATCAAACACTTAACCTAGGTGATTAGGCTAAATCAAGCATTAATAATTGAAAACATTATGCACAGATAACATAATCAATTCCAATCAAACATCGAGAGAGAAAATACAAGATTAATTAGAAAATTATAAATATACGGGTTCAAACATCTCTGCTAACCGGAATTAAAAGATTAGCCGAGCATCTTTAAAGTCGAATCCACAATAGTTGAACACTCCATCAAAACTAATTTAGGAAAACAAAATAAAATCTTTCTCTCTCTAATCTCTCTCCTAATCTAAACTCTAAAATCTCACGTCCAGCCTGTAGACTTGGGGGAAAAGAAAGATAAAATATATAGTATGGAATTCTGGTGTAGATGGTTGTTGGCGTGATTTGCCCTCAACAAGTCTTGGGCCATGGGCTTTCTCTTATAACTCTTTTCCTTTAAATTTTTGACTCGAGTAATTTCACGTCTCATTCCACTTGCTTTCATTACCTTCAAAAATTCTCCAAATCTCCTAAAATAATTAAGAAAATAATATATAAAGTATTTTGAGACCAAAAACACATATAGGTGTAAAAACGGTGCATTCAATCATCAAAAAGATTATAAAATCACAAATATGCCCTCGATAAAATGCACATATTTTCTACCTATCAATATATTTGTCCATACGTCACACAGATACAAAATGAGATTGAAATATGATCGAAAACTTGATTTTTTTTCATAAATTAAAATTTTCACATTAAATCGAAATATTTCAATTTAATGGTCGTACATCACACAAGTAATAAATTAAACTAAAATTCATCCAAGAAATTTATTGTTTTTCGTGTACTAAATTTTCTTATCTAAATATATAAATTGTAAAATTTATATATTTTCTTATCTAAATATATAAATTGTAAAATTTATATGCCTGTGTATCGCACGAGACTTATACTAGTATTATATTATAATGAGATAAGATAGTAGCAGTATAAAACACGAAATTAGATTGTGTTACAAATTAAACAATTCGGTAGGATATGTACTTAACTATGATTTGGCAACACTTTAATTAATATTGTAATCAAATTATACTTATTTCATCTGGATTGAACCTTCTCGTTTTAAAAAGGTAAAATATTCATTATTGTTTAAAATCTTACCTCAAAAAAAACATAAAAAACAAGTCAATAAGTCCATTATCATATATATGCACGCGAGTGTTATTTTGTTTACTTTTTTTTTTTTAATCATAGTACAACCTTAATAGATGAATCATTTCTAAATGTTTTATTTATCTCTACTTTTCTTTCTTACCAAATTTATCACGCATAAGTTTTGACGTGTCAAGTTCTTGATTCGGTTACATTTTTCTTAATTTGGAAAAAACATAAAAAAAATCTCAGTAATTATTTATTATTGTTTTGAGTCTTGATAAGTCAATTATTTTGATGACATACCTCTAAAAATAATGTCACGAATTATCGATTAAGGCCATTAGAGACAATTGTGGTATCTTTTGTAGATGAAATCTACTTCAATGAACTCATTTAGAATTGAACTTAGCTTATAAAATATGTGAAATAAAGTAATTAAAAGGTACTTGTCAAATGGTAAATTATTCTTTCATTTTATAGATTGGAAAACCGAAAACGACATGTTTGCACAACTATCATGGATGTTCATGTCCATCCAATATCAAATGAATTATTTTTTCACTTGCAAATCATATTTCATTTTATATTTTAATAGTGTCAACAAGTGTGGATGTGGGTGGGCTAGAAAACAAAGAACTTTTATTTACAAAAATGTTTATGTAAAGAAAATTTCTTTAAAAATAACCACACAGAGAAAAATATTTCGGCCTAAGAGAAAATGCAATAATAGTGGAAAAAAAGCTAAATATTTAATGTTATTATACTCCAATAATAAAATCAAATAAAACTGCAAAAGAAATAGGAACATTAATTGGTGTAACAGGACACAATATTTATTTTTTTCCTAACCATAAATTTTTTTATGACAAAACAATATGGGAAAGGGTGAGATTAAGGCTATTGAGTTTAAATTTAAGAAATAAGTAGAATATGCTTGAGTTTTAGATGTTTTGGTTTGATTTTAAATAAATAAGTTTTTCTAAGAAAAATATAGTTGAATCAAAGTTAAATTTAATTGGATTTGAATATTACTTAGCCAAACACTTAACAAACCACAAGTTGTAAAATTACACAGACACTGATTATCAGTAGACATGCTAAAAATATTAATGCTATTATCCAATTGAGATAATGTAAAATAATAACAAAATTATAGAAAATATAAGAGCAGTTGCAGTAGGAAAACTATAATTATAAGAAATAGGTGCGTTCCTAGTTCCTACTACCTAACAATTGTGTATTAATTAACATATATGGATGGATATATGATATTTATTGATTTAAATATTCACTTATTGAATTTTTTTCTACTTTCAGAAAAATAAAACACACACATATATGTTATATATATATATATATATATATATATATAATAATAATATAACCCATGGAGATAACATAAAATCATAAGCAGTGAGTAGGGGTGGAAATTGGAACGGAATATCCGATATCCGCCGAATCCGATCCGAAATTTTCCGATTTTGGAACGAATTTTTTTAATCCGAAATCCAAAATTCCGACATCCGATTTTTCCGAAAATTTTCGGATGGAAATCGGAAATAGTTTTAAAAGTTTTGGAAATTCCGAAATCCGATCCGAAATATTTCCGAAATGCTATTTTCGGAAATTCCGATTTCCGATCCGATCCGAAATTCCGATCCGATTTCCGATCCGAATTTCCGATTTCCGATTTCCGAAATTATAAAATGTAGAGTGAGTAGAGACATTTGAGAATCGAACACGAGACCTCTCACACTCAAAGCACGAAACTTACCATCAAACCAATAGTAATTGTTGTAAATAATTCAAACATTTTATACTATATAATATATTTTATATACATTTACTATATGTAAATATTAATATACATATTATAGTATACTTTATAATACTATATACTATATAATATATTTTATATACATTTACTATATGTAAATATAAATATACATAGTATAGTATACTTTATAATACTATATACTATATAATATATTTTATATACTTTATACTATATGTATATTGTATAGTTTATACTATAGTTTTATTTTATACTATATACTATAGTTATATTGTAGTTTTTTTTGTATTATTTTATAATATATACTATATACTATAGTTTATACTGTAATTTTTTAGTATTATTTTATAATATATACTATATACTATAGTTTATACTGTAGTTTTTAGTATTATTTTATAATATATACTATATATTATAGTTTATAGTATAGTTTTTTAATTATACTATATACTATATGCTATAGAATAATATTATATACTTTATGCTATATACTATATACTATATGTATATAGTACAGTTTATACTATAGTTTTATTTTATACTATATACTATAGTTTATACTGTAGTTTTTTAATTATACTATATTATATACTGCATAATATATACTACATACTACATACTACATACTACATACTATATACTACATACTATATACTATATACTTTATACTATATGCTATAGAAGAATACTATATACTATATACCATATATTATATACTATATACTATATATTATATGCTATATAAGAATACAATATATTATATAAAATAAAAAGTGAATATCTAATTTTAAAGGTAAATATATCATAAATTTCATTAAAAATGATAACATTATATATAATAGGAATAATGACAAAGAAAATTATACAAATTATAAAACAAGTATTTTAAATATTGAAGGATTTCAAACAAAGCATTATCATAAATAATAATATAGATTTAAATATTCATTTGTTTTGAGCTTCCTAAAAGAAAAATAACTTAATAAATATGAATTAATAAGTATAATTACTTACAAAATGATAAAATGTAGAGTTAGTAGAGGCATTTGAGAATCGAATACTATAATACTATATACTATATAATATATTTTATATACTTTATACTGTGTGTAAATATAAACATACATATTATAATATACTTTATAATACTATATAATATATTTTATATACTTTATACTATATGATAGTATATAAATATATTATATACTATATGTATATAGTATAGTTTATACTATAGTTTTATTTTATAATATATACTATATACTATAGTTTATATTGTAGTATCTGTAGTTGTTTAATATTATTTTATAATATATACTATATATTATAGTTTATACTTTAGTTTTTTAATTATATTATATTATATACTACATACTATATACTATATGCTATAGAAGAATACTATATACTATATATTATATACTTTATGCTATATATACTATATACTATATGTATATAGTACATTTTATACTATAGTTTTATTTTATACTATATACTGTAGTTTATACTGTAGTTTTAGAATTATACTATATTATATACTGCATACTATATACTACATACTATATACTATATGCTATAATAGAATACTTTATACTATATACCATATATTATATACTATATACTATATATTATATACTATATATTATATGCTATATAAGAACACTATATACTATATATTATATAAAATAAAGTGAATATCTAATTTCAAAGGTAAATATATCATAAATTTCATTAAAAATGATAACATTTTATATAATAGGAATAATGACAAAGAAAATTATACAAATTATAAAACAAGTATTTTAAATATCGAAGGATTTCGAACAAAGCATTATCATAAATCATAATATAGATTCAAATATTCATTTGATTTGAGCTTCCTAAAAGAAAAATAACTTAATAAATATGAATTAATAAGTATAATTACTTACAAAATGATAATAGTTTATAATATAGTTTTATAGTTTTATTTTATATTATATATTATATACTATTCATATAAATTTTTTAATTTTATTTTATACTATATACTATATACTATTCATATAAATTTTATAGTTTTATTTTATACTATATACTATAGTATATATTAAATATAAAATATGACTCAAAAACTAAAAGTGAAAAAAGTAAAAAAATTTAATATAGTATTTATATACTATTTATAATTTTATTTTATAACTATAACTATAATTTTATTTTATAACTATTTATTTTATAATTTTATTTTATAACTATTTATATAGCACATCAGCAGAATAATTAATCTCCCATGTCTTTGGTAGATATTATATTGATGTTAAATGCTTAGAATATCAGATTCGAGGTCGTATTATTTCTTAGGATATTAGAAAAGGCTATATATAGCTAAAAGACCAACTAATTAATTCTGAAAATTTCTGAATTTCTGAATTTTTTAATTTCCGAAATTTCTGAAAAAAATTCCGAAAAATTCCGAAAAAAATTCCGAAAAATTCCGAAAAAATTCCGAAAAATTCCGGAAAAATTCCGAAAATTTCCGAAAATTTCCGAAAATTCCGAAAATTCCGAAATTTCCGAAACCGGATGGGATTTCACATTTCCGAAAATTTTTGGATGGAAATTGGAATTGGTTTTTCATTTCCGAAATTTTTTGGAATTTTTCCGAAACACCCTATTTCCGATTCGATCCGTCCGATTTCCACCCCTAGCAGTGAGTGATGGAAAATAGAAAGTGACAAAAGCAGAAAAAGAGGAGGATTCTGCCAATCAGAAGAGACAGTTTTTGCGACTTTTAACTTTGTAGATCCCTATAACACATTGCTGTTTTTTTATTATTATTTATATCTCCAAATAGATGCATATTTTCGCCCACTCGCAATACAACATCCACATTTAGTCATATCCACTCGTCTTTTTAGAATTTACAACTTTGAGATTATCCACTTTTTAATTCTACTTCTCATTTCACTTTTTAGTTTCTTCAATTTTGTTACTTTCCAACTCAAAATATCTTCAATTGTTTATTACACAAATCCTACTAACTACCATCAAAATCGTAATCATTATTGATACAACGATAAAAAAGAAATGGAATCGTTTATGGTTGGAATCTGATGATCTTTGTGATAGGACTTCTTTAACGATGATCTATTCTGGTGTCATGATGTTATCAAAATAGATGAGTTGGAATATTTGGTTTTCTTAATGGTGTGGAGTTTCGTATTTCGCATATCTATCGTGAAGGGAATCAAGTGGTTGATAGATTGTCAAGATGATGGTCAAGTATATGTTTCTTGATTTCCTTGGTCAGACCCTTTTTAGATTTTCTTAAATTTAGGTGGACACTATTTTTTATAAATACATGTTTTTCCCACTAAATTTTTGTATATTTGAATTTTAATGAGGTCTACACAAGTTTTGCATGAATTGGTTTGTGACTTTGTCTTATTTTCACTTCCTTGTAAAACTTTTTTATTTTATTTCTATAAATATTGGCTTACTAAAAAAAACCATCAAAATCATATTATATACTGATAAGTAACAATAAAATAAAGGAATAACATCCCTTTCTACCATAATTAGTATAAGATAAAAACTTTTGTTCAACTGGTGCACGAATCCTAATTCCTTACACTCGAATCGACCCGGCCCTTCACGCGTCCGTATGCGCCACCAAGTCGCGGATAAAATCTGTTCAAGCATGCTCCCAAGTGTCAGACATTTACGTTATGTTAACTATACCTTTTAATAGTGTTAGTCATACATTTTGTAAGACTAGTTGTACCTTAGCATTTTTTTAAACAGACATATTAATTTTTCATTCATTTTAGTTATAACAGTCATACATTTTAGTTATGTTAAATATATCTTTTAATTATATTAGTTATATTTTTATATATTATATAAAGGTATGACTATGTTGATATAAATGTATAAGTAATATCACATAAATATATGAGTATTATCACATAAAAGTAAACATGTACAAATTGTGGCGAAATTAGGTTTTTTTAGAGTTAAAAGTATTAAATAAATGTATGATATTTGGACATAAGGGTACAACTAATATTACATAAAAGTATAACTAATATAATATAAATGTATAACTAACATAACACAGAGACCAAAACCACAAAAAAAAAAAAAAAAGTAAAAGTGCCCAGATTTGAGTCAATTTACGCCCGAACTCGACTCAAGTGCATGTGTGCATCAAGTGCACATGAGTGCTACTCTTAGTATAATGAATTATTTTTCTACCATAATAGATAAATTTTTTTTTCACAAATATAAAAAATGTCAAATTTACCCTTATTGATAGACATAAATAGTGTCTCTCATCACATCAATCAACAATCTTATACTTTTCATCCAAATTGTAGTAGAAAAATAAAAAAAATTAATTTTATGGTATAAATAATTATTATACCATAAAATAAAACACAAAATTAAAGTCCAACTTTGGAATCCTGATGACATTGACGTGGCACGAGAGCCGTTAAAGACCTGGTCCATGGATTAGATCTAACGGCTCCACTTTTAGGTCAGAAATGCATTATTATCTTTCCAAAAATTAGAAAACATTTGTCAAAAATTCAAATAAAACAAGTCAAAAATCTACATCAAAGAGAGAAAGAACTTCAAATTGAAGACTCCATTGTCATACATGTACAGCTTCTTCTCTCCCAAAGACTTTGACTTCAAAGTAAACCTATTTGATCAAATCAAATTAATTCTCATGAGTCACATGTGGGACTGTAACACCTTTACCTATAATTTTCTAACACATAACAATGTTAATCTATTATTTACATTTCAAGAAATGATGATGATCTAAATCCTGCAAAATCTCAGCACTGTAAACCACAGAGTTCATAGAAATGTATATAATACTTTTAGACAACGAGACGAAATGCTTCGTATTTGATCTTCTAACATCTCGACGAAAACTCATTCATCCATAAAATTTACCTCATTGTTCGTAACAATGGGAAAGCCAAGGGTGCTCGAGCGCCTCTTTAGCAGTGGGTCGTCTATTAGGGTTGATCTCAAGCATGCATTTCAAAAAATCAACAAAAACCGCATCGGATATCTGAAGGTGGTCCTCCAACGACGTCTCCTCAAGGATAATGTACTCGAGCTGATTTGTGTCCTATTTATTACATGTTCATAGCGAAAAGTGAATGATTTTAAGAAATGTGAAAAGCAAGGTTGCGATATTTCTACCGATCACATTTGATTTGAAGCCTTTTCAAAACTTCGTCTCTGTATGTATATTAAAGAAACACTTACCTCGTTCATATAATACAAATCATATTCTTTTGTAAAATACTTGTGTGTCTCCTGCCCGTACTGTAACATGTCCATGTCGATAGGACCAACCATTCCTATCATACGCGCAAGAAGCATTGCAATTGCTTCGTTTGGAAAAAGCACCTGCATGCAGCATCGGATATTATTCAAGGAAAATGCTCAATGTACCACAAATATTGACACACATACATGAAATGCGGGCAGGGGTATAAACGAGTCGAGTCGAGTCGAGTTAGCCGAGTGCTATCAGGCTCGAGGCTCAAACTCTATCACAAAACTCGGGCACGAGCTCGACTCAACGGATTACTCGATAAGCTTGAGTTCGACTCGATGTAAATAATATTAATAAAATAAACCTAAATGCCTAAAAATATGCTTTCAAAAGGAAATTTTAATTAACTACAAGAACAAAATAGTAAATTTTGTATATGCTCGATTCAACTATATTAGGCTAGCAAGAATGTCAAGTCAAGTATTAATGTACTTGAACTCAAGATTGAGTACTACTCGAATAGCTCAAGGTCGAGCTCGACTCGAAATGATTTTTTTTTACGGGTCAATCCCAAGTAGCTCACAAGCTGTATTATCTCATTTACACCACTAAATATGGGCACGGTTTAGATTAGGTTTATCTCTCTGCTGATATGAGCAGCATGGGCTAACAAGATAACATAAAACAAAACTAATGAATCTTAAAATGGGATAGTATGAAAGCTATGTATGTCTATTAGCTATTAAACACACAAAAATGCTAGAACATACCTCCCCAGAATATAACTCAGCCAAAATACAGCCAAGAGACCAGAGGTCAATCTTCTGGTCATAGGGTAGGCCTAACATAACCTCAGGAGCCCTGTACGAACGAGATTGTACATACAGGGACAGATTATCTGTCTGAAAGCAACTGCTGCCAAGATCAATAACCTTTATCTCACACCTTCGATAACTTTTGATCAGAATATTTTCGGGCTTTAGATCACAGTGGACAACTCCCAAATCATGCAAGTATAATAGTGCCTCCAAACACTGTCGGGTTATGACCTGCAAAGACATTTACTACATATGCTATTTTCATTGTCCACAAGATAACTTGTTTTAGTTAGATTAGAGATAACAAATTCTTGATAAATAGAACCTGCAGCCTCTGCATTGTAAAATATGGTTCCGCTCCAGATTCCCGGTTATATTTCTGGAATTCGTACAAGTTTGCTCGTAGAAGCTCAGTAACTATGAATAGATGCTCCTGACATTTAATTTGATACAGATAGTATTAAATGATCAGCAAGTGATCCATTAGTTGAATAATTAGTTAAGGGAATCGGGATACAATAGGTCCATGTATGTACAGTAATTTACTCTACAGAAATTGTAAGCATGAAGTAAATCCTGAAGAAGATTTAGAAGCCTGCAGTTTTTCATAGAAGGAAACAATACAATGCATCATGAGAATTTTTCATTAATATTATCTGTTCCGTAGAAAAGGAGTCATTGACTATTCTGATCTCTTTACTAGCATGTACCTAGTATCTGAATGTCCCTCTACTTCTGTAAATAACACTAGAAACTTAACAGCATTTAAGAAAAAGGCATTAGAATGGTGCTTGGTGCATACCTGATGGTAAAAGTAGTCATAAAGACGCAAAACATGGTACTCATCTGCAGGATCATGTTTGTTAACAAACTTGAGAAGTTTAATCTCATCCAAGCTTTGATCAAAAAAGTCCTTGTCATTCTTTATGATCTTTAAGCAAACATCCATCCCCAAATAAAGATCATGTGCCTGGACAACTCTGCTGAAAGCAGCAGATCCAAGAATTTCTGTAACATAATATCGACCCGCTATGACACTGTTTAGAACAATAGGAAGCTCCTTGTTCTCTTCAAATCCGGTCCTGTCAGTGGCATAAGAAATAAGTGTTATTGCTAGTAACAAATCAGCTTAGAAAAACAGAATGCTGTGCTAACAACTGAAGAATAAACCATAAAGCTGTCAAGAATGATGACAAGAAATCCTCGTTCCAAAAAGTAATAGTTTTCTTTCACCAACACTCAACATAAAATTTTAATCCACTCGATATCCAATACAGATCATGAAGAAACAATAGTTTATGACGACTCACCAACCTGTTTTTCCTATGTATAATCCTTAGGTTGAATGATTCATAATCATCTTCTTTTTCATCGATCAGAAGCTCATCAGAGAACGCAGAACCCTCCTCATCTAGCCCGGTTTCATGTTCATGGGGTTCTCCAGAAACAACTTCATCACCAATGAAGCTATAGTCGTCATGCTCATATTTCTGAGAATCTTTCTCAACATCATCAAAGTCATGCTTAATTAAGCCTCCAACCTTATCTTTTTCAGAACTCCTTTGGTTGGATAAGTTATGCTCATGGTCACATAGATCTGTTATCTTTAGATTTTCCAGGCTATAATCTGCAGGATCACTGTTGCAGCAAGCACAAAGAGGGGCTGAACAGCTATAATCGTTGCAACGATCTTCATTCTTTTTATTACTTTTCTCAAAATCAAAGTTCTCACCCAGCTCATGATAATCTTTATAAGGTTCAGATTTGAAGTCTTCCCTCGAAGCTAAAGCCAGTTGTTTTTCCAAATAGTTAGTACTCCCTTTAGAAATCAGATTGTATTTGGAATGGTCCTCAACAGGTTCACCTGCTTCGACACTCAGTATAAACTTGTCTTCACTTGGATCACCATTAAAATCTCTACCATCAAAGAGTGGTGGCATAGCATAGTCTTCATCATTCTCCTTGTACCAGAACAGGTCATTCTGCATATCAAAATCCGGGTAATCTCGAGCAGTGCCAAACTGAGACATTCTATCAGATGAAGCCTGAGAAGTTGGCCGCGTGGTTCGAACACCGTATGGATTAGTAAATTCTGGAATTCATAGAAGACAAAGAGTAGAACAAAGATTCAACAATGAGAACTAACACTCTACACTAAGCATATAATCAAAACATAGCTCAAACTAAAGGGTACTCGAAAAGAGGTTCTCAATGCTAATCGTGTTTCGATTGACAAGAAATAAAGTAGCAAAATGTCGAAATGAAAACAGAATTTACCATATGAAGAGACTCATCATGACATTATTAAACGAAGAACAGCGGATAAATAGCATAGTATCAAGTTCTTATGCGAATTCAACCAATCAAAGAAATATCGAAACAAACATTTGCATAGAAATTTAGCATCAGTCCATACATAATTGGACAAAGAAAGAAACAAGGCATCAAAATATTCAACCCCCACTTTGAAAAAAGAACAACAAAAAGTTAAAACCATAAAATAATTAATAAGTAAAAAATGCACAAGAAAACAAATAAAGGAAAAAAAACTAATAAAACTTTAACTATACCAGAAGAACATATTTCAGTAGTCGAAGAACCCAAACTCACGAACTCATCATCGGAAGAACCCTTTGAGCTTCCTCCACCGTCACCGATGAACTGCGGCGGCGGTGGGCGGCGACTGGCCGGAATTCTGAGCGGCGGAGGTGGTGGCACCATGGGGAAGCAGAAGTTGTGAAAATCAGAGGAGGATTTGGCCATGATGTCCTCCATGAGGGCTGATTCAGACTCGGAGAAGCCATTGATCCTCAAGAACTGCAAGACGGTCTCGAGTTGTAGCTCGGCCATGGAGGAGTGGAGAGCGGAATAATTGAAATCAGGAGAGGAGATGGGGAAGAAGAGATGGAGAAATCATGGGATAGGAGTGGGTCGCTGTCTGAAGGATCAAAAGTAGGAGGAGTTGATGAGGGACATTGATCATCAGTGGTTGGGTTTTGCATGTCTCTTGTCTTTCTCTTTATGTAGTGTGTATGTATAGTGTATGTAAGAATGCGTAGAGAGAGAGAGAGAGAGAGAGATGGGAGTTTCTTTCTTTCTTGAGATGTTTTCTTTTTCTCTTTCTGCTGTAAATCAGAAGCCAACGGGAAAGAGATCTCTTACAATTTTTGAAAACTATTCTTCACTTGTAATACTCTCTCTCTCTCTCTCTTCCTTTTATTCTTTTATATACTGATTTTTTTTTCTATTAAAGAAGGATATTATAAGAATATTATATGATTCTATAAAAAAGTACGTACAACTAATTAAAAAGAATAGTTTCATTTATATTTTTATCCATTATTTTACATCCTGGATTCATAGTATATAAAGGTTTATAGTATATTCTATAACATATACAAATTATTTCAGATCCTGAAATATAATCATAACCATGAGTTTTAACATTTAATGTTAAGGCACTTAAAATATTACTATCGGTAAGAGATAAACATAGATCAGGATAAACATCAAAATAAACTGGTCCATGTGCAAGACTAGATTGAATTATTCCCATTAGAGATTTATTCCAAGCTTTATTTCTACCATCTCTTAAAGCTGCTATAAAGCTTTCTGGTAATCCTTTTAATGTTAAAGGTCTAAAAGCAATCTGCACTAAACCAATATGTATATAATTATGTGTTTTCATAAAAGGTAAAATATCCTTTTTATCAAGTAAATTTAAAATTATTTCTTGATTATTAAGTGGAATTGAAGATTCCGTGGTTTTTACCAATTGTTTAAATCCCATCATTTCAAAAGTACCTATTTGGTAAATTTTATTTGGTTTAACCTTAGGAATAGTCCAATTATTTAATAAATCTAAATTTTGTGGAATATCATATTCCTCTGTCATACTGTTTTTAACAGTATTTTTTACCTTAAAAGGGTTTAAATTCATTTTATAAATTAAATGTGTTAGATCATTACTACTATTCTTTTTTAAACATATTTCAATAAATCAAATATTACTACTAGAAGAGCTATAAAATGGGAAGAAATAAACTTTCCAGAAAAATGGACTATGGAACAAGCTGTTTATAAAGAGCCATTAAAAAATGATGAATTAAGGAATATAATTCAAACAGAAGAAGGAATTGTTGAAATACAATTTTTTAAAGAACAGAAAAGATTATTACCTCCATCTTCTATTTCAAGAACTAATTCTATGTTTAAAACTAGAACAACAGATTCTTATATTTCACCTTTAGATTACTGGGTAGATCTACCTCAAACATCTAGAGCTTCTACTTCTCAAATAAGAGAAGAAATAGAATCTGAAAGGAATAAAAGAAATCCTCATGAAGAAGTCTTTATTGACAGAAATAATGTTGTTAGAGATTTTAATTATGGAAATATCCATAAAGAAAGTGACACTATGTCAGATGCTCCTTTTAGTCTTTAATGATTAATACAAAAATTGATTTTTCTAAAGGATCGCCTGCTAGACAGGAAATAACAAAAGAATTTAAAAATTATGAATGGATACTTTTCAGAAAATGGTTTTTTGAAAATTTCTCTAAAAATTTAGAACAAATTAGAGAAGAATTTTATAAATATTGTGAAGAAAAGAATACAATAATATTCTTTGTTCCTTGGTTTATAAAAACCTATATTATAAATCATATTTCTGTTTTAGAAAGAACATATAAATTAACAACAGGACAAGAACAAAAATCTTTGTATCCTCCTAGTACTCCTTTTCAAATGGAAAAAAATAATAAAATAATGAATTTTACAGCCTTTTCAAAATTAATTGAAAATGATACTTTACAAGTTACCATAAAACACATAAATGTTTTAATGGAAAAACAAAATTATACCAATTTATATCTTAATATTATGGGAGAAGAATTAATTTCTTTACATAGTAAAGTAGAAACTATAATTTCTGCTATTAAACAAATTAAACCAGATGTCCATATAGAAATTGAAAAAGAAACAGATATAGTTTCTATAGCATCTACTTCTATACAACCACCTCCAGAGATAAAAGATTTTAAATTAAAATCAACAAAAAATGATTTAGAAGAATTAATTTCTGAATTATCTAATAGATTTAAAAATCATGATATTTCCAATTTAAATGAGAAACAACCTATTATCAGGAAAAACATATCTCATAAAGATATTTTAAATAGAATCAAATGGGCTGATAGACCCACTCAACAAAAATATTATTATGATAGGCCAACTCCTTTAGATGTTCTTCATGAAGAACAAGATCATAATATTGAAAGAAGTTTTAATGGTAAAAGTATTTATGTTTGGAGTGTTGATGGATGCACTGACAGACACATATATAATATAGCACATGAAATGCTTATGTATAGTACTGTTTGTAGAGCAGTAGGAAATACTGATGGCAATATTGCCAAAATGATAATATCAGGTTTTACTGGCCAATTAAAAGGTTGGTGGGATAATTATTTAAAAGATTATACAAAGGAAATAATTTTAACCTCTGTAAAAATTGAAAATAATATTTCTACAGAAAATGTTGTCTATACTTTAATAATGACTATGATAGAACATTTTACTGGAAAATTCACAGATAATAGTGAAAATATTAGATCTCTTCTTAGTAATACAGTTTGTAAAACTTTAACCAGTTTTCGTTGGTATAAAGATACTTTCCTTTCAAGAGTTTATGAACTTCATGACTGTAATAGTAGTCATTGGAAAGCTAGATTTATTGATGGTCTTCCTAATCTTTTTGCTGAAAGAATTAAGAAAATATTAAGAAAAGATAATCTTTTTATTGATTATGATAATTATACTTATGGTAATTTAATCAGTTGTTGTGTTCAAGAAGGTATAGCCCTTTGTAATGAATATAAGCTTAATAAGCAAATTAAAAAACAAAGTTCTATGGAAAGAAGACAACTAGGACATTTCTGTGACCAATTTGGTATAGAAACATCTAAAAAAGATAAAGATGAAAATTATAAAAAACATTCTAGACATTCTAGGAAAAATTCTAGAAATAATAATGAAAAATATTATAAAAAAAGACGTCATTTCTCTGAAAAATTTCAAGAGAAAAAGAAAAGAAGAAAAGAAACTTCTAGTAATCATAAAGATAAAAAACATATTGTTTGTCATAAATGTCATAAACCTGGTCATTATGCAAATGAATGCTGGACCAAAACAAAAATAAATGAATTAAAAATTGATGATAATATCAAACAAGCTCTATTACATATTATGATAGAATCTGATTCAGAAAAATCTGATAATAGATCTAATGAAGAATCTTCATATTATTCTGAAAATTTAAAAGATATTGATAATGAATCTTTATTTTCTAGTGATGAAGAATGTGATAATTGTATACAAGGAAAACCTTGTATAAATCATATTAAAAATGAAGAAGGAGATGAATTTTATAAAATTCTATCTCAATTCCAGGATTTAAATATTAATGTTATTGATAATAATTCTTTTCTAGAATTATTAAAAAATATTAAAGATCCTGATTTAAGATCAAAAATTATTGATCAGATTGAAAATACACCTTCTACTAGTAATACTAGTACAAAAGAAGAAACTAATACTTCTAATCAAGTATATTCTATGAAAGAAGTAAATAAACTTTTAACACAAAAATATGGGAATAAAAGTCCTACAACTATTGAAGACTTATTAATTGAGATTAATAATCTTAAAAATGAAATAAAAAATCTTCATAAATTTGATTTTGATCTTCATAATAGACTTTCTTTAATTGAGAAAGATAGTTCTAAAGAAAAAGAAGAAATTGAAGAAATAGAACAAGAAAATTTCCTATCTTTAATTGACAAAAATCAATCTTCAAAAGAAATTATTCAAATAATAAATATGTATACCTCTCAAAAATGGTATACTAAAATAACACTTTTAATTGGTAATAATTACCAAAAAGAATTTTTTGCCATGATTGATAGTGGGGCTGACTTAAATGTTATACAAGAAGGATTAATTCCTTCAAAATTCTTTCATAAAACTACACATTCTCTTTCACATGCAGGAGGAGGTTCTCTGGACATTAGTTATAAACTACCAGAAACTTTAATTTGTAAAAATGGAAGATGTATTCCTACTTCCTTTCTCCTTGCTAAAGATATTTCTAGTCAACTTATTCTTGGCTTACCTTTTTTACATAGTATTTATCCTCTAACTAGGGTTGATAAAAAAGGTATAATTGGTACCTACAAAAATAAACAAATTATTTTTCAATTTATTAATAAACCAATTAATAAGGTTCTTAATGAAATAAAAGAACAAGTAGATAGAAAAATTTTTCATATTAATTCTTTAAAAGAAGAAATAAATTCTCTTACTATTGAAGAAAAATTAAAAAATCCAAAATTACAAGATAAAATAAAATTTATTTATAATAAATTTTCTCTTGAGATTTGTGATGATCATCCTAATGCCTTTTGGGATAGAAAAAAACATGTTATTTCTCTTCCCTATGAAGAAGATTTTAATGAAAAGGATATTCCTACTAAATCTAGACCATGTCAGATGAATGCCGAATATTTAGAATTATGTAAACAAGAGATAAAATCTCTTCTTGATAAAAGGTTAATAACTCCTTCTAAATCATCATGGTCTTGTACTGCCTTTTATGTTAATAAACATTCTGAACAAGAAAGAGGTGTACCTAGACTTGTTATTAATTATAAACCCTTAAATAAGGTATTAAAATGGATTAGGCATCCTATTCCTAATAAAAAAGATCTTATTGATAGACTTTTTGGAGCCTTAATATTTTCAAAATTTGATTTAAAATCTGGATATTGGCAAATGCAAATAGAAGAAGCTGACAGATATAAAACAGCTTTTAATGTTCCAATAGGACACTATGAATGGACTGTTTTACCTTTTGGTTTAAAAAATGCTCCATCAGAATTTCAACAAATTATGAGTGATATTTTTATCCCTTATAGCAATTTCATAATTGTTTATATTGATGATATTCTTGTTTTCTCTAAAGATATTGAAACTCATTTTAAACATTTAGAAAATTAATCGTTCAAAATGGTCTTGTTATATCAAAACCAAAAATGAATCTTTTTCAAACAGATGTTCGATTTTTAGGACATAATATAAACAATGGAAAAATTATTCCTATTCAAAGAAGTATGGAATTTGGAAATAAATTTCCAGATATTATTACTGATAAAACTCAACTACAAAGATTTCTAGGAAGTCTAAATTATGTTTCATCCTTTGTTGAAAATATTTCAAAAATTTCTGCTATTTTATATGATAGACTTAAAAAGAATCCCTCTCCTTGGACTGATGAACATACCAAGATTGTTAAAATAATAAAAGAGAAAGTTAAAAATATTCCTTGTCTTATGCTTGCAAATCCTCAATGGGAAAAAATTATTGAAACTGATGCATCAGATATAGGATTTGGAGGAATTTTAAAACAAATAAATCCTACAAATAAACAAGAAATGCTTGTTAGATTTTATTCAGGGAAATGGAATCCTGCACAAAAAAATTATGCAACTGTAGCTAAAGAAATTCTTGCTATAGTAAAATGTGTTATAAAATTTCAAGATGATTTATATAATCAAAAATTTATTATTAAAACAGATTGCCAAGCAGCAAAAGGATTATTCAAAAAAGATTTCAAACATGATATTTCTAAACAAATGTTTGCTAGATGGCAGGCTTATTTAGCCCCTTTTGATTTTGAAATTGTTTATAAACAAGGAAAGGACAACAATTTGCCTGATTATTTAACAAGAGAATTTCTTTCATGACTACAGATATGAGTCAACAGGGAAGAGGATCCTATTTCCCTAATAGGGGAAGAGGAAGAGGAAGAACTCCTCATATTATTGCCCAGCATGGGAAACAGAAGTTAATTTCCCAGAATATTTCTGGAAATACATCAGGAAATATACCTGATAAAAATCATCCATTATATGAAGATTTTCAAGAGTTCTTAAAAACAAAGAATCAGGAAAATAATCCTGGAAGCCAGGAAGAATCTTCCTATGCTAATATTACTACTGAAGAAAAGAGTAATACTCTTTTTAAGAAAACTGAGTTCAGAAATTTAATTCTTCTTATAGAAGAAAAGGATACTCAATGGAAAAATAGTCCATGGACTATTATGGATAGATATATCCCAAATGGAACATTTCTATGTGGATCTTATAAACCAAGAGGTTTCTATGAACAAATGCTCAAAGCATTAGAAAGTGTTGAAATTGAACACTTTAATTCTGGAAATAGCCAGCCAAATGAGTATGCTTACTCAAAGTTTACCATCAAGAAGATTATATCTCTTGAAGAATGGGGAATATCTCCACTTATTGAAAAGGAAGCTATGCATCCTACTCAGAGACATACTTATAAATTTAATTATTGGGATTATGTCGAAGGTTTTTATAAAACCCTTTTCTTTGAAAATAAAAAGAAAAAACATACTTGGCTTATCAAGATATGTAGTAATTGTTCACACCACCCAGTTAATAACTGGTTTTATGATTGGTGGAAGGTTTTTGGTACTACAGTAGATATTCTACCAGAAAATTACAGAAATCTTATGGAAGAATGGACTTTGGTTTCACCTGCTGTTGAAAATAGCTCTATAAAGGGTCAAACCCCTTGTCATTTCTTTATGGAATCAGGTATTCCATGGATTTGGAAATGGACACCAGAGTTCGGTTATACTGAAAATGGTACTCCTTGTTTATGGAGAATTGGTTATACCAAGATGTGGGATAAAATGACAAGAATTGATCCTACCACAGGAGAATTATATTCTCAGTCTACAATTGATAATCTTAATGAAAAGATTAAGTGTTATACACTTCAAAAAGAAAATAAAAAAGAAGAAGAAAAGGATTCTAATAGTCCTTTTAGAAAAATTTCTCAGAGATACTCTGGAACATTTTCCAGACAAAAAATGATTGAGATTTACATTGAAGAAATGAAGAGTGATCTCTTTAGAAATCTTCAATCAAATGCTTCAGGTTCAAAATCTGATACTTCCATGTTATCTGATAGGGAAGAAACAGAGAATATTCTCTCCGATCAAGAAGCTCAAGACCAAGAGGAAGATAATCCAGACTTAAGTGTGTCTTTTGACATACTAAAAGAATCTCTCATAGAGAAATTTAAAGACTGAAAGATGATCTTATATTATATTGAGAGAAATCTCCCACATTCTCTTTGGGAACCTTATATTAACCCTCTTTTATATGAAGGCAGTGGAATTAATAACAGGGCCTTTACGATCAAACATAAGATTAAAATCATCAAAAAAATGATAAGAGAGACAAAAAGTCTTCTTGTTGATGATCCATATTTTCAAAATGAAGAAAATACAGCTAATTTGGTTGAACTTTTCAGACTCAGAGAATCACTCAGAGCATTCAAAACCCAAAGCTCTATCCTGGCAGCATAAAAACAAAAGAAGATGACAGACAAAGAGATAAGATTCTCTTTTCCACTTACTTTTGTGGACCCTTGTAATTGACTAGTGGATAATTTTTATCCATTTATTGAGCATCTCTACTGTTTGCTTTTATAAAGCATCCTTGTAATAGTTTGTTGTTTTTCTCTATTTATAGGCTCAGTCTTTCATTTGTTTTCTTCATGCTCGAGTAAAGTACTCGCCCCTTCTCTTCTCTCTCCACCCTCTCCAATCACCCTTGTAAACCTTCTTTATTTTATAAAATCTTGTTGATCTTGGTGTTCTACTTCTACTGTAAGTATTTATATTTCTGTACTTTTACTTTTATTTTTTTTTTTTTTTTTTATGTTTATAAAAGGCCTACCAATGGTGGGCTAGATCTTTATGTGTTGGATCATAACTACTGGTTCTTGCTAAACATGACTATTTAAAATGAATTTGGAAACATGAAATTAATGAAAGGTTAAGACACTCAGGGTTGAGGCTTAAGTCTAAGATGTTTATAAGAATACTAATGTCCACCCTTTTAGCCGTTTGAGCCAGGAAGGCGTTTAGGCGTTCATGGGTTGGAGGGGAAATTATAAACATCAAATTCTTAAATGCTCAGTAAGTCCTAAGAGTTTAAATGTCTGGTAAAAATTTCCTTTGGTCTTTAATTTCATGTATCCTGGGTTTGGAATGGTATCATTTGGAACTTTATTTTTTTGAATCTTAACCAAAAATATATTTGTATATAACAGAAAACACACTACTACACAACTAAACAACGATTACAACACATCAAGTCATAATTTTGTCAAAATTATAATATCTAAAGTGGGTAATGTTTATATTCTCCTCTCTCAAAATAAATATCGTATGATCAAAAAATAAAATTATCTCAAAATAAATATCATTTTAGAATTTCAAGAAAACAATTCGTCAATTCAGACAAAAAATGTCCTAACATATAAAGTGAATATTGAAAATTCACTTACAATAATTGCACTAAAATAGGGGTATATCAAAATTTTATCAAATTTTTTAATATGTGTGTAAAATTCTAATACAACATTTATTTTGGTATGGAGGAACTAGGAAATACTTTGTAGCTGAATAATTAGATTTTGCTTGTAATTATACCGAGTAATTTTTTAATGCATACATTTTTTCCAATATTCTTTTTTTTTCTGGTTCAAAAAAAAAATTCTCATTTTATTGTGATTCTCAATATTTATGCACGTAAATTTATATAAGACTGTTTTACTAATATAATTTTGTGAGATATAAGACTGTTTTACAAATATTTATGCACCTATTTACAAGTCATATCTATTTCGGCCTCATTGTTATTAGAAGTTAGAACTAAGATAAATTATGCATGAACAAAAATTCATTGCAGTTTCTGAAAAAGCAACATAAAGAAAAAGAAAAAAGAAAAGGAAGGAAAATATAATTAGTCGTAATTCTAAGATATTCGGATATACATACATACATACAAATATAGATATTACCTACGTTTTTCATTCGAATGTTTTAACTTTGATTATTTGTCCTACTTGTAAAAAGAAAATTAGGATGAATTTAAAATCCTTAAAACGAATTATTGATGATTATTTTAATTATTCATTCTTTTATAAAATTTGAAAAGTTTCGCGTTCATTTTGAAAACTCTATTTTATGAGGATTTTGTAAATATATAATTCATTCTAAATCTTAAATGTCAAATTCTTCAATTTAAATGCAATTGTTTATAAGAGAGATACACGAATCTATATAAACTTTAAACTTAAATTAAAGATCGCAGACATAAAACTGTAATTGACTCCTAAATATGTTTTGTAGACATAAAATCATTTTTGATAAATCATTAAATTATTATTACTACTATAATAATTATTATTATTATTGAAACGCAAGTATTTAGTTGCAATACTAATCAAACGACAATCATGCTAAACATCTCATTTTACAGATTAAGACGATCTAGTGAAAGGGTCAATTTAAAGTAAATTGAATTTTATTGATTCAAAAATTCAAAGGTTTTTTTTTTTTTTTTTTATTACCCAGATTTTATTTGTTATGTAGAAGAACTATAGAATTTTATTACCAGTCTATTGATAAATATGTTACTGGTAATAGAATATTGAGAATTAATTACTGCATTTAATATATTTCATAATTTTGTGATGATTATTTTATTTGGATTATGGTAACGACATGCAATCATGTACTCCATTAAGAAACTAAAGCATCCTACTGTTGACTTTTTCCACAAATTATTTTAGTATAAGCTCTTCAAGTTTTATAATGAAACAAAACTTTATAATAATTTTGGATTATGTTATCACGATTGGAATCTAATAGTAATAACAAAAGTTGGTGCTAATCATGATCACGAAGCTGTTTTATTAAAAATGCTACCTCAATATTCTTTTCAAACTATTGTATTTATGATTAGATCATAACTTTAATGAGCAAGAGTGGATTAGAACATATATAATTACAGAATCAACAGACAAACAAGGTTAATTAGTGACATAACTAATTAATAAATTAAATGTTATTATGATGTGTCCTATTTACATTATATATATATGTATATATATATATATATAATATACATACTCTTTTGCTATTACTTACTTTCTTGTATTATAGAAAAAAAGGGGGGGGGGGGGGGACAATAAAACAAATTGTCACTTTACACATATTTTCAGTTTGGTCACTAACATTTAGTTATTTTCGTTTTAGTCATTTGTCACCTCTATAGACTATACTTGTTTAATTTCATTCTAATTCTCACTAACCCTTTTGTTTTCTTATTTTGGTCACATACTTTTATATATCTGCCTCTACATTAATTTTCGTCTTGGTCATTTTAAAGTGACCAAAATAATTAGAAGCAAATGACCAAAATGAAAACTTGTGTAAAGGTAAATAACAAAGTAATTAAAAACAAACGTAAACGAGGTAAGTAAACAAAATTTTAAAAAAGAAATTAAAAGAATAAAAAGGTAGCTAACCAAAATGAAAATAACTTAAAGGGTTAAAAGTGAGTCTCTTATAAGATCGTCTCACGAATTTTTATTGCATTGTATGAGATGAGTCAACTCACAATCCATTCACCCACAATCCAAACCCTACAATTCACATGTTGTTTGTAGGTAATGAAGTTTTGTCTCACGGTAACTATTCGTGAGGCTGTCTCATATGAGTTTTTGTGAAGGGTTAAAAAATTTGGCAAATACTCATATGCATTAGTTTCTAGGATCTAAATCCATGCAAGTGAACCTGATCCGGATCCGTACACTTTTGATATATTTTTATTCATATGTTACCTTTATGTTATATTAGTATGATTTTTATGCACAAATATCATAATTTTTATGTAATTATGCAACTCCCAAAAAAATCAATCTCAACGCATATTTTGATCAACATACCTTTATGTGATAATACTCATACATTTATGTTATATTACGTATACCATTATATCAATATAATCATACTTTTATGTAATTCTTTTTTATATTTTTTAGCTATATTAGTCATACATTTAGTTATGTACTTGTACCTTTAAGTTATACGTTAGTTGCATCTTTATATATTATAGTATGACTATATTAATAAAAAGGTAAAAGTAAAATCACATAAATGTATGAGTAATATCACATAAATGTGTATATATATATATGTAAAAATATTACATAAAGGTAAATATATTTGTATATAAAAGTTATACTAATATAACTTAAACGTCACACTAATGTAGTATAAAGATAACACATCAATCCAAAAAAAAAAACCAAAAGTGTGCGGATTCGGATCGGGTCGACCCAGTTACATACAACTAGTGCACATGAGACTAACTCAAAACTTTTCCTTTCAGAAGTATATGTGATTTTACACTTTTTGTATAAACTTTTAAATATTGCACTTTGTTGTATGAACTTTAAATTTGATGCATTTTATTGTATTGAACAAATCATAGCTGTATATGTAGCCTAAATCAACGACTAGGATTTTGACAAATACCATAAAATGTATCAAATTTAAAATTCATACGGCAAAATGCAACATTTAAAAATTTATACAAAAAATATAAAATTACGTATAATTTGGATGGAAGTTTTTAACCATAACTTGAACATAAATGACCAATATGAAAAGATAATAAAAACTAGTGATCAAAGTGAAAAATAATAAGTATAAAGGTAAGTCACCATTAATATAATATCCAAAAATTTTGATTTTCATATTTGGAACTTTGTACTTCGTCCAATTGTACTATTTATAGATGAATCAATTTATTGTAATTATACGTAAGAAATTAAGAAATAACAAACTATCTTAAAATTTAACATGTTTGTCATCCTATCAACCATGGATGTATATTAATGAATAGGTTTTACATGAGACTTTATGTAAAACGAAGTTTATATGAATCAATAAGGTGAGTTAATCCATTCAATATGGTCAATATTGATATCAAAGAAGACCATAAAAAATACCGTCTCACATAAGGTCTTATGTGAGACGATCTCATGTGAATTTTTGCGCATATTAATGTGGTCATCGTTGATGTGCCAAAAATCCAACATAATCATTAAATTCAAACCACAATATTTAAAAGGACGAAATATTTACATATCAACAATGGACATTTTAAGATATGTTTACGATGGGTGGAGGAACATTATTTTATAATTGAATGATAAATAAAATGGTTGCAAATCATGCTACTTGACTAGTAATTTGGGTCTGAATAATTTAGATAAGTCACATAGTTATCTCCAAATTGGTTAAACAAAAGACAAACTATAAGCAAACATAACTATTTATAAATTAAAAAAAAATGACAAACTATAGAAAATAAAATATTAATATCATGATTTAATTAGCATAAACTGTATGTTATAATTAAATCAATTTATGTTTGGCTGATATTCTTTTAGATTGCGTTGTTTTAACATATTTGAAATTCAAGATTTAAATTAAATCCGTTTAACTAAAGTAGTGATCTTTAAATCCAATAAAATCATCTTGAAGAAATAATTCACAATGAGAACCATTCGATTAATTTTAATTTTTTATTCAACAAAGATTGATTTAATATTCATTAAAACCCACTATTGGAGTTGTTAGCTACCATATACGAATTTCAATTTCATCTATACATTTTTCAATCCATTTCCAACTTCATGTGCAGAATTTTAGTGTTACCTTTGTGGATTCAAGTAATGTAGAAAATTACTATTTGCCCCATGACGGCGACGAAAATATGGAATATATAATTAAATTTCATATGCTAACGATATCATCTATATAGCTAAAAATAAGGAGTGTCCTTTATTTGTTAATTTTATTTTATGTTAAATTGGTCATATATAGAAGGTAATTATATTACCATATAATAGTAGAATAAGAACAGTGGGTTGGCTGAATAGGAACAAATGTTTTCTCCCAAAATACTATTCCATCCATTTTAAAATAAAATTCATTTAATTTTATTTCAAATTAAATGTTATTTTACATTTTTATGCAATTTTATTTTCAAATTGTCCTTATTGATATTCCTTTACTAAATTTTAGGATTTATATGATACCCCCTCCATTTCATATTAATAGTCGTTCCTACAATGTCTACTCAAAACATTGAAAAAAAGTGACTTATAAAATTTCTAGTTTATTACAAAATTTGAAGTCGGCTAGCTGAGGTCAGCAATAGCAGCAGAGATCTACAATAGCAACTAACGTCAACTATCCAAAGGGTTAATAATAGCATTATATGTCTATTGAATAGAACGTCAGCAATCAAAACGTCTACTGACAGAGTGTCAGCAATCATAACATCGTCAACAACTACAACATAAGTCTACTAAAAAGAAAAGAAGAAAGTCGAGTCGAATAAACTCTTTCTCCTTAAGACAAAACACGTTCAGGTACTGCTCACTAGAACTAAGTTTTGCCTCCAAAAATAAAACGATTTTATCTTGTGAGTAGTAGCACCACAACTCACAAATTTCAATGTCTGAAAACTAAACCAAAAGTGATGCAAATGGAAAAACAGGTTTTTGCAAGTGTATGAAAAATTGTATTTGAAATGCATGACATCTTTCACATATAATAACCATCAAATGACACAAGTCACTCTCTCATTAATTTGGTTTCCCTCCCAAATTAAAACCTCAATTAAATTATTTTTAAATTTATTTTATATCAATTAATAATAAATGAAATAAATTATTAACTATTAAATTATTAATTTTCAATCAATCTATAATCAAAATTAACTCACCAATAAAAAATGTGATGTTAATTTATGTTGATACAAATTTATATAAAAAAAAAACTCTAAATATATTATATTTTATGAATATTATATGGATTTTGAAATCAGTTTAATTTCAATTTTAATATAATATATAGTTAAAGTATATATGTGTATTACAAACTTTGATAAAAAAAAAAAAAAAGATCTTAATCTTTTTTATTTGGCGTAATTGCAAAAAAATCACCATTTTTTCAAAAATTATAAATTTATTCCCACTTTTCAATAATTGCAAAAAAAATCACGACTTTTATTCACCGTTGCAATTTAGGCCACATTTGTATTTTCCGACAACCGAATTCCATGTGTCCGGCAAACATGTCACGTTACATGCCACATCATTTCCAACAAAAAAAGGTTTTGAGATCAAATTGCAAAATAAAATCACCACATTTCCAAAATTGCAATTTAATCCTAATTTTTTTTATATAATTAGCAAAAAAAAAAAAAGCCACAACCTTCATTCAATGTTTCAATTCGAATTTATTCTTTGGTGGCTATGTTCATGTGTCTAAATAAATCTTCACGTGAGATGTCACATAAGCCACACAATTTAAAAAAATAATTTACTTACATCAAAACAACGTCATTTTAATTATATCTTAATTTAAACATCTTTCTTTAATTTGATGATAATTAAATAAATCGTATATCTTAAAAAATTATATCCTTGTTATTTTTTCAAGTATTCAAAAGAATAATTAAAATCGTATATGATAAAAATCGTATATCTCACATGAAAATTTATTTAGACACATGAACTTAGCCACCAAAGAGTAAATTCGAATTGAAACATTGAATGAAGATTGTGGCCTTTTTTTGCTAATTATATATAAAGTTATGATTAAATTGCAATTTTGGAAATGTGGTGATTTTATTTTACAGTTTGATCTTAAAATCTTTTTTTATTGGAAATGACGTGGCATGTGACGTGGTATGTTTGCCAGACACGTGGACTCCGGTTGCCGGAAAATACAAATGTGGCTTAAATTACAACGGTGAATAAATGTCGTTAATTGTTTTTGCAATTATTGAAAAGTGGGGATAAATTTACAATTTTTGAAAAAGTTTTGATTTTTTTTTTTTGCAATTACGCCTTTTAATAAAATGTTAAAATATTATTAGTTAAAAACATTTTTTTATTACAATAAAGACATTTCTTTTATATAAATCAAAATTATTCTCTAAATTATTATATTTTTTTAATCAAAATGTATTACATGTTATATTAATTTCTTAAAATATATATTTTGATAAATTATGTGGATCACACGGGGTCTATACTAGTATTTTCCTATTTCTAAACATCCACGGGGTTAAAAACGAATTAAAGATGAGAATTTAATTTCTTATGTGTAACAACCACAATCATCAACACTTGTAACAGCCCAATTAAAGCACATGTAATTGTCTACTTTAAATTTAAAAAAAAAAAACTATAAATTATTAAAGCACATGTAACAGTCTATTTTGAATTTTAAAAAGATGTATACTGTGGCTCACACACTCTACTAGCAGACTCATCTGTGCGAGCTCTACTAGCTAAGGCTTGTTTAGGCACTCGAGTTCATTTCTGGGTCGTAAAAAGACATACCAGGCTCGGACCGAGCCCGACCCAATTCGCCCAAGTCCAATTGTCAAGACCCACACCCGAGCTGTGCCGAGCACGCACGCTTGTGTTCCACAAGTTCTCTACTCCATGACCATGAGTAAACTAACTAGTAGATCAATATAGCAAAACTAAATTTATACTAACTTTAAATGTACGCTTCTTTGTATGTGGGATGAATAACTCGTCATAGTCCCACATCAATTGACAAATTTCATTTCAAATGGCTAACTTTAACAATTAATTTCCTACTCATCGAAATTTGATTTTGAGAAATACAACATGTCTAGATTATTTATTCCAAATGTAGATTAATGTTTTAACATTTAATTCCCCAATAATTAATTTTAATTCCATTAAACAATTGATCAAATTTTGATCAAAATGATGTCACAACCACTGACTCAAAACCAATTTCAACATATGTAGGTAAAGATTTTTGGCTATTGTGAATTTTCTTCCATCCTAAAAAGAAAAATAAAATGTCTGAACTTACATAAATATTTGTATATTTAAGATGTACAATTTATATATATTTTTATATGAATTCGTATTGGATGAATTCCTTTAATTAATGAACGACAAACAAAATTATAACATTAATTGTACTGAAAAATGAGTATATTCCCATGTTGTCTATCAATTATTATTATTATTATTTGGGGAAGTATTGCTTTTAAGTTACTAGTGTCTCATGGGTGCTTAAGTATACACGTGTCTACTTAAGCAATATACATTATATTATGTCAAAATTCAATGTGTCATATGATATCGTTTGGGTGCAATAATTATTACAAATTAAGCAACACACTATAAATTCATAGTTTTGGTTTTCTCTAAATAAATGAATTTCGTTTGAGAAAAACAAAACTTGTATAAATTCAAATTAATCATGTTTATTTTAACTTTGTGCATGATTGAAAATTGTAAAGTTGAATTATAGATCTTGTATAATAATTTTTTTTTATTAGACGTTGTATCTTACATATTCACATTAGCAAATTATTTTTACTTATTTAACTGAAAGCCCAAAATATTTTCATGAAAAATATTATATTTTAAATTCATGAGAATATTCAATATTGATATTAATAAATTTTGAAAAAATGATGAAAATTTAAAATTTAATATAAATGAATTTTCATACTTATTTGAAATGTGATATCTCAATTTCCATGATTATAATATTAGATAATTGTATTTCTCTAAAATAATCTATCAAAATACAATTATATTTTTCTAAAATAATCATAAATGTCGATATGGATATTTTCATAAAATTGATATATTCATATTTTCATCAATTTATAATCATATTTATCAATAGATGTGGATATGAATATTTTCATAAATTTAATATATTCATATTTTCGCATATTATCATCGATAATAGTACGTTGAATTTAATATTTATTGATATTTCCTTTATTAGTATTCATATTTTCCACAATAATAATATTTTGAATTTAATATTTATGACTTTTTTTTTTTATTTTTCGCATATTTGTAAGGTTACATAATAAAACTTTGTTTGATATTTATCAACATTTCTATAATATATTATATTTGATATTTGTCAATATTTCTTTGATTTCTCATATATTGAGTAAGACAAAAATTAACATAACAGACAAATATTTGTTCTCTAATTTGTTCCAATGTTTTGAAATCGTTTCGAAACAGTGCCAATATAAATGCTATAATGAGTCTCTCACGTAGGCTTGAAAATAGTTATAATATAGATAGCGATAAACTGTTGGGATATTTTTATTAGGTTTTGATGAGATAAATATCTTTGTATAGAAAGTTAGAGTACCCCATTTTTCCACATTGTTTGAGTGGAACTTAGCTTTGAAAAGTTTATTTTCTGAAGTTGTATTTTGAAGATATGTAAAAATTAGAAAGATGGAAGTTTCTGATTTCAGTAAGATTCTGCAAGTATAGAAGTATCGAATGTTGATTTTCAGTAAAAATAATCAGTAAGCAGAAGGAGAAAGCAGAATCAGCAACATGGATCAGTAAGCAGCATATAACAAAGGAGAACTGGAGGCTTTCTACAGGATTCAGAATCAGCAAAGAGGATTCAGAATCAATAAGCTATTACAGGATTCAGCAACAGAAAGCTGTTGCAACAGAAAGCAGGATGCAAAACAGAAAGTTGTTGAAGGAACATAAAGCATCTACTGCAACCTGAGCAGGTAGCAATAAATTATCTTCACTCTTATTTATTGCAGTACGAGAAATGAGTGAATGCAGTATGAGAATTCTGTATTATCAAAGTATCCGGTAGATGGAAGTGAGCACCTGACAATGAGGTGATGTCATTTGGACCGCGGATCTGCAAAAACACTGTCGCCGAGGAGTGGTGCCATTAATGCGGAGCAGAGTAGGACATGCCTTATTTCCCAGTTTCTCCAGGCACATTTAATGCGAAAATCAAATGAAATCAAGATTCAAATTTCAACAAGGATTATGTCTCTCTTCAACGGACATATTTCTACTAAGTATAAATAGAAGGCAAAGGTGACTCGAGAAGACTACTGAACATACAAGATATTTTCTAAGCGATCAGAATTCTCAAGCAAAACGCAAGTTTTCAAATAATTTAGTCACTCAACCTTCTGAAATAGTCAAGCCCAAGATTTCGAGTTTACAAAGATCTTAAGGTTGTTTTCGCACACCAATTGAAGAATATATACTCTTAACCTATTTGTTGTGTGTTAAGTTGTTTTATTTTTGGTGTCCTTAGTGGGAAAGATTTAGATCCTCACTAAGTGTTAGCTTTAAGTTGTTAAGGTTATTTACTCTGTGTGAGTGTTTGTACCCTGTGTGGGATTAGCCTAGGAATAACATTGATTCTAGTAGGTGTTGACTCGTTAGGAAGAGGATTGTAAAGTCGAGACTTGTAAATCAATCTGACCTAGTGGAGTTCCTCCTGTGTGAAGGAGAAGAGTGGATGTAGAAAGATTACACCACCTTCGAACCACTATAAACCCTCTGTGTGTTTATTGCTTTATTTTACTTGCTACATATCTTATATCTTGCTCATATTGCATAAAAATGATTCTGTTAAAATCATACTTGGAAAAGAAAACTGTTTTTCTTAAAAGAAACTCTATCTTAAGTTTCCGTTGTATTATGTAAAAATCGAGACAGTAAGCTGATCAAGCATACTGCTAGCTTACTGGATCGAGAGTGTTGTTGTATTCTATCTAGAATTCAGTAACCTGCTTACAGAAAGTTTTAAAACGCAAAATTTGATAAAGGTTCATTCACCCTCTGAACCTCTGACCACTTGGGACCAACATAAACCTTTCACATATAAACACTATATAAGTCTTTCACGTAGCCTCTTGTGATTGTAGCAATATAATCAACGAGACTCGTCAAACATTCGCCAAGCGGCCAAAGGTAATTCCTTCTTAATCAGAGCTCGAAATGCGCCACTATCTGGCCATGAAAGGGTAAAGACTTTTCCCCTTTAAGTCGCCAAATCCCCGCCAATTTGATAGCTCATCTATTTTCATTCACTTGACTCGAAATGGTTTCGGGATGGAGTTTAAGGTGGTTTCTGTAGTGGGAACAAAGTTCTCTAAAACCACTGCTCAATAAATTTGTTGGCCTTCTCTTTTAAATGTTTGAAAGATATTATCAATTAAAGATACTGATAATATTTATGATTAAAGTTCACTACAATAAAAATTAAAAATAGTGACGAAAAATAGCGACAAAAATTGATTTATTTTAGCGACGACATTTTAGTATTTGTCGCTTATATTAGTGGTGAAATTACAGATGTCGTCACTAAAATGTCTAATCTAAATTTAAATAAAATGGAAGAAATGTTAGCAACATAGTATTGTATTTTTGTTAATAAGTTAGCAACGAAGTTAGAAATGTCGTCGCGAAAGGGATATCTAAATTTAAATAAAAAAGAACAAATATTAACGACGAATATTGTAGTTGTCGTCACTAAGTTAGCAACGAATTTTCATTATTTCGTCACTAAGGTAGCAACGAAATATGATATTTCGTCACAAAAAATCTCTTTGCATCTAAATAAAATTGGGGAAATGTTTAGCGACGGGCTTTTTATTTTTGTCACTAAGTTAGCAACAATTTTTTATATTTTTGTCACTAAATCTATACTATATATAAAATGAAAGAAGTTGGCAAATTTTACAAATTTGCCATTTTCCCTCCCAAACTATCAACCAATAGAAAAAAAGAAAAAAAAACTAAATAACTTTTAAGTATCTTATAGAATAAGTTTCACATATATTTTACACAATAAACTATCTTATAATTTATATATAGGAGTACTAGTAGATATGAAACAGAAAAAACTATCTTAAATGATATGATTATATTTTAATGATATAATTAAATTTTGAAAATAATGAAATTTAAACATTGTCAAAAATTAAAATTTTGAAAATTACTTTATAGTTTTAATATATAAATGTGGAAAATAGTTTTAAAATCTAAATTTTATTTTATGAAGGGTTGTAAAATGTTTAAAAGTTTGAAACTATTATAAGAATATTAAAATAATAATAAAATCTGAAAAAAATAATAATAATAATTATAGATTTTATTAATACTAACAATCTTAAATCAACAAATAAAATTTAAAAATTAATTCAAATATATATGTAATATTAATTGTGTAAGATATAAAAATCAATAAACTGAATAAATTTTTTTAAATAAAAATAATAAAAATATTTGATAAAATTTATTCAAAGTTATTTCAAATAAATAGATATAATTAATCTAAAAATTGTTTTAAAAAACTATAATATGTTCAAAAAAATCTGAAAAATGGTTTCAAAATTCTAAGAAATATTGTTTTAAAATTTAAAAATAATTTGAAACCTAAATTTATAAATATAAACTAAATTTTTTTGGAATATAATATTTTTTGAACAAATCCATCTAAAAACAATGCAGAAAATTATTTATAAATTCTAAATATAATTATAAGATATAAAGGAACAAAAATATGAACAAAACATATTAGTAAGTATAATTAATCACTTCTTAATTATTCAGAAATTAAAACTCACAAACACAGAATTATTATTATATTATTTTCAATTTTATTTTCATATTTAATTGTTGAATATTGATGTTATTAATAAAAAATATTGATTTTTACAAATTTCGAAATAATAAGATGTCATAAATAATCTTTTAATATAACAACTTCATTATATTATTGCAAATCATATATATTGTTATAATACATAATAAACCGCGCATCGCGCGGGAGTACTACTAGTATGTATGTATATAAAGGAAGCCCGCAAATTTTAATTCCCTTCGCAAAAACACCCGCGCCTCTACAGAACTCCGTCCAATTTTCCAACAATGGTTCCGCCAGCTGATGTTTCCGCCACCACTCCATCACCATCAGTTCCTCCCCCATTTCGTCAATACTTTTAAGATAGGGTTTGATTGTTTCATCGAAGAGGAAAGAGGGATTTCTAAATTGGTAATTCGATTTTCAAAGCCATTCAAATCTGTGTAGGCCATTGGGGTTTTTCGAAGACAAGCATTGCTGCAGAGGTAAGAATTCTCTCATTGATGGACCATTTCTGAACTTCTCCGTCCATAATTCGCGTTGCAACTTGACGTTTAGCAGAGCTTGTTTTATGGTTCTTCCTAACCCTTCTAATTTCCATTTTTCTGCATGAACCTTTTGCCCAAAATTTATGCCATAGCGATTTCGTATTCTCTATTTTGTGGTTTATTAAATTCCTACAGTTAGAGAACTGATATAAGTTAAAACTATAAAATTTTCTTCCAATATGTTCTAGGAAAGCTCTGAAAGTACTTATTTGATGAAGTTAAATTTGGCGAAAAACCTGTATGATCTAGTAGCGACGAAATTTTTTTGTTTATAATTTCGCGACGAAGTACTAATATTTTGTCGCAAATATGATTAGTGACGCTACCATAGCGACAACCCTGGCGACGAAAAGAAATGGTCACTAAATCATATAAGCGACGAAAATTATGTGGTTACCGACGAAAATTTTCGCTGCTAAATTCCAGTTTTCTTGTAGTGGTTATTCCAAATTTCATCATGACAATATTATATAGAGGATAACTATATTTATTTAAAATAATCATTATTATCAATGTGAAACCTATATCTCACTAGGATTGATGTGGGTGTGTTGTTTATTTTTATTAAATATGTGATGATGTATATCTAATGTCAGTGTATGTTAATGTTTGTTTTTATTAAAAGTTTCATTATTGATGCTGTGTATTTGATGTTTTGTATATGTGTTGTTTGTTTTTATTAAATTTTTGATGTTGTATACTTGATGTGGGTGTATGTTGTTTGTTTTTATTAAACTAATATTTCTCTTGTAAGCTGCATATGTTGTCATATTTATAAGATTTTAACTGCATGCATGATTGAAAAGTTGCATTATTGATCTTGTATAATAATGTTTTTTTTATTAGACGCAACTTACATATTCACATTAGCACATAATGTTTACGTTATATAGTATTCTTCAAATAATTAAGAAAGTAATGCATATATTGCAAATTATTTGAACCCCGAATGTTGATTTCGTTATTGCATTCACAAGGTGATTAATTTTATATTTCGAATTAATTAGTCGTAAGTTATAACGCACAAAACTTAAAAAAAACAACATCAATATTACACAAAAACTTCTGTGCACCAGGTGCATGGATAATCCGGGTCGATCCGACCCGAATCCACGAATTTCTATTTTCTTTTTAAAAATTTTTTTCCAGATTTTTGTCTTAACCTTTATGTTATAAATGTGTGACCTTTATGTATAAATGTGTGACCTTTATGTACAAACATCCGTACCTTTATGTCTGTAAACCATGATCAATTAAATAATTTCGATTATTCAGATGTCCAAATGATATAATAATTTAATCATTAGGCTAAGCCTATGTATATAAACATATTCTCAAATTTTGAATGTTCTCAAACTTCATATACATTGACACATTACCTAATTGCACAAATATTTATTATCCTTAAAAAAGGAAAAAAAGTAATAAATTGAAGATTTAGTGAGGGATATCAAAATGATTGAATTGGTGGTGGTGGCACCTACTTTTCACGGGAGCATGCATGATTATGAAGACCCCTCCAAAACCATTATTTTGTTTCAAATTTTTATTCCGTTTTATTTCTTTTTCACTTTATAGCTGCTTTTCCATGTGAATCTAAGGTAAAGAATAAAGTTGATAGGTGTCTTGTTGGAGCATATATATATAAAGCTTCATTTAATGATTTGAGTGTTACATACAGAATTCCTGTCTCATAAAATTATATTTGAGAGAAGAAATTAATCTCATATAATTTTTTGTAATTATTACTATCATTCTCAGGGAAACACGGATCATGAAGTCTTTTTCTTATTTGGGATTAAAGATTAAAAAAAATTATGCATTAAATATATGTTTAAATTTTTGTAAATGCAAACTGCAAGAATCAATTAGTAAAATGTATACAATTTAAATATGAGTATTCATCAATATTCTTGCTTAGAAAATATTCTCTCCCTCCAAAGCCAAAAAAGAAAAAAACTTATTTTTCCATGTAATTTGGAACTGTGCAAAAATTAAAATTCATGTTTAAACAAAGTGCAGAAGCGAAATAACTCATCAAATTATAACTTATATGCTAGTTCTATACTATTTTGGCAACTTTTGCAAACCCATCAATCAGTGATTAATTCCAAACGACCATGTGCATGCTTCTCAAAGCCACCACCCTTTTTCAAGAGTGTTCCAAGTTACTTCAAGAATAGTTAGTTTGTTAGATGGTAAAGTAGCAAACATCCTCCTATTTAAGAACTGCAATTATAAATCTCCACAAATTAATATGATGAAGCAACAAACAAGTGAACATGTGTTTCTTCAGAAATTATGAGCAAATACTCAGAGGTGTCAAGATGAGCTGGTGAGGAGGGTTGTCAAAATCTCAATCTATCGATCGGTATTCAAGATCGTAATTGAGTTGCACTCCTATATATTTAATGCACACATACACGCGGGTCAGGTCCGAGTCCGGATAGATCCGGATCCGCGTGTTTTTCCTTTTTTCTTTTTGGTCCTAACCTTTATGTTATGTAAATCATACATTTATGTTATATTAATCATATTTACTTTTATGTCCAAATATCATACCTTTATTTAATACTTTTAACTCTAAAAAAACCCTAATTTCGCCACAATTTGTACATGTTTACCCTAAAAAAAGTGATATACATAATATTTTATACATTCGCACCAAAGCATACATGCATACAATTACATGTAAAAAATATATATATTATTCATCATATTTATACATTAATAACTCAATATTATTCATATCTCAATATTTATACACAATTACATGACTAAAAGATTTTTATCATTATATATTCATATCTTATGACAATACTAAACACACCCTAATGTTGAAGAGATGAAAAATATACAAGAATAAAAAATGGGTATCGTTCAGTCCATAAGATCAGAAGACCACATCATTTTTAATTATAATGATCTCTTCAATTTAATCAATGGAAAGACCGTCATTATTACTCAATTGCATTAAAATCTTAGAGCAACTTCAATTAATATGCAATCAATTTCATATTAATGTAATAAAACGCACACAACACAACAGAAATATGCAAATTGATTTTAACTAAATATAGCTTTTAATTGATCTGTTATTTTTGAAATATAGATCAAATAAAAAGCTTGCCCCACCCCCCCAATAAACCCAACCCCCACATACATGTGAAGAAATATATTGTGGAGACCCGTGTTGTTGTACCCGTGATTACAATTTGACCTCTTTTTGCAATCATTTTGATGGTTAGTTAACACATATTTTTCATATAAATTCGAAATATGGGCAAATTAAGTTGGTCCTTTTTTTTTCTTTTTTTATGGATATATTCGGTTTATTGTTTGAACTTGAGCTATCCGTTTTGCTATATATTGATAGAACATATATGATTTCTCCACATGATATTATGTGGTATCAAATAATACATCAATTTAACAAATACCGTTAATTGTGTAATAGCCCGTTATTAATTTCTCTATCTTCCTAGTTTTCACTTCTTATTATTAGCTCTTTAACATTCTTTTCGATCTTGATATCCTGAGAGAGTATATTTAAAAATTAGAATGTCCTTAAAAAGATATATGTACGTTTCATTTTATATTATATTAACTTTTTAAGATCGTACATGAATTGGTAATTGTAAGTTAAATCTAACAACGACTAGTAAATCTAATCCATTGAACATCCAAAAGGTTCAATTCTATCAAATTTAAAGGTATAATAGCGTGCATACATATGTATAAATTCTCTATTATCTTTTTTTTTTTAAGTTACAATTGGAGGAGGAGGGATGCTCAAGCCTGAAACCTTGCTCAAAGTGAGATATGTGCCGCTAGGTTAATTTATGAGTAAATTCACGATTATCTTGATGGTCAATTCATAGTCCTAATTTAGAAATTTTGTTTGTCATAACTTTCATATTCACAAAGATTATTGAGTAGTTGTTAAGTCTTGAAATTGGGAAAAAAAATGATAAATCAGACTTTCAAATTGGCAAAAAATATTAATGAAGCTCAAATCAATTTAAAACCATTCGCTTGATATTTTTTGTTTTTTGTTAAATATGGGATGGTAAAAGCAAAAAACAATATCTTTTATATTCTATAAATAAATAAAAGCAAAAGAAATTAAGGTTTGAAAAAAGAAGGGAAACGAAAAGTGGGGAACGATTCTTTAGTGTGGTAACCTTAACATCAAAAAGTTAAAGGGGCATTTAATTTCTTTAATGCACCACCGTATAGCTAGTTTACATAACGAACAATAATGACAAAAACTTTTGTATAATTGATATACCGATCTAGAATTTATGTAATTTAATTCGATTTATTTTATGTATTTTCATGTGTATGTATATGTTCACACACGCTTCATATTTTATATTTTAGTTGTTTGTGCCTGCATTCTTTTACGTATTTTCGTGTTCTAACACACTTAATATATTTTAGTTATATTAATGATATATGCATTTTAGTTATGCTCGTGACACATTTACTTTATGTAAGTAGTACTCTTATATTATATATTACATAAAATAGGTAATATATTTACATAAATGAAGTAATATTTTTAAGTGATACAACTAATTCAGTAAAATAATAAAATCATTTTTTAAGTAAAATCAGACAATACCCTTAAGTAGATATATTAGTACATTTACGTGATACAAGTAATACTCTTGCATTATATTTCAATTAAATGAGGTGATACCTTTATATAAAAAAGTAAAATACTTTTATGTAATACAATTAATACATTTATGTGATTGATAGGTAGTAAATAGGTGCATATTCTAACTTGGGTTTTTATGCATTTTGATATGTTTGCACACACCATTTTTTACATATTCGTGTTTTCAGTATCAAAATACTTTAAATATTGTTTTCATAATTATTTTAGAAAGTTTAGAGTATTTTTTTGGCAAAAGACGGTGTTCGTGGGCTGAGAGAAGGAGCCGAAACGAATTTGGCCCAAAAGGCCCAATACACTAGGAAGCCCAATGTGGCCCAATCTGTCATTGCGAAGCCCAATTGTGGTTCAGAGAAATTCTGAGTGGATTTCTGGGCTAGAAGACGACAAAGCCCATCTCCAAAGGGCTTAAGATAGGCACACACGCCTGTGGAGAGAATACACAACCTTTTAGTGCTCCGCAAGAATGAAGACATGCCTAGAACTTGGGAGGCACTAAACATCAATTACATTAGTTTTTCTCATGGATTCTATTTGCGTTTATCTGTAGTTTCAAGGATGCAGGGCTAGACGTAATATTTTGATTAGAATGAATGTTTGAATTCGTATATCTATTTAACTTTTAATTAATTTTATATTGTCTTATTGATGTTTTGATTGAAATTGTTTATAATATATGTTTGACTTGATTTCAATCATTATTGCTTGATTTGGATTGATCACCTAGGTTAAGTATTTAATAATTGATTGTTAGAATTTTAAATCATGAATCCTAATTGTTGTGGTTTAATTTTCTTAAATAGTAAACTGGAGGTTGTGTATCTCTAGGGTAACATAAACCTGGAATTAAGCTTGCATATTCAGAGTCCAATTTACCGTATCGTCTTGCAATAATTTAATGCATTTAATGAAATAAATCTAAAGAGCTTGTTCTAGATTATTAAATATGGTTAGTTAGCGATATTATCCTAATCAAACTAGACATAAAAGACAAATTCGATTTGACAGAACTTATTGTTAAGTTAGGGGTAATAATTCCAAGATACTGAATGAAAAATATTACATTAATCAATGGATAATTAGTACAGGGATAACTGAACTGATAATTGAAATACCACTCATCTAGTGGTTTCTTGTTATTTATTTTGTTTTCTAATTTAATTTGTTAATTTAGTAGTAATTTTCATTTGAAACTGAAATCTCCCTTTTTATTTTATTGAATTGAACATAAGAAGCATAATTAATTCATCATTTCCTGTGAGATCGACTCCGGCTAGGAATAAAATTTAATTAACTTTATCGTGTCATGACATCATAGTCAGTAATACAATTACTATATTTGAGTAAGATAATAAAACTATTTTTAAGCAATATCTTTAGGTAGACAGAGTAGTATCTTTACATTTTGTGGTTCAGACCTTATGTAATACAAGTTATAATACTTTAAGACATATTTAGTCAAATGAGCTAATGCGTTTATATGGATGAAATAATACATCTACGCAATACTAGTTATACTTTTATATAATATTAGTGATACAGTTATGTAATATATTTAAATAAGATAAAAAAAACCTTTTTTTAATCTTCTAAAAAAATTTCAGCTATATCTGATGTACTTCATTTCTACAGAGAAATGACTATGGTTATGGAAGATTTTTCAAATATAGAAGATCAAAACTGAAAAAATGAACATTTTGTTGTCGAAAAATAAAAGATTTCTTACATATAAAATCAAAATTGAAATAAACTTGTTCTCCATTATAAGTGTTCTGAATGTTCAGATACAATTGGCATCATACTCCATCAACAACTTCTTTTCAACTGAATTCCAGAAAACCATCCAAAAGAAATGGCAACCTTTTTCATCTCCCATAAATTGTCTTTACAACTTACTAGTTAGACTAAAATAAGAAACTACAAAATTGCATTTTGATTTGCAATTAGGATGAGAGACTCAATTCCGAGACCTTCTGAAAGCTGAGATTTGCAGCTATTAAGATTAAGTCTACGAGTGCAAAACCTATAAAATTAGTGTTCATCAATCACATTGGTTTAACTCATGATTCAACCTATTTATTACAAAATTAATTATATTCCTAAGGTAAAATGCTATGATTATATGCTGTCATTTAGAAAATTTTAAATATTATAAATGTCACGCCCCTTTTTCTTTACCATAGAATATCGGAGTTTCATAAATTTTTATTTGGGCGTCCAGCAACTCGATAAACATGGATTTCCAAAGATAACCTAAATTTGCAAATAAAAGTAAGTAGATTCAAACATCCCTGTTCTATAAAACGTGAATCGTACACAACGGAAGAAACGTATTTTACTTTATAATTACATAACTAAAACTGTACAACTTTGCAAACTAAGTTTTCCAAAAGATTTCAAGATCATCTTCTATATAACAAAATAATATGACACCACTTTCACTTCCCGTCCGAGCGGCTGCAACCTATAAAATAAAATCATTTAAGAGGGTGAGTGCATAAGGACACTCAGTGGGGTGGGTCTTGTGAGCAGTTAAAATATAAAGGAAACATAGACATATAATTCATCAAGCATATAGTTGCGGGTCTAGGCCGCCTTGAAAAATGCGGTTTTGAGCCGCCGTGAAAACATTTTTGTGGTTCTGAGCCACCGTATTGCGGTTCTTTAGCCGCTTCTTTTTGTGGTCCTTTAGCCACTTTGGTGCAGTTCCAAGCCGTTTCTTTTCTTGAAAAATACGGTTTTGAGCCGTCATGAAAACATTTTTGTGATTCTGTGCCACCGTATTGCGATTCTTTAGCCGCTTCTTTTTTTGGTTTTTTAGCCACTTTGGTGCGGTTCTTTAGCCACTTCTTTTTGTGGTTCTTTAGCTGCTTCTTTCCTTGAAAAATGTGGTTCTAAGCCGTCGTGAAAATATTTTTGTGAACATAATCACATTCATTCACATTGCAAATAACACACAATTGTTGTGTACATCTCGAGTAAAGCATATAATGCAACCTTCATTGAATAAACACATACGTTTCACGTAGGCACATAACTTCACTTAAAACTCACTTATAAACTTAAAAATGGAAACACAGAAATTACCCCCACCTCAGTCAAGTGGTGTCTTGAAAAAACTGATACGTTTCAGGAAACTAGTAAGGTCCTTCATCTGCGTTTCCTATAATATATATAAAACTCGTCTCAGCGACTAATAAGACTATTTATAACTCGAATAAGAACTCGAATTGAAAATATTCTTAAACAAGGGTCGATGGAATAAGGTCCGTAGAAAGAATTTTTGAATGTAAGGAAAGATAGCCCATATCGTTTGAAAAAACGAGCGTTAACAACAGATTATGGCTTATAAGAGAAAAGAAAAACGAGAGTTCTAAATATAGCATTTAAAGGTTCGACTTTTGTAGCAAAGAAAGAAAGCTTAAACTTGCAAGGAAAAATTAGACTTGCAAAGAAGAATTAAACTTGCAAGGAAAAATTAAACTTGTAAGGAAGAATTAAACTTGCAAGGAAAATAATCAAGCTTGCAATGAACATTAAATTTGCAAACTTGCAAAGAAAATAATTTAGCTTGCAAAAAACATTAAACTTGCAAACTTGCAAGGAAAATAATTAAGCTTGCAAAAAACATTAAACTTGCAAACTTGAGTAAACTTGCAAAGAAAATTAATCTTGCAAGGGAAACTAATCTTCCAAAGTAAACCCATCTTGCAAAAGTAAACTAATCTTGCAAAGTAAAACCCTCCACACTTAGCCCAAACTTGCTGCCACTATACTGTCACTCTTGGCCTCGACATGCCGTATACCCCTTAAACGGACTCACCTCAAGGCGATACTTGGTGGGAATGTTCTCAACTCATTTAAGAACACCTCATATGAACAGTTCTCGAAAATACTTTTGTTTAGATCTTCTGCTCAGCAACTATCTCCAACTCGGATGTAGAAACGTAGCTTCGACTTTGCAAAATTCCTTCTCGGTCCTCCGACCTCGGATGTCCACCAAACTTGGTGGAGACCTTCCTCATACTCTCTAGTATTTGCCATAATAACAGATTTCCGGTCCCATCCTCGTAAGTACCTCAAACGGCGTGTCGAGCGTTATCTGCGCGTAGTCTTCGGCACTCCTGGCACCCGCTATCACCCTGTGCTCTCCCCGTCACTGCTCCCGCCGCTCGCCAGCAACTCACACACCAGCCAACACATGCACACACACATACAGCAGCCTGCACATACCAAAACAATAGCACAACACACAAACACATACACACAACAACACACATATACAACAGTAGGCGCCGGGCCCTGGCGGCGGTCGACACTTCACACGCCAGCGCATCCTGCGCTGGCAACCCACGGCGGCAGCAAACAATGATGGAGAGACAGTGGGACAGAAAGAAATAAAAAGAGAGAGAGAGGTATCGAGAGAAAGAGTAAGAGGTGGAAAAGTTGTGAGTTGAGTCTTTCTTTCTTTATTTCCTTTTCTTTTCTAGCTTGCAACCAAAGTGAGGAGTCACTATAGTGTGTTGTCCTATTTTGGTGAAGAGAGAGAGTGTCATGCCCCAAATCCATACTTTAAAATATCAGAGTTTACGTGTGGACGTGCAGGTAGAAAAAAAGAAAGAGACATACTTTGAAATTTATAAATAAGTTAAACTAACAAGTTTTTTTTAAACGTCAGATAGATCAAAAACAACTGATGGATGTAGCACCCCGGATCAAAATGAGCATAATTGAATAATTAAGTATTTGAACCCCGACTTAATAATTATGTGCGTATGTTTTGACTGTTTAATTTAGTACATGCGTTTCAGATACTTGGCTAACGCCAGTTTTAGATTTAGATGGATATATGTTTCGTGACATGGAACCTAGAATATGATTTTACCAAGAGATTCGTATCGGAAATACGAGAAAACAGAAACAAACTAGCGGTTAATCGGAGACCCGTAGTTCAACTAACGAAGGAAAGGGTAAAATTTTGATAAAAGGTAAAAATAAAAATAATATTTTAATGAAAGGTAAATTGAGATATTTTTGGTAAATAGTAACTTTTCAACGGTAAAAAGGTAAATTCCAAAATCTATAAATAGGGGCTCATAACTTTCAAAACTTATACGTTTTCAAAGCCGACGACCCGAGCGACGCTCGCGACGCGAACACGTAAGTTCTCTTTCTTTTCTTTTCCTTTACGTTTTTATTTTCCGCCGACGCCGGAGTGCCGCCGGAGCACCGCCGCCGGAGTGCCGCCGGAGCGCCGCCGCCGCCGCCGCCGCCGCCGCCGCCGCCGCCGTCGCCGCCGTCGCCGTCGCCGCCGCCGCCGCCGGCCAGCAGTGGTGCTGGTGGTGGTGTGTCGGGTGACGGGGTGCGCGCCGGGTTGTGCGTCGGGTCGGGCGTCGGGTGCGCGCCGGGATGTGCGTCGGGTGCGCGCCGGGTCGTGCGTCGGGCCGGGCGTCGGGTGCGCGCCGGGTTGTGCGTCGGGTCGGGCGTCGGGTGTGCGCCGGGATGTGCGTCGGGTCGGGCGTCGGGTGCGCGCCGGGTCGGGCGTCGGGTGCGCGCCGGGTGGTGCGTCGGGTCGGGCGTCGGGTGCGCGCCGGGATGTGCGTCGGGTGCGCGCCGGGATGTGCGTCGGGTGCGCGCCGGGATGTGCGTCGGGTGCGCGTCGGGTGCGCGCCGGGTGCCGGGTGTGCGCCGTGCGCCGGGTGCCAGGTGTGCGCCGGGTGCCGGGTGTGCGCCGGGTGCCGAGTGCGCCGGGTGCCGAGTGCGCGCGGGTGTGAGCGCCGGGGATCCAGCGTGCGCGGGCGACGGGGACCGGGTGGCTGAGGAAACTCGGCAGCTGCCGGGTGATGCGCGAGCTGTCGGGTTGGCTTTCGCCCGACGCCGGGTACCCGCGAGCCCCGGAGCACGTTACGCCGTATTTTCGATCCGTCGTGTCTTTAACGAGCGTTCTTCCGCCGGAACCTTTTACAGCTTTAATTATATTGTATTTAAGACCTAAGAAACACCGTAATTTGTAGGCTTTTGTGGACTAAGCTTGAGGTGTTGAGTTGTCAGACATTCCGTCCTAGCTACTCACGCGGTAACCACTATACGAGGTGGGGGTAATTTCTAACTCTTAAACTGTTTACAGCTTTCCCTACTTATGAAATATGATTGGGAATCTAAGTGCTGTGTTTATACTTGCTGTGCCATATTATAACTGTGAAAGGACCGAGGTCCTCCGATCATGCATTCTGTTCGTCCCCTGCTATTTTCTACTACTCTGTGGAGGTGTCGTGAGCCTCTTGAAATGCACTAACGGTGAGATACCGTTATACAGGGTAAGACGGGGGAATCCCGCACCTATACGTCCCTTGCCATTTCTAATATCTGCTTTGCATATATCTGTGCTGTGACAACGTGACTGTAAGTTAGCTTTTCGGTATTTATATTTCTGTCTGGAGTCTTATGAGGTGGATGTTATCTCCACTGAGTGTATTCAACGCACTCACCCCTTAATCTGTACTCACACTACAGGAGATGAGGAAGCTGGTGAACCCTAGACGGAGGGGGATAGTGCTAGCTGTCGGTATTTCTGTTAAAATGTCTTAGTTTAAACTTTTCCAAACACGTTTACAAACAGTTAATGATCTGTATATATTTTTTGGGTACTTGTGAGGATGGGAGATCCTGATGTTTAGCTTCCGCTGTATATGATGTATATTATCGGTGTGAGACCGAATGATATCGGCCGAGGCCGAAGGTGGTTGTGAGATGGGTTCTTGTCGTCCCTTATCTCTTTCTTCTGTTGTCCCTTACTTAATTCTTTCTGTATGCGTAATGCGTCCCTTGCTTTTCTATCTTCACGCCCGGGAAAAACTCTGATATTTTTAACGAAAGATTTTGGGGCGTGACAGGTGGTATCAGAGCGGTTCTAATGATGAGAACTTGCTCGAATTGGTTTTAAAATGAGGGAAACGTGATTTGGAAAGTGTGATTTGGAAGTGAGAGAAAGTTTTTTTAAGCAAGTTTTAAAGGGGGAAAAATGTGATTTTGAAAGTGTGTTTGCAAAAATGTAATCGGATTTTCCGAAAAGGGTAAGATAGGCACTAGTCTCCCTCTATAGGTGACCCTCCTTGGTATGTGATTTATGGAATTAGCATGACTGCTTGTTCTGTGTTATTTTGTCCTACACTGTTTGATTTTGGGGGAAACGTCTCAGGCATGGATATATGATGTTAAAAACTTGTGTAAAATAATTGACAGATGAATAGGATTTACCGAGCGGGTAGAGGAAGAGGGAGAGCGCCTGTGATAGAGACGAGGCAGGAGCGACTGCGACGGTTGTTCTTTCAGAGTAGGGTTACCGATGATAGATCGGTAGGGGAACATGTAGCCGGGCTCCTTCACTTTTGGAGAGAGAACGGGGGAGAGAGGGGCCCGATTCCCGGGGTGGGAGCGTGTTTACACTTGATCCATACTCTGCCTCCGGAGTGGCAGCAGACGGCGCGTATCATCTATCGCGACGAGTTAGTATTCTCGTCGGTTGACTTGGTGCCCATTGCCAATTTTGGCAATGTGGCTAGAGCAGTGTTGGATTTGTGGGGCCGACATGGCCAACCAACTACTCCGGAGCCGTCGCCCTATGACCCTGGCAGTAGTAGCTCTGATTCGGAGCAGGAGCCGGAAGAGGATCCGGAGGAAGAGCCGGAGGAGGATCCGGAGGAGGAGTCGGAGGAGGATCCCCAGGAGATCGATGTAGAGGAGGATGACCCTCAGGATGGGCCAGCACCACCGTTACCTCCTGCTGATGTAGATTAGATGTATTAGAGGACATGTTTATGTATATATTATGATACTCGAGATACAGTATACTATGTGTAAACGATAGGATAGTTCTTGCTCCATAGATAGTGTACATACACCCTTTTGTGATGGTGTAGTACTATCCTTATTTTGTATTATGTATATATGTACATACATCATTTTGCTCATCCTACGGTGTTATGATATGCTTCATGTCGAGAAAAGTGTTGTCTGATCTATGTATAATATTATGGTATTAGTCATAATGGCTTATACGTATTTACTTATCATACCAGAAGCATGTCGAGAGGCAGACCAAGGAAGGAACAGCCGCAACCACCAGTTAACCCACTTGAGCGGGAAGAGAACGCCAACGACAACGATCTGTTAACTGTGCTGCGAGGATTGGCACAACATTTTGGGACCAATCGGGCCGTCCCTCAGACAGCTAGGGTTGACCCGAATCTGATATATGAACAGTTCAGACGGTTTAATCCACCGACGTTCGACGGACGAGGAGAACCGATTGTGGCAGAGGAGTGGCTACGATCGCTGGACCGACTGTTCGAACATCTCACCTGCTCTACGGGACAGATGGTTAGCTGTGCTATCTTCCAGCTAACGGATGAGGCGAGTCATTGGTGGGACTCGTACGCACGGACTCTTCTGCCAGTACAGAAGGAACAAATGACTTGGGAGGAATTCAAAGAGATTGTCACTCATCACTTTATTCCTCAGTCATATGGGGACCAGAAGGAGACGGAGTTTCTTCGTCTCAAGCAAGGGAGCATGACTGTAGGGGACTATGAACGACAGTTCAATCATTTGAGCCGTTATGCCCCTCATCTAGTTGATACTGATCAGAAGAAGGCTCGAAGGTTCGAGAAGGGCCTTCGCTCAGAGATTAGCTCGATACTCGCCGGGCAAGGAACGCTAACTTATGCCAGTGTCCTCGAAAGGGCCCAGGAGATCACTTCGCGGATGGGATTGGATGCAGTGCCCTTCAGAAAAACGTTTCATGTTCCTGCCAAGAGAAAGTGGACTGGCCCAAGCCAGAGCGTTGTCCCTAATAAGTTTCCCAGAGCAAGTAACGCTCCGCTTCTCCCCAATCCCCGACCCGGAAATCCGTGCCCGAAGTGTAGAAGGGTGCACACGGGACCGTGTCAGTCTGAGACAAGGAGTTGCTACAATTGCGGGGCGCCAGGGCACATTGCGGCGAATTGCTGGAAGGCAAAGAACGCGCCGGCTACAGGACCGAATTCAAGGCCAGTAGCGGGTAGGGCGAGAGCTTACGCTTTGACTCGCCCGGAGGCCGCCGAGGGGTCAGAGACGATGGCAGGTATGTTAACAGTATCTGATATGCCCGCTTTCATCTTATTTGATACTGGAGCGACACACTCTTTCATATCTGTCGACTTCTGTAAATTGCTGAAGCATGATGACGGTAGGATAGTCGCTCAAACTTTAGTAGTTAGTATCCCCTCAGGGAAGACGGTAAAGACAAAACACTTGTACCGTCGTCTTAAGATTGCCTTCGAGGATAAGACGCTTCAAGCAGATCTCCATGCTTTGGAGATGAAAGATTTCGATGTGATTTTGGGAATGGACTGGCTAGAGTCCAACCACGCGGTAATCAAGTGCCGTGAAAGGGAGATAACCTTCCAAGCACCGGGAGAGCCGGAGTTTACCTTCCACGGGGCACAAGTTAAGGTCGATTCAAGGATTGTCTCAGCCATGAAAGCAACCCGGATGCTCAGTAAAGGAAAGTGCGAAGCATGGTTGGTTAATATGATAAACTCCGAGAAGAAACCAATTGCTATCGAGGAGGTACCGGTGATAAAAGAATTCACAGACATGTTCCCAGAGGACTTACCGGGTCCTCCACCAGATCGACAAGTAACCTTCAAGATAGATCTCATCCCTGGATCAGCGCCAGTGTCAAAGGCTCCGTATCGGATGGCGCCGAAAGAATTGCAAGAATTGAAGGTTCAGCTTCAGGAGCTGTTAGATAAGGGCTTCATCAGACCGAGTGTGTCACCTTGGGGAGCACCGGTACTGTTCGTAAAGAAGAAGGATGGTAGCTTCCGGATGTGTATTGACTACCGAGAGCTGAATAAGAAAACAATAAAGAACAAGTATCCACTGCCTCGGATTGAAGATCTCTTCGATCAATTAAGAGGTGCTAGTGTGTTCTCGAAAATTGACTTAAGATCGGGATATCACCAGATGAAAGTCAAGGATGCTGATATATCCAAGACAGCATTCAGAACGAGATATGGCCACTACGAGTTTGTAGTAATGCCATTCGGGTTGAGTAATGCTCCGGCTGTCTTCATGGATTTAATGAATCGCATCTTCCATCCTTATCTTGACCTTTTTGTCATAGTGTTCATTGATGATATTCTCATCTATTCATGCGACAGAGCGCACCATGAACAACACCTTAGAATCGCACTGGAAGTACTAAGGAAAGAAAAACTTTATGCTAAATTTAAGAAGTGCGAATTCTGGATGGACAAAATTGGCTTTCTGGGCCACATTGTTTCTGCGGAAGGGGTTGAGGTGGATCCTGAAAAAGTGGCAACTGTTAGCAATTGGGAGACTCCAACGAATGTAAAGGAAGTTCGGAGTTTCATCGGCCTAGCTGGATATTATCGAAGATTTATAGAAGGGTTCTCGAGGATCGCCACTCCGATGACACGCTTGACTAGAAAGGATGTGAGGTTTCAGTGGAATGAGCGGTGCGAGCGAAGTTTCCAGGAACTAAAGAAAAGACTGACAGAAGCACCAGTCTTAGTAGTTCCAGATATGTCCAAGGAATTCGTAATCTACAGCGACGCGTCCAAAGAAGGTTTGGGGTGTGTATTGATGCAGGAAGGAAAAGTGGTGGCATATGCATCACGCCAGCTGAAGGTCCACGAACAGATTTATCCGACTCATGATCTAGAACTAGCAGCAGTGGTACACGCCCTAAAGATCTGGAGACATTATCTCTATGGCGTGAAGTGTGCAATCTACACTGACCACAAAAGCCTGAAGTACTTCTTCGAACAGAAAGAGCTCAACATGAGACAAAGGAGATGGCTAGAGTTGGTGAAAGATTATGATATCACGATCCACTATCATCCCGGAAAGGCGAATGTGGTGGCTGACGCCCTTAGCAGGAAAGGGAAAGGAGTAGTGTCATCGATGATCACCAATCAACTCCAACTAGTCGAGGAGATGTCGAAACTTAATTTGGAGATACTCTCGCCACCGATCAGTATTGAATCCCGAATGGCAGCGTTATTTGTAACACCCACGCTGCGGGACCGAATTGTGGAGGCTCAGAAGAAGGATAAGTTTCTAAAGAAGATGAAAGCTCTGATGGATAAGGGAAGAGCTGAAGACTTTTCTTTAACTACGGATGGAGCTCTAATCTTCAGAGGAAGGCTGTGCGTACCTAAAAACGAGGAATTAAAAGAGGAAATACTCAAAGAAGCGCATTGCACACCTATAGCTGCACACCCAGGAGGTACAAAGATGTACCGAGACTTGAGGGCGAATTTCTGGTGGAGGAACATGAAGCGAGGTATAGGATTGTTCGTCAAGAAGTGTCTCGTCTGCCAACAAGTGAAAGCAGAACATCAACGACCAGCTGGGATGCTAACTCCATTAGAGATACCGGAGTGGAAATGGGAACATATAACCATGGACTTTGTGGTTGGTCTACCGACAACCAGACGGGGAAACCACGCCGTGTGGGTGATCGTGGACAGATTGACGAAATCCGCCCATTTCTTGCCGATCAAGATGACTTTTGGACTAGACAGATTGGCACGGATATACCTGGAAGAGATAGTCCGACTACACGGTGTACCGATTTCTATCACATCTGACAGGGATCCACGGTTCACTTCCCGATTCTGGCAGAGTCTGCAGAAGGAGTTAGGAACCAAGCTGTCTTTCAGTACAGCTTTTCACCCACAAACCGACGGACAATCAGAAAGAACCATACAGATCTTAGAGGATATGTTGCGGGCCTGTGTTCTAGATTTTCCCGGAAACTGGGAAGATCATCTGTGTTTAGTAGAGTTCGCCTACAACAATAGCTGTCAATCAACCATTGGTATGGCACCTTATGAGGCCCTCTACGGAAGGAAGTGTCGATCACCAATATGCTGGGACGAAGTTGGTGAAAAGAAAATTCTGGGACCCGAATTGGTGGAACAAACAGTAGAAGTAATAAAGAAGATTCGAGACCGAATACGAGTGGCTCAAGATCGACAAAAATCGTATGCAGATAAGAGACGAAGAGAACTGAGGTTTGAAGTTGGGGACAAAGTTTTCCTCAAAGTGTCTCCCACTAAAGGAGTTCACCGTTTTGGAAAGAAGGGAAAACTGAAACCAAGGTACGTGGGACCGTTCGAAATCTTGAATCAAGTTGGGGAGGTCGCGTACCGACTAGCTCTACCACCGGACTTTGCTGGGGTGCACAATGTCTTCCATGTGTCTATGCTACGGAAATATATTTTTGATCCAAATCATATAATCAATCGAGAAGGCATCGAACTGGAGAAGGATCTGACATATGAGGAAGTCCCGATAGCCATCTTGGACAGAAAGAAACGACAACTTAGGAACCGAGAGATGGCTATAGTGAAGGTCCAGTGGAGCCGCCACGGAAGGGAAGAGGCAACCTGGGAGCTGGAGGACGAGATTTTGAGGAAGTACCCCGACATACCAATCCTAGGTATACGTTTGTTTGTCTTTCTAAGTATGTGCTCAATTTCGAGGACGAAATTATTTTAAGGGGTAAGGGATGTAGCACCCCGGATCAAAATGAGCATAATTGAATAATTAAGTATTTGAACCCCGACTTAATAATTATGTGCGTATGTTTTGACTGTTTAATTTAGTACATGCGTTTCAGATACTTGGCTAACGCCAGTTTTAGATTTAGATGGATATATGTTTCGTGACATGGAACCTAGAATATGATTTTACCAAGAGATTCGTATCGGAAATACGAGAAAACAGAAACAAACTAGCGGTTAATCGGAGACCCGTAGTTCAACTAACGAAGGAAAGGGTAAAATTTTGATAAAAGGTAAAAATAAAAATAATATTTTAATGAAAGGTAAATTGAGATATTTTTGGTAAATAGTAACTTTTCAACGGTAAAAAGGTAAATTCCAAAATCTATAAATAGGGGCTCATAACTTTCAAAACTTATACGTTTTCAAAGCCGACGACCCGAGCGACGCTCGCGACGCGAACACGTAAGTTCTCTTTCATTTCTTTTCCTTTACGTTTTTATTTTCCGCCGACGCCGGAGTGCCGCCGGAGCACCGCCGCCGGAGTGCCGCCGGAGCGCCGCCGCCGCCGCCGCCGCCGCCGCCGCCGGCCAGCAGTGGTGCTGGTGGTGGTGTGTCGGGTGACGGGTGCGCGCCGGGTTGTGCGTCGGGTCGGGCGTCGGGTGCGCGCCGGGATGTGCGTCGGGTGCGCGCCGGGTCGTGCGTCGGGCCGGGCGTCGGGTGCGCGCCGGGTTGTGCGTCGGGTCGGGCGTCGGGTGTGCGCCGGGATGTGCGTCGGGTCGGGCGTCGGGTGCGCGCCGGGTCGGGCGTCGGGTGCGCGCCGGGTGGTGCGTCGGGTCGGGCGTCGGGTGCGCGCCGGGATGTGCGTCGGGTGCGCGCCGGGATGTGCGTCGGGTGCGCGCCGGGATGTGCGTCGGGTGCGCGTCGGGTGCGCGCCGGGTGCCGGGTGTGCGCCGTGCGCCGGGTGCCAGGTGTGCGCCGGGTGCCGGGTGTGCGCCGGGTGCCGAGTGCGCCGGGTGCCGAGTGCGCGCGGGTGTGAGCGCCGGGGATCCAGCGTGCGCGGGCGACGGGGACCGGGTGGCTGAGGAAACTCGGCAGCTGCCGGGTGATGCGCGAGCTGTCGGGTTGGCTTTCGCCCGACGCCGGGTACCCGCGAGCCCCGGAGCACGTTACGCCGTATTTTCGATCCGTCGTGTCTTTAACGAGCGTTCTTCCGCCGGAACCTTTTACAGCTTTAATTATATTGTATTTAAGACCTAAGAAACACCGTAATTTGTAGGCTTTTGTGGACTAAGCTTGAGGTGTTGAGTTGTCAGACATTCCGTCCTAGCTACTCACGCGGTAACCACTATACGAGGTGGGGGTAATTTCTAACTCTTAAACTGTTTACAGCTTTCCCTACTTATGAAATATGATTGGGAATCTAAGTGCTGTGTTTATACTTGCTGTGCCATATTATAACTGTGAAAGGACCGAGGTCCTCCGATCATGCATTCTGTTCGTCCCCTGCTATTTTCTACTACTCTGTGGAGGTGTCGTGAGCCTCTTGAAATGCACTAACGGTGAGATACCGTTATACAGGGTAAGACGGGGGAATCCCGCACCTATACGTCCCTTGCCATTTCTAATATCTGCTTTGCATATATCTGTGCTGTGACAACGTGACTGTAAGTTAGCTTTTCGGTATTTATATTTCTGTCTGGAGTCTTATGAGGTGGATGTTATCTCCACTGAGTGTATTCAACGCACTCACCCCTTAATCTGTACTCACACTACAGGAGATGAGGAAGCTGGTGAACCCTAGACGGAGGGGGATAGTGCTAGCTGTCGGTATTTCTGTTAAAATGTCTTAGTTTAAACTTTTCCAAACACGTTTACAAACAGTTAATGATCTGTATATATTTTTTGGGTACTTGTGAGGATGGGAGATCCTGATGTTTAGCTTCCGCTGTATATGATGTATATTATCGGTGTGAGACCGAATGATATCGGCCGAGGCCGAAGGTGGTTGTGAGATGGGTTCTTGTCGTCCCTTATCTCTTTCTTCTGTTGTCCCTTACTTAATTCTTTCTGTATGCGTAATGCGTCCCTTGCTTTTCTATCTTCACGCCCGGGAAAAACTCTGATATTTTTAACGAAAGATTTTGGGGCGTGACAGGTGGTATACGTTTGTTTATCTTTCTAAGTACGCGCTCAATTTCGAGGACGAAATTATTTTAAGGGGTAAGGGATGTAGCACCCCGGGTCAAAATGAGCATAATTGAATAATTAAATATTTGAACCCCGACTTAATAATTATGTGCGTATGTTTTGACTGTTTAATTGAGTACATGCGTTACAGATACTTGGCTAACGCCGGTTTTAGTTTTAGATGGGTATTTTTTTCGTGACATGGAACCTAGAATACGATTTTACCAAGAGATTCGTATCAGAAATAAGAGAAAATAGAAACAAACTAGGGGTCAATCGGAGACCCGTAGCTCAACTGACGAAGGAAAGGGTAAAATTACAATAAAAGGTAAAAATAAAAATAATATTTTAATGAAAGGTAAATGAAGATATTTTTGGTAAATGGTAACTTTTCAACAGTAAAAAGGTAAATTCCAAAATCTATAAATAGGGGCTCATAACTTTCAAAACTTATACGTTTTCAAAGCCGACGACCCGAGCGACGCTCGCGACGCGAACACGTAAGTTCTCTTTCTTTTCTTTTCCTTTACGTTTTTATTTTCCGCCGCCGCCGGGGTGCCGCCGGAGCGCCGTCGCCGGAGCCGCCGCCGCCGGAAAAGTCGCCGGAGCCGCCGCCGGAGCCGCCGGAAAAGTCGCCGGAGCCGCCGCCGGAGCCGCCGCCGCCGCCGCCGGAAAAGTCGCCGGAGCCGCCGCCGCCGGTGGTGGTGGCTGGTGCTGCTGGGTGCGCCGGGTGCGCATGCCGGACGCCGGGTGTGCACGCCGGGAGGCGCCGGGCAACGGGCGCGCGGGCGCGGGCGACGGGAGCAGCAAGCGCGCGACGGGCGCGCGGCCGCGGGCGCCGGGGATCCAGCGCGCACGGGCGACGGGAGCAGCAAGCGCGCGACGGGCGCGCGGGCGCGGGCGACGGGGAATCAGTGCACGCGCGGGCGCGGGTGACGGGGATCCTGTGCGCGCGTCGGGTGCCGTCGTGCACGCCGAGCGCGCACCGTCGAGTTTTTGTACCCGCCCGACCGAGTCTTTTTGTACGTCGGGTCGACCGGGAGTCGGGGCCCAGTCAAAGTCAACCTTTTGACCAAAATTACCAAAATACCCTTCGATATTAAAACTCTCCGTTCGAGCTCGTTTCAACTCCGATCGAGCTCATTCTTTTTCCGTAGCGACCCTAATCCTTTCCTCTATCATATCAGTTGCTGAACTGATCTTTTCTCCCTTGTCTCATCGACCTCAATCTCTTGATCTATCGATCCGTCTCGTCTCTATCGAACGATTCTTCTCTACGGCTATCTTTATACATTTTAAATATAAGTTTTAAGCGTATTAATGATGTAAGAAATATTGTAAAATTGTGTAGGCTATCCATTGGGTTGGTATCAGTTGGAGTGGGAATCAAGATACCAAGTCTTTGATACTAGCGACTCACGTGGTAACCACCGAACAAGGTGGGGGTAACTTCTGAACCCTAATAACTCTATTTGTTTAATGTTTTCCATATTTGATATATGAACTGTTGAACTCTACGTGCTGTGATTAGTTGCTATGATTACTATGTACGTGCATACATTATGAATATGCTATATGTGGACGGAAGTCTAAAGTCATGTTAAGATGGACTGGTGGCCCATAAAAGCACCATATGTTAAGATGGACTGGTGGCCCATAAAAGCACCATATGTTAAGATGGACTGGTGGCCCATAAAAGCACCATACGTTAGGGATGGACTGGTGGCCCGTAAAAAGCACTAGCAGAACGGAGGTCCATGATCTCGTTCTGGGATGGACTGGTGGCCCGTAAAAAGCACCAACGGAATGGAGGTCTATGATCTCGTTCTGGATGGACTGGTGGCCCGTAAAAAGCACCAATGGACTGGTGGCCCATAAAAGCACCATATGTTAGATGAGTACTCTTAGAGTTATGTGTCCGTATTATATGTGCAATGCATTATATGTGCTGTGTCTCATTGCTGAACTATTATATATGTTGGATCTGTGTATCCGCTTAATAATGTTAAAAACTTGGTGATTAATTCCACGAGTGTATTCAACGCACTCACCCCCCACCTGTACTCACACTACAGGAGAAGAAGAGAATCTTGACACGTAGAGAGAGGGGTGCCCTATCAGCCGAGTCCATCTTCCGGTTTTACCTTTTTAAGGATATGTTGTTCGTTTGTAAAAGAAAACTATATTTCTTCTTCTTTGTAAAGGATCCTGATGTTTTTCCGCTGTTATGTAAAATGGTTTTATTTCGGCTAGACGCCGAGGATTTGTATACATAAAATCGTATGTTCTTTTTCCCAAAGATTTCTATTTTATTTCATGCACGTCTTTTTCCCCTTCTTTCTTCACGCCCGCAAGTAAAACTCTGATAAAATACGAAAAGATTTTGGGGCGTGACAACTGATGACTATCATAGTAAACGATCCCTTTACATATTTAAAACATCAGCACATTACTGGAAGAAAGAACTTTAACTTGGCAGCGGAACATAACAGGATCCGGCATAAGAACAAACAGTTCTACAAAACATAAACAGTCACAAAGTAGAGTTCGACAATCCATTTAATCTAAAACAGAAGAGACACTGGATATGACACCTACCTTGTTGCGTGTCTTAATTTTCATCATTTCCTGTAGTGTGAGTATAGATAGGGGTGAGTGCTTTTGAACTCGTGGGGTAATTTCCATATTCAAATTATATCAGTAGTTAAACGAATTTAAACATATACCAGCACAACAAGTAAACACAGCACATATAATGCATTACACATAACATCATTCAAGTGTAGGTATTTCCCGTCATATTCTGTAGACGGTTTCAGTACTGTCGGTGCTTTTTACAGATCACCAGTCCCTCAGTGATGTTTTTTTACAGACCATTAGTCCCTCCGTGATGAACGTGGACTTCTGTCCTCGTATGTCATTTATATAGCATATGCATGAACATCTATAACACAACACGTAATCCAAGGCACATAAAGTCAACGATTCATAATGATCTCAGGCATATCATTTACATCGATTCACATGCATCTTTATCATCACATATTAAGTACATATACGTAAAGACGTTTGAAGTTTAGAAGTTACCCCCACCTAGTTAGGTGGTGTTTGGCTCCATATGATGCTAGTTCTAAAACATGTATGCTCCTAATCGCGATAGCCTACACATGCAAACGTAATCTATTAGTTTCTTGTTATGATCGTTATTTTAATATTTAAATAACTCTCTCGGAAAGAAAACGATGATGGAAAGAAAAATGATTCAAAAGCTTAGAACTTGATCACATAATGAAGAGGGTTCGATTACGGTTCGATAGGCGAAAGAATGAGCTTAAACAAACGAGAAACGAGTTAAAACGGAGCTTTTAAAGATACAGGGGCATTATCGTAATTTCTGCATGAGGGTTGACCTTGACTAGGGGTATAACTGTAATTTTAGAGAATTCCAGGGGTGAAAGTGAAATTTCTGGAACCTTGGGGTCGAAATGCAATATTCGAAAGTTGGGGGACTAAAAAGCAAAGATCATAAACTTTCTAGGGTTTGCGAAAAGGCCCCTGGGAGTTAGGAATTTGCAGAGAGGCCCCTGCCTCCCCAACACCCTTCCCCCCGTCGGTCATCTCCCCCCACCGCCGCTGCAAGCTACCGTCTGCGACACCTCGTCGCCGGCCAACACCCAAACACACGCACACTGGTCGGCGCACCTCGCGCCGGCCACCCCGACTCTTGCGCCGCCCACATACACACACACAACACACACGCATAGCCGCTGCGGAACCTCACCGGCTGCGGCACTTCGACCACGGCGGCGCACAAGGCACCGCCCCTAACCAACAACATCCACCACGACGGCGATGGAGGGAGGCAAAGATAGAGAGAGCGAAACGGGAGAGGGAGAGAGAGAGAGAGAATGGGCAGTTCCCCCTTCGCCGGCCGATTTCCGGCGACGGCGGTCGTGTTTCGACAAGTCGAGCCCGGATTCGTGATGGGTTCGGGTTGGGCTTCGTTTTAGGTGTGGAATCGAGTGGAAATGAAAACGAATCGGAGAAGAGAGGATGAGAGAGAAAGAGGAAGGAGAGAGAGAGGGTTTATCGGACTTTCTCCGACAGATCTACGTTGGATCCGGTGGTGGAAGGGAAATCCAAGCCCGGATTCAGAACGGGCTCGACGAGAGCTTTGTTTCGACATAATGTTCGAACAAAAATGGGAAGAGGTGTCCGCGGCGATGACGTGGCGGTGCTCTGGCCGCCGGAAAACAGAATGAGGAAGATGATGAGAAAGGGAGTCAAAATTCTTTACCTTGGTGAATTTTTAGCAAAAATGTGGTTAATTTTCCTTGTGTGTTATCATTTTAACTTTTCATCCACCTTACTTGAAACATGGGCTTGGGCCCCAATTGTGCCTCAAGCCTTCGATTGGCCCGATTCTCATTTCTTTTTCTTCATTTTTTATCGCGATCGTCCTTATAATATACATCTAGGGTTTTCAATTTAATTAAACTTTTGATAATTTTAAATCATACATACCATTAATTATTTTGTGCATTATTTCGATTAGTCTGAAATGCATGAAATTAAATCACACAATTAGGGGTTAAATTATTTAATCGTCAAATTATGCGTCATTTTATCCTGGGCGCTACAGAGAGAGTGGATTGGGGCAGGTGTTGGGATATTTCAGTAGTTATATTGATGAGACAAAAACAGTTTGCTTAAGAATGTCAGTACTTAGTTTCCATACTGTATACATGATCTTAAGTTAAGAGATCATGTAATGGTTTTCCAAAGTGTTAAGGAAAACCAACCTTAGAAGAAATAATAATACATCTTCTAAGGATCAGCAAGTTGTAGGGAACAATAAGCTAAAAGAAGTATCTGCATATAAAGCAGATAAGATGCTGCAAGAAGAAGACAGCAAGCTGTAGGAAACAGCATGCTGAAAGCTGCACAAAGAAGCGACAAGCAGAATGCTGCCAGCAGACTACAAGGAGCAGCAAGCTGAAGGAGGTGGCAAGCCAAAGACAGTAAGAAGCAGCATCAGGAAGATTATGCAGCAAGAAGAAGAAGAGAAAAGCTAGCTGACATTAAGCAGCCGTTGCATGAACTTCAGTCATGGACCCATATCGACTTGACAGGTTAGCAGGAATGTCAGAGAGGTACTGGAGCAAATGGTAGGCGCATTAAATGCACATGTCAGGAACAACTTAGAAGCATTTAATGCGGCCACAAAGAAGATCTTGGAGATCAAGCTTCTATTCAAAATAAAGAAATATCTTCTTTCAACAGATACCTTCTTCCAATTGATATATTCTCAAGATCTATAAATAGAAGGTGTGGCTGACTGAAGACATTGCTGAATAGAGTCGAGAGGAAACTCAGACATATTCCAAAGCTTCTCAAGCTTATCCATGTTCAGCCACCCAACCTTCAAGAAGCAGTCTACATTTCAAGCAATTGAGCTTTCACTTTCAAGACTGACTTCACCGCAACAGTTGAAGACCCCTGTATTTCTTTAACCACTGTACTGTGTGCGCTAGGTTGTTTATGGTGTAACTTAGTTGAGAGGAGTATGTCCTTGCTAAGTGTGTAGTCTAAAAGTAGGCTACTTGCCCTTTGTGGGATTGTACCCTTTGTGGGTTGTGGCCTAGAACTAGAGTCTGGGATTCTAGTAGGCGTAGTTTGTTAGGAAGATGTTTGTAAAGCGATGCTTGTAAATCGAACTGACTTAACAAAGTTCCTCATTGAGAATGAGTAGAGTGGACGTAGAAGGCTTACACCACCTTCGAACCACTATAAACCTTTTGTGTTTATTGGTTTCATTTACTTACTGCATTGCACTTACTTTGCCATATTTATCTTGCAGTACACATCATAAACATTGTGCATAAAAGGCTTTAAAAAGAGCATGCTTGTAAAAGAAAACTATTTTCCAAAATGAACTCTATCAAATTTATTCCCCTACGTACTTTGAAATTAGGTCAGGAACCTGATCAAGCATACTGTCAGGTTATTGATTTGAGTCAGGTTGCTGCACTCTTTCTTGAGTCAAGAACCTGCCTTTCGGAAAAGTTTTAAAGAGTTTGCAAAATCGATAGAGGTTCATTCACCCCACTTTGAACCTCTGACCACTTGGGACCAACACTTTTTCTTCATTTTTTGATCGCAATAGTCCTTATAATATACATCTAGGGTTTTTGATTTAATTAAACTTTCGATAATTTTTAATCAAACATACGATTAATTATTTTGTGCATTATTTCGATTAGTCTGAAATGCACGAAATTAAATCACACAATTAGAGGTTAAATTATTTAATCGTCAAATTATGCGTCGTTTTATCATGGACGCTACAGAGAGTCGACTGGGGCAGGTGGCGTGGGAGTGGTATGCTAACTAGCTTTCATGGCTTATTACTTAATTAGTTAATTACTTAAGATTAATTAATTAATTCTTATATATAGTTAATTAATAAAAAAATATATATATATATATATATATCATTATACCTTAGTTAATTATCTAGGTTGTTATAATAAAAATATATACTAAGAATAAAGTTTAAATCTAAAGAACGATATAAAAGTATGATTCATTAACTACTGAATTTAAACTTCGTAAAAACATCTCAAGAAAATTAATAAAATAGAAGTAGAAGTAAAATTTAGACTAGTCAAACTCTTGACCAGTTTCTTTCCATAGAACCGGTTTCAGTTCCACAAGAAATCAAACTGATTTGGGCTGAAGCCCATTAGTATTGAAGCCCTGATCTTTGTAGTAGTTTTCAGCCCAAGAACTTAATGGGTTATCTATTCCTCCAGACAGGATAGGCCCACTAAACGAGTTTAACGAGGGATCGGATCATGAATCATATACGGTCCATATAAAGATGGCTTGGACAATATTATAATACAAATTTATAAAAGATAATATTCCAAGCTTTAAATAAAATATGCGAATCTTATCTTTGATAATATTTTAATTAGATCACACTTATTATTGATTTATCATTGTCAATTTCTTATAATATTATGATCTTATTTTACTCTCTCCATGAGCTTGTTCTTAAAATAAATAAAAAGTTAGACATTGTTACATAACAAAAGGTTGATTATCAACTAATTTATTAATCCACACTGCAACTTAAACCAAAAAAAAAAAAAAAAAAACTATTTTCTTTCATGTATGAGTTCTTATAAGTTCGTCTGACAAATTTAGTATCATGCATCAATTCACAATTCATAATCTATTTATAGAGATTGACTTGTGAAAGTAAATTCAGAATATGATATTTATAAAACAATTTTATATAAATTTAGTTTTCAGTAAACACTTTCAAAAACTTGTTTTTTTTTAAAGGAGATAGATACTAATATTTTATTTGGATTCTTGAAGAAAAAAAAGATCTAACTACTAATGTCATGTCAAGAAATTAATAATGATGAAGAAAAAATTGTGCACAAAATAACAAATAGTAGAGAAAAGGAAGGTGATAGTGGGGAAGGAATGCATAGAATAGGAAGCTCACTTGGCCAAATAAACAGGTTCTATTTATGGTAAAGTCCAAGGGATACACAACTTACCCACTAATTATATCAACTCAACTTCTTTTCTACTTTCTTTCCACATCTCAATTATTGTTTCTTTAATTTACCTACAAAGACCAACATAAATCATAACACAAATTGGCTCATGGGTCCTGAAAAAAGTTTTACTCAAATTAAAATAGGATTAGGAAAAAAATAAAAACAATGAAATACATGCTTTGAGTATAATGGATATATATAGTCACACCAATGTTCAAATCACATTATTATATAAATAAGGGAGAGATGTGAGAAATATTTAACTTACAATACTCTTTTTCATGTCAAGCTTGCCCACAAAATAGGTTTTGATTTTATTAGTCAAAAACTTGCTTTTGAAGATTAGTTCTTCCTGTGATCATTTAAGATCAGAATGTTTATTAATAAGAATTGCAAATAAATGATAGATATATAGGTAGACTAATAATGTTAATGGAAAGATGAATTAACATGGCAGATGGAGAGACAAGCTTCCCCACATGTCCATTTCATTCATGTATCACTTTTTTATGACTCATGACATGATATTATGATTTCTCTGGTTTTCACTTTTTATGCATTTTTTCTCTTTCTGTTTATCTTTTTTTATAAAAATTATGAGCTCAACTTTTTGATCATTTAAATCTCCTGCACATCTGTAATTTCTCTAGCACTAACTTAACAATAGTGCTTATATTTAGTCATAGAGAACTAAAATATAGGGATAAGATTGAAATAATATTTGAGAAAATGAAGGACCAGGAAATATATAACACCATATATTGTACTGTCTCCTAGGCTTCCTCTAAAAGAAGAAGAAGTGGAGTCATAGGCTTAGAAGCCAGACATGCTCAACCAGTTCGAACCATAGGTTCCGGTTCCAAATCATCGGGTTAGGAAATTGCAAAAGTTCGAGCCGGAATTGAATCGTGAGGTTCTCGGTTCTGGTTCGAACCGTCGATTTGGCGGTTTGTTTTTTTCTTTTATTTTTTTTTTAATTTTTTTAAAATTATATTTACATATAAATATTACAATTCTTCATATACTACAAAATAAAAATTTTATTTGAGTTAATAATTAGATATAAATTAAAAATATTTTCGAACCGGGAAACCGACGGTTTTTTTAAAAATAAATTTATATTATATATAAATAATATTATGTATTTATATTATTTTACTCTTTCATTTTAAGTTGTATTGATTATTATTTTTATTTTGTATTATAAGTTGTAATTTTTTTTAGGTATATGGTTTGCATTTTGTTGTATTTAAATTGTAATTTCTAATTTTGAAGTTGTAACCTGTAAAGTGTAATGTTGTGTTGTTGTAACTTTTAAATATAAATTAAAAAAATATTTAAAAGTTACAACAACACAACATTACACTTTACAGGTTACAACTTCAAAATTAGAAATTACAATTTAAATACAACAAAATGCAAACCATATACCTAAAAAAAATTACAACTTATAATACAAAATAAAAATAATAATCAATACAACTTTAAATGAAAGAGTAAAATAATATAAATACATAATATTATTTATATATAATATAAATTTATTTTTAAAAAAACCGTCGGTTTCCCGGTTCGAAAATAGGGAAAATCAAAACCAAATCGTTGAACCACGGTTCACGGTTCCGGTTTCGAACCAAAATCGGTTCAACAGTTTTCCTAACCGTTGACCCCGGTTCGATTCCGATTTTCGGAACCGTTTGAACACCTCTACTTAGAGCATCTCCAACAATAAATAAAAAAATATTGCAAATTTTGCATTATTTTTATATAAAAACTGTTTATCGCCCGAATAGTGTAAAGTATTATTCACACTAAAAGGAAATATTTCATAGTATTCCATAAAAACAAAAGAAAAGGATTTAACGCAGAAGTTGGCCTTTGTTAAATCTAATGCAAGATTGACGGTTGAAATGATTTACCGTAAACTTTTACACAAAAACTCATGTGAGACTGTCGCACATGCGACGGGTATGTCTTTTTCGGCCATAAGTATGCTTTTTTCGATCATAAGTATGCCTTGAAATCACATACTTATACTTGAAAATCACATATTTATACCAAAAAATCACATACTTTTGACCGTCGCATGTGCGACGGTTGCACAAGAGACTTACTCAAACTTTTAAAGTATTGCTAGAATAAAAAAATCCTAAATTCTTAAAATCCAGTGCAATGTTGGAGATGCTATGTATATATATGATCAACAATATCAAGGGATCCTATGCTTGAATTTTGATGATAGGTAGAAGATAATAATTTTCATTAGATTTAAAGTAAAAGTAAACTTTAAATGCAGAACATCTCTAACTGTCAGTTGGATTCCTAATATTTTAAGATTTTTATACTCTAATAATACAATAAATAATCACACTAAACTATCTGAACCGTTAACTTTCATTGAATCTAACGTAGGTCAATATTGACCTGCATTATATCCTTTTTTTTTTCTTTTTCACTTTCTTTATTCATTTCTTATAATAATAAGGGATATTATAAAATATTTTTTTAATGAAAAAAATAGGATAAATTACTGTAAATGAGCGATAATTTTTATACTAAAATAACATAAAAACTTCACGACCGGAGATGTTATTTTCTAAATGTAAGAATAGGAGCAAATTGTCCGCTTTTAACATTAAGTGGATGAAATGCCTACATAACTAATAAACATAAACGAAAAGGAAAGCACTTATAATTTTAGTTTCTTTAATTTGTTTTTCTTTTTATTTTTAATTATTGATAATAAATTTGACTAAAAAAGTAGTAGTTGAAAAACTGTAGATAACACGTGGAATGATTGTATACAAGTCGTGTAATGTGGGCATTGGTGGATGGTACCATAGTACCATCTAACCCTAATTTTGTCAGCTAAAAAAAAAAAACCTTTTGAAAAATCTCGTAATAATGACCTATATATTTCTTTTACTTAAATATTTTCTATAGTAATTTAGTTCCTCAAAATTTATTTTATTCTCTTTAAATAGCCGAGGATATGTTGCAATGCTAGCTACAAGTTACTACAAAAGTCGTATATAATAGCGATGTAACTTCTTGAATTATTAATAATTGTCCAATTTTTAGAACACAAGTCTTCAAAAATTAACAATTATACTTGCCCATTAATAGTTGCACAAATTACTTAATTCCATCAAAACAATTTTAAACAAAACATATCATATGACATGCGTATATGTTGTCTAGATAGCCTAATCATTTTGTGTGTATTTGTATATATTTTACATGCTTTATATTATTTTCGCCTCAATTTCTTTTAATATTTAATGGGTGTGGAAAAAATATGCCATCATTCAAGATTTTATTCAACATTTGTTTTATATTATATCTCTCTATTTTTTTTTTAGATTCATTGTGATGTGGAAGCTTAGTTGATTCATGTCTTTTATGCATTTTATCAACGAATATTATTTTCATTGTACTATTCAGATCACTAGTTGAAATGTGAATCTATGAAGTAGCCAATTCACCAACATCCAATTTGTCCACAAACATGGAATGAGGGAAAATGGGGACCTGGCTAATTTTTTTGGTATCATTAATTCATAAAAATAATTTATATGATGATTAATAGTTTCAATCCAAAAAAAGTTAGTTGAAAAACAAGGGTCATGTTTAGTTTCCCTGAAAAATTGTTGTGTGTTAAACCAAATTGTCAAGGTAGTATTTCTCGATTTTTTACGATATTAAATTAAAATTTGGCATATATCTGAATTATAAAGTTTTTTGTACAATTTTTCATTATATGTTGTAAATTATAGTCATACACGTATCTAACAATCAACAGGTATGATTTGTTCAAGTTGGCAAAATACAACAAATTGTAAAGATCATATAATACGTGGAAGTCTAAGATTTGTTCGAGTCGACAAAATACAAAAAATTGTAAAATTAATATGGCAAGTACAATAAAGAAAGTTTCTACAATAAAGAAAAGAAAAGGAAAAAAATCAAAAAAAAAAACCACATAATTCAAATGAGAAATTACTATTTACCCAATTATAAATTAATGAGAAATGAGGGGTGAATTTTGTAATTTAAAAAAAGTATAAATAATTGCATATAGCATCAACCTATGGGCTTATGACAACGGCATAGAAAAATTAGGTGGCAAGCAATTTTCAGGCAAAAGATTGAAAGGAATGTTGAATATGTTTGTGGCCAATAGTATCGTTTCCAAAATAGTCAATTATAATTTCACATTTATAATAAAACTATTTATATATTTGTTAGATTTCTTTACGCATTTACTTTTAACCTTTTTATAAAATGTTTGCCCCAAAATAGACCGACCTGTGCTTTCAAAAAGTAAGGTTCTCTCCCCACTATTATCAATATTTTCTAATAATTCTCTTCTTGAAAATTCAATAATTTGATATGGGTCGTTTTCAATAGTTTCCTTTTTCTTTTAAATGTGTACGTTTAACATATTAAAATGCTAAATTATGCTCAGGTCCTTAATAATTTAATTAAGTTTGTAGTAAGAGGGAATGGTTAGACTGGAAATGAGATCACACATTTACTTCAAATATACAAAATTTTAGACATTTAAAACTAAAGTACTTAGGTATAAATTATGGAAATGTAATATACTTACAAGTATAAGTGATGCACACTCATGATTTAGACTTGAAGTAAAAACATACTGGAAATGTGGGTTTGCCAAAATAGAGTGTTTACCAGTTTTTTTCTTTCTAAATCTTAATGGTGAAACATTTAATTCTTGTGGGATTTAATGAATGACAAGTTTCTTGGTGATAACTTAATTGTTAAAATTGGGAATGAAATTGCTACTTAGTACAGATCATTATTGATTCTGAACCACAGCTTATGTGCAATTTTACAATATGTAAATTCTCTATAATTTCTTTTGATCTGTAAATTATGAATTACATATTATTATATTTTCCAAATATGATTGAGCTAAATATCCAATATGCTTTGATTATTCTGTGTAGATCCTATTGAAATCGGTCTAGGTTCGCCCTAACTACCATCTTACTTTTTTCCGACAGAGTTGAAATCAGAGACTTAGCGATGGTTAGGGTACGAGCCCACCAGCTTTGCTAGTACAAAAATTTCACTTCAATTATTATTATTATTTTGGGCCATGTCTTTTCATTTCCCTTTTTATTTTTTTTTATTTTCTTTTAGAGGGGGTCAAGGGTGGTGGGGTGGGGGCATATATATATATATTTAAAAGTTTGATGATGAGGTGAAATAAAAGCATGAGAATCTGAATGTCAATGTTGCTCGTAAAGTTTTCTCATTGTTTATGCAGTTCTTGCACTCTATAAAGAGAGTGAAAAGAAAAGGACGACATGACTTAATTTTCTGAATTTATTATCTTTATAGTTGTACGATAAAAAAGCGATGATTAATTTAACAGTTGTCTTATTTTTATTTTTGTATTGTTGTTAAAGTATTAAGAAAAAATTAGAGAAATTAATTCATGCTTATTGTTGGCCCCCACCAAACCGACCCGTTCTAGGGTCCGACCCAAGTGGAGACCAGAGCCGGGCCGGCCAGAGGGCCCAGAAGATCAGATGACCAGAGGGCCAGAAGACTAGAGCCGGGCCGGCCAAAAGACCAGAGGCCCAGAAGGCCAGAACCGGCTTGAGAGAAGGCCAGGAGGCCAGAAGACCAGAGCTGATCAGACCGCCGGCCTGGGCCTGGGACTGACCCGACCAGAACCTGGCCCAGGGCCCGACCAGAGACTAGCCGCACCGGCCAAAGATTGGCCAAGCCGACCCGACTGAGGCCGTGCTTAGTCAAGTAACTAGTTAACATGGTCCATAAGTATAATTACTCAAGGTATTTCTGGAAAGTCAGGTAGAAGACCAGAAATCGAGGTCATTGCTGCAAGAAGAGCAGACAAAACTTAGTTTATTTCAAGTAATCTTCAAGAAAAGAAACAAATCAAGATCAAATCATATCCGATTTAGATAGATTTTAACCCGATTTTTCCTTATCTAGGCCCTAAAATCGAGGGATTTGAGTCTTATTCCTCAAGTTTTGTATTTTAGATTTAGTCTATAAATAGGACCTCAATTATCATTCAAATGGATCGAATTCTAGATCCGAAATCATTGTAATTAGAGAGTTTTTTACTCTCAATCTGATATAAAAAAAACGTTCTGGGCGGCCAAAACTGCCCGACCAAAACAAGCCCAACAAATGTTTTGGTCCGACCAGAACAAGCCCAACAAATTTTCCCGAGTAGGCACCTGGCACCGTCTTTTTCTTATTTTATTTGATTTCCATATCATTTGTTCGGTTCAATTTACTTGAGTCGGATCGAGAATTTTTGTGTTAGACTAGGATTTTGTGCTCTACAAAATTTGACTTCAACACTTATTGCTCTCTATAATCTTCAACACTTCAACTAGATAACTAAGTGCATGTTTGATAACATTTTTAAAGTGAAATTTGTTTTAAACATGATTTTTTTTCAAATATTAACTTGTGAGAATTAATTTGATTCTTATTAAGTTGTGGTGGGTGTTTGATAAACCACAAGAAAATTTACAAATAACACATTTACACTTTTCTAGATTAAAACATTTAGAGAAATTGCTTATCCCAAAAGTCCGTGTAAAAATAAATAAACAAATACATAAGACTTTTATAAATAAACTTTTAAGTCTAGAAGTCCATTTGAAACGAGTTGCCAAACAAGCTTTATACTTATGTATTTTAATCTTTTTTTTTTTTTTGTGGTTATTATTATTATTTTCAAAGAGATTTTGTATTCAAATCTCTAGATACAATCATGTGGACGGAATTGTACCTAGTATAAATTATGGAATCATATTTCGGTATAAATTATGGCATTATAATTTGGATTTATCTCAATATACAAAAGTATTAAGACATGCGTACTCATGATTTAGACTTGAAGAATAAACATGATGGAAATGTGTTTTTTTTTCTTTCAAGAAAGAGATAGAGGGAGAGAGACAATTAATTAAATAAGATATTCATGCATAATTTGTTAGAATTTGAACATGTTTGAATGATATATATATATAAGTTCTCGAAGTTATTTTATGGACAGTTAATTATTTAACTGCTAATGATGACCATATCAAACGTGTAATATGGTCGAATTAAATATGACATCTTGTAAATGTTGATAAAAAATATGAACCAACCTAAATTCAATGATTTGACATTTTTTTTTTTTTTTTTTTATAAATTTTCTCTTGTTGTACTTTTCTATCTTTACATTTATGAAATATTACTGTCTCGAACAAATTCTAAACGCACACGTATTTATCCTAACTTAGATGATACTTTTGATAAATTGTTTTCAAACTAACATTCGGAGGAAGCTCACTCGTAGTTAGCTTGGACTAATTTTGGTCACTAATTGGGTAAAGGTCTCATCTGCTTCTTGTTATTGTTTTCAGGTGATTTGTTTATATGACCTAATCAACACAAAAGTTTGATTTAAAAAGCTCATATATATAATATTTTATTTAAATATGTAGCCATTTCCTTCAAAATGATACTTAATTTTATTGCATGTGATATAAGGATTATGACTATTGTTGTTGCTGTTGTTAATTATTAGCTATTTTTAATGTTTATTAAAAAAAATTACTATGAAATCTAGTTTCATATTTTGAAAATGCAAATCTATAATATGTTCCAGTGCACAATTCGGCAAATTATCTATAAATTTATCTTGACAAATAATGTTGTTTCCACTTTTATTTTGTTTTAATTTAAAATTTAACAATAGAGAATGAAATTTATATTTCATGAATCAACAAATGAAATTAAAAGAAATACATGAAAACAACAATTTTAGAAATGAATAATTTTATTTCTTTTTATCTTTAGAATTTAAATTTTGTTTTTGTAAATGAGTAGTATAAATAGAGATGAATACACTTAATGCAACAATTTCTTGGTTAATTAGTAGTGGAGAAAAATAATGCAAGGTTCTGGTGAGAAAATGCAATAAGGTCGTGTTTGGATTGAATGATTTAAATACAAGATTTGAAATAATTAATATATTACAAATGCATCCATAAATCCATCAAAATTATTAAAAAGATAATTTAACATGAAAATGAGTGATTTCAAATTCATATCAATTCAAACATCATAAATACTCCATTAATTTAAACTTCAAATCATTTTTCGAATCCTTGGATCCAAATATATATAACCTGAATGGTTTGACCATTTTTTCTTTCACCTATGTTCTTGGTTGAATTTCCATGAAATATTATTGTAAATTGTAAATTCATTATAGTTGACAAGTGAATAGAGACAAAATATATCAGAATTAAAGCATGTTACTATTAATTTGCCAATGTAATTTACTATTAAAATTGCTACACATTATAGTTTTAACTTTTCCCCCCATCAAATTACTAATCTGATTTAACGGATACCAGAAGTGGTGGAATTAGTGAGTGGAGAAATTAGTATCATGTCAATCACATCGATCATGGAAGGACTATATATTGAACTTTGTTACACGAGAGAGAGAGAGAGAGAGAGAGAGAGAGAGAGAGAGAGAGAGAGAGGTGATGATCACTCATGAACCCACCCATATCGTGCCTAACTAAACTTACCAATTTTAATGTCTCACTTTGACCATTGCAAATGATTTTCTTGCCTTAAATCTAGCCACCTCTAATCATCACCAAAGGCGCAAGAGCCGCCCCACAATTCTATTTAACTTTTAAAAGATCATAAGAAATATGACAAGAAAAATTTATATGATGACGTCCGTTAGATATATTTTGTGAGATAGTCTTTACAATTATAATCAATATTAATTTTTACTAGTCAATTTCTATCGTGTGAATTATTTGTTGTGGGTTGACACCCATTTTCACAGGTCAATCTATATTGTGTGAAATATGAAATGTGAGCTGATATCCATACAATTTTACACTTCTAGACATATGAAAAAAAAAAAGTACGAATCCGTGTTATCAAAGGATTTCTTAAGATTAGGGGATTGGCATGCGACCATGAGACAGAAGATCTCTAGTTGACTCGCCATAGGATATTAGATCCGTCAAGATAAGTTCACAAAATTCTTTCTCAATAAATAATTGGATGTGAATTATGAATATCATGTGGACTTCCATTTAAAAATGCCTCCAACATATAATTTTTTCACAAATGCTGGTTGTCGAACCAAGAGTCACACATTGGTTAAGGGTAAAATTCAATTTTGGTCATTTAGGAATGAGCCTTTTCGGTTTTTTTTTTTTTTTTTTTTGCCCAACGATCCATTTCTATCAAATAATTAACGGGCCCTGCATGTGTGGGTCATGTGGTTGTTAACATCTCATTTTGAATGGCCAAAAGTGAACAAGATTCGTTCCTACAGAGTCAAAGTTGATTTTTTCTCATATAAAATCTATAAGTATACCAAAATAAGTGAAAACATAAATTGATGTCTAACGAATGGATATATAAATAAATTTTAAAATAAATTAAGAAGCACCATAACATTTCCATCAAATATTTATGAATAAATTATAAATTTAAAATTAAAGTACATGCATACATAAATTAAGGTCTAGTGAATTTACAAAATTGTCAATAAACTACAAAAAGAATATGAAAATTTAAGAAATAATAAATTTTAAAAGATTTATTTTATCTTTAGATTTTTAAAGATTTGTTTTTTCATAAAATTTAACTATTATTCATGATCCCTTTTATAAATATTGGTGAGTTATTTTTTCAAAACATATTTCATAAATGTTCTAGTGCTTTTATATTTTCCATTTTTTTGTCCTTCAATTTTAACATATAGGTTTGAGAATTTTTTTTCTTCTTTTTTGGTTTTCTCTGGGCTTTTTTCTAATGTTATATTTTTTTTTTATGAAACCTTATGAGTTCTAATATGATTGATGACTTAAAAAAAAATCATGTATTGTACGTAGTTTATTATATTTTGTAATTTTTTATTTCAATTTTGAAAGTTAATTATATAATTTCATTTTTAAATTTCATAATTTTATTACTCTTATTTTTAAATTTTTGAAGACTTTTATGATATTTATAGATTTTATGATTTATATAATTAAATGTTTTGTACAAAAAACCTGCCAAAAAAGGCTTTGAAAACAACCCTTCCGCCTAAGAACTTATCATGGCGGGTTTCATTGGAAAAACCAACGGAGAGTGTTGAATAAAAAATCTAAATCTAGACCGTTTTCATACTTAAGAACCAAAATCGGACACGACCCATTTCAATATATGTCAAGATTGAATTTTACCCATCGATTAGTCATGAGGATGATCCAGTGTCTACAAACATAAATGACAACTCTACTTGATATTGCTGCGATCCGACAATCCTTCTTCTCCGACTAGAAATTTAATTTCTCCGATTAGATAACCTGCAAAACCAACACCGGGAGGGATTTCCAGCGATGAGACTCCGACACTCAAGTCAGAAAAAAGAAGAAGAGAATATTTGTGTATTTTTAGAGCAATCGTGCGTGTGTGTTTTGAATATATTTGTGCATAAGAAGATAAAAGAATGATATAGCAAGCATATATATACTCCCTGAGATATGTGGTAGTTATGATTCGTACCAAAAAACTTGGGATATAGATAACTGTCCCGCGGAAATAGCGGTTAGTTGGACCTAAATCTGTTCGTCACTTTGCATGGTTATCTAGTTCGTCAGTATAACTAAAGGCTAAATCAGTTCGCATTTCATCAGTTCGATCACAAGGTTGTAAAATGGTTCGTCTCTTCACATTACTCGCGCACTGACTTTGACTTCATCCGGTTTGGAGGAGAGAATTCGGTTCGATACAGTTCAACCATATCACTACTAATACGAGATATTTTTGGGAAAATATAAAGAATAAAAATTCATACCAAGTCACGGAGACTCAAAACGAACAATATTATATTGACGTCGAGATTTTTTTTATGCATGTATTACTGTTAGCTAGCTAGCTACTAGCTAGTTTCTAAATATAACAAACTCGTTAAAATTTTAAGGGTATTGATTCGTAGTTAGAATATTCCAACTCTTTATCTTTGATCACAATAATTCAATGGAGAATATAGGCAAGAAAATGAGAAAGATGATAGGAAATGACAAAACATGGAAGATAAAAAAAATTAAGCAAAGAGAGATGATGGAAAAAAGAGAAATGGTAAAGTCAAATCCCATCAAACTTTATTGGAAAAGCTAAAATATTGAGTAGTGGTGGGAGGAGTTTTCAACTGCAAAAGTTGAAAGCATAGTTGAATATGTTCTCAAATTGTTGTAGTGGCAATACATCATAAACAGCAAACTTCAGTATATATTATTTTGGTCCCCCAAAACCCTAATTCTTGCCTTTTTTCAATATCATATGTTCTTTTCCTGCCTAGCAAAACACTCCCATTCTCCACTAAGCATAATTACCCTTGCATTTCTGCACCATAAAGCAAACACAACCATCCTCTTCATTCTACTAATTACTTCTCTTTTTCCTTTCAATTTTGAGTTCAATTAATGAAAGATTATGGTTGGATTATATATTCCGATATTTACGGTGGAGATATATTCCCCTTTCTATTAGTAAATATAACACTAAAATTTATATGAGATGGAGGAGTCTCCTGCACATCAACCAAATCAATTAATTTCACAAACTCATTTGTATAATTATGGATTGTGGACTGTGTGGCGTGGAAAAGATTTGTAAGACAATTTCACAAGAATTATACTCTAAATATAAATACAGTTGCAATATTGACATACTCGACTTAAACATTTTAGAATCTTCCATAAAGAAAAGAAACAAATCAAATTACGGAGAAAAAAAAACATATTATAAATCAAAATTTAAAATGTGACATATATATAATTTAAACAGATAAATAAAATAATATATAAAAATCAATTTTAATAATTTTGGATAAAATTTGAAATAGTAAAAAGATAATATAGTTTACACAAAAACTTGCGTGAGACGGTCTCACGGATGATTTCCGTAAGACAGATCCATTATACCCACTAATCAAACCATTTTTCACTAACTTATATATAAATTGTGAGGGTAACACTTCTGTGCACCAGTTGCATTGTGCAATCCATACATTTATGTTATAAATGTAGTACCTTTATGTTATAAATGTAATACCTTTATGCATGTTCATTTTAAAAGATACGGATATTTGTACATAAAAAGGTACTACATTTATAACATAAATGTATGGATTGCACGAATTTCACTTCTGTACAACTGGTGCACAGAAGTTTTTGTGAAATTATGAAGAGTGGATTGTGGGTTGACTCGTCTCACATAAAATGATTCGTGAAACGATTTCACATAAGACTCACACGCTAGTTATCAAATTTAGTGTGGAGGGATTTGTTGTGATACGCATCAAGAGATTAATTTGAAACTGTATATAATTTTAAATTGTGTTCCTTTTCTAATTTGAATTTGAAACTCTATGTTATTAGAAAAATCATAGATCTACACAAAATATATTGAAAAGATTTTCTGCATAATATAAAAACACGTTTTTCCCTTTTTTTTTTCCCTAAGCAACACAGTATCATTATTACTTTATATAATAGGAGGATGAATGATTGATATTTTATTCTATGGAAGACGAAGACACGTTAATGTATGCCACTTGTGATACATATCAAGAGATTAATTTTTGAAATATAATTTTCTTTTAATAATTTGAATCGAATTAAATCACATGAGTCTGAATGGAAGAATAAAGAAACCGAATATATTTATCATGGAGGGCCACTTTTGGTGAACAAATAAGATTTAAAATTGTTGTCAATGCTACAACTTAAGTGGTACCACAACGTGGATTCCATGGTCAATACCAAGATCATTCAATTGCATCGATAGATTTTGACAAAAACTTTTGTGCATCTAATGCACGAATCTTAGATTTGTATACTTGGGTCGACCCGTCCTGTCATGCACCCGTACGTGTACTCAAGTTGCTGACAAAATTCGTTCAAACATGTTCCTAAATGTCAGATCTTTATGTTATATTAAATATACATTTTAGTAATGTTAGTCATATCTTTTGTAAGACTAGTTGTATCTTAGCATTTTTTTTAGACATATATATTAATCTTTCATTCATTTTAGTTATAACAGTCATACATTTTAGTTATGTTAGTTGTACTTTAATATATTATATAAAGATATGACTATGTTGATATAAATGTATAAGTAATATCACATAATGTATGAGTATTATCATATAAAGGTAAACATATACAAATTGTGGCGAAATTAGAGTTTTTTTAGAGTTAAAAGTATTAAATAAATGTATGATATCTGAACATAAAAGTTATGACTAATTTAACATAAATGTATAACTAATATAACATAGAGGTCAGAGCCAAAAAAAAAAAAAAAAAGTAAAAGTGCACAGATTCGGGTCAATCCACACCCAAACCCAACCTGAGTGCATGTGTGCATTAGGTGCACATGAGTGCTACTCATAGATTTTTATGCATATATGGACAGAGATCTAATAGAGAAATTTTTATATTTTGTGAAACAAATACAAATAATGTTGACTGTAAAAATAATTTTCCCCACGCAAAAATTGTTCATATGATCTGCCGTCTTGTGGGTTAGATATATTTAAAGAGTATGATTCTTATGAAACTATATAATGAATTTAATTGTATAAGATAAGTTTATATATATATATATATATATATATATATATATATATATAAATGTTTACTTAAAATTCGAAAAATAAAGTTTGATTTATGAAAATGGGGTAATTTCAATTTTAGTCTTGTAAGTAAGACATTTTTCATTTTTTTTTTTTTACAATCAAGTATTCATTTTCTAATCTTGGTCCTCTATATTTTAATTTTTTTTCAATTTTAATCCAATTTTGATCGAAATTTTCAAAATCACTAACGTGGCCACCAAATTTGGCTGTCATGTCAAAATTTCTAACAACATCATCAATTTTGAAAATTCCAAGAAAACTGGATTGAAATTGAAAAAATTAAAATATAGAAGACCCAAAATTGGAAAATAGATACTTAATTGTCAAAAAATGGAAAATATCTTCATATAAGATTAAAATTGAAATTAACCCTATAAAAATTACTTTGGATTGTGGATAGTGAGATTCCATCTCATGAAGTAATATAGAAAACATAATCTCATAGAGGTTTGTATAAAACATAAATATGTAATTAGAACAACAGCAACATGAGAAAACTATGCACTTGTTTAGTTTTGAGTATCTTTTAGAAAACTGATAATGAAAGCAAACACATACTAATTATACAAAATCTTCATCAATCTTTTTGAGGAGAAAAGATCTTAATCAAAGATGCCATTTTGTAATAAAAGGATATTGACTTTTGGCATAACATTATGAGATTTCAACCGTACATACATCTTTTATAAAAGTCGATAATTAAATATTCCAAACTTTTTGCATATCGAATATTTTTCTAAGCTCTTAATATATGTAACAACTAAAAATCTTATGTTGATTCTATGAACAATTACTAGCTAGTTTGCTTAAAGAGGAAAACAATTTATCCAAACACTCAAAGCACTGCGTATTGGGAACTCTGGTGCCACCTAAATAAATTCTGAGTTATTAAATTTTATATATATATATTTAACTTAAGCAATACCCGAAGTGGATACTGCCTTAACATTTGTGGAGGATTTTGGTGAATCACAAAAAATGACATTTTTTTTAAATATAAAAATGTGACATAATTTTAGTTGGAATGGCAGTCTTCAAAATGAAGCCTGCTTTTTAATTCCCTCCAAAAAGGAAAAAAGAACAATTCTCCAATTTTCATTTCGTTTATTAATTAAATACATTATAAGAAAGTATAGCATTCTTAGATCATACAACTGTACAACTATTGTGAGATTATCTCATATAATTAATTTCGCAAGACCAGTCCAAATTATCCACAATAAATAGATTCACATATGAATATGAATTTGGTTAGTTGTAGTGTTGTACTCTCAAAATTAAATATCTGTCATATATGTTTTTGTAATATCCATATTCTTACCAATTCAACTGTGTTCCTAGACACACCATATGAATCTTAATAAAAAAAAAAAAAAAATTGACTTTGGAAACATATATATAACTTTAATTTCTGGAAAAATGAACTTTAAAAAACAAAACTCTTTTCCTAGAAACTATGAGAGTTTTTTTTTCTTTCTTTCAAATTGAAGGCAATAAGAATATAGTATATAAGGGTTAATAGCTTGTCCTACCACAAATACTATAATTTAGAACAATACTACCACTTCATATAAAAATATGACAAAAATACAAATTTTCTTATAAATCTCCATTTTCTACCACAAATCAATCATTAGCATTTATGACATCTAAACAAAATTTCAAGGATTTGTCATTAAGCATTTAATGCTTTTCCACTTAATTCCTATTTCCACTCCAAATAGTAATTATATCCGAATAAAATGTAAACTAATCAAAATCAGGCCTAACATGCTTCCGTAAAATAAATTCATCCCCTAAAATTCATACCTTTCTTTGACCGCAACAACACCGGGTGAGATGGTTTGCAAAACCACCAGTTGGAAAATTACTGCCCCCAAATCTTTTTACGAACAGCTCCTCACTGTCCAACTTCAACACTCGTGGAAGATGATCTGCAAGTTATCCAGCTTCTTCAGCAACTGTACATCACAACTTTGGTTCGTTTCCTACACCAGGTGTACAAAGTACTCCTTCCAGGGGACGAACTAACCGTACTAAGAACACATGTTGAAAGCAAAAGCCTTTATTTTATTAAGAGCTTATAAGAAATATTTAATACATATGTAATTTCCTTTTGGGAGGAGAATACTGGTTTAGCCTCTCATATATGAGGGCTTACACTCGAAACACATAAAACTATGAACACTCAAAACTATTGCAAAAGATTTTATTGTAAGAAAACTAAGGGGAATGGTTGATCTTCTCAGCTTCCTTCAACTCCTGCTATATATAGGCAATGAATCCGGATTTGAAGTGCGGATTCCAAATCTTGTTTAAAACCAGTTGGCCTACTCCATTAGTGCTCCCATGTGAAGTAGTTGGGGAGTCCCTTTCGGCTTTAGTTGGTGCTCTTTCTCTTAATGCCCCGTGACTCAGCCCATGTTAGGTCTGTCAGGATATCATTAACTTTTGACTCAGCCCACTATGTGAGGTTGGTTGGAGAGTCACTTTCTCGTGATCTATCCCATTTTATTTTGTCGGGGGAATCTCTAAAAGTTTGGTTGTCGTGGTCCCCGAGGATAGCGTCTCTTCTGTGCTGGGCCCTTGTCTTTGTTAGACCCATGTGCCTGTCGGTCGGGTTTGGGTCGGAATCCTTTCCCAAACTCGGGTTCCTTCTGATCTGGGCATGCTAGACAGATCCGATCAATCCATCTTCCTGCATGTGCCATGTTACAGAACTTCCGGTAAGTTTCTTTGCTTGCCGGAATCTTGTTCTCCCAGAGAGTTCTTCTTTTGGTTTCGAAGAGCTCCTCTGTGAATCCTGTTGTTGATCCAGTCATTGAATTCAGTAGGAAGAATCCATTTGCTGAATTCTGGAAAAACTTGAAAGGGTATTTGACTTTTTCCATCTCTGTGATACAAACTCAAAGTCCCCATGCTCGTCTAGTAGAAGCTTCATCTTATGAGAATGCTCCTACCAGTATCGGAATTTCTTCCGGCGAGGCTGCATTTATATTTTTCAAGGCATTACCGTCTGGTCTTCTAAGCTTGATGAAATGAAAGGCTTCATGAGAGCCCTTCTTTGCAGGTTCTGGAGCTGTACTTATGAAATAAAGCTCCAAAATATCACCCCTAGACAAATGAGGATTATTTGTCCAGGTTTCGTGAACCGCTTCTCCTATCCATCTCGGTAATTTCGAGATTTCTGAGAATCCTAGTGATGTGGTATAAATTGAAGCTAGAGCTCCAAAGTTATACCATTCTTGGACCTCGTTTGGATGACTGCCTGGTTTCATCCAAACTCTGTGATATTTTCCTGAGATATCAACTATGGTTCTTTCCGGGTTGATACATTTTCTCGTAATTAATTTCTCTCATTGACGTTGGTAAACCTGCATAGGGGAAATTTTTAACTCGTCAGTTTGAACCTTTGTTTTGCCTGTCTGTGGCCTTAGGTTCAACTCTCTCTCTTTTACCCCAGAGGTGCTGGGTTGACTTGAAGACTCGGGCTGTGACGCCCGAGCTTCAACATTCATTACAGATTGTACATCCTCAAGGAATGAATCACATGTAACACTCGTAGGCATGGTATTTGAATCCATAGCCTTCGGGTTAGAGTCCCGATCTCGAATCGTTCCTTTTTGCACTGTGGGAGATGTAGCCTGGAGGATATGCTTATGCAACGCTTGAAACAATTGTCCCTGAGCGTTTTGGCATGCTCGTATAAGACCAGAAACGGATTCCTGATCAACTCGTTGAAGTCGTCAAGCGATTTCGACATAACATCCCAAATTCTCGTTCAAGACTCTCCAGGTTTTCCCTGAGATGTCTTACTCGTTTAAGGACCTCGTCAGCAACGTGTCCTTCCATCTCGTGTTAGAAAATCTGTAAAAATATTTTCATGAGATTTCACAATGACAATATCATAATCATAATATTGACATTCTGCCTACCATCTAAGTATTCTAGCCTTTTCTAGTTTAGATTCAATTTTATTTTTCAGAAAGGCTTTAACACTCGAATTATCAATCTTCAAAGTAAACTTCTTAGCCAGAAGAAATAAAGGCCATTTTTGAACGTCTTTCTGACTGCGAAGAATTCTTTCTCATTGATATGCCATTGAATTGCTTCTGCGTCTGTAAACAGACCACTGCAATATCTGCATGACACTTCTCCTGTTGGTGTGGCCTTCAAAAGAACTGCTGCCCACCAAAAGTCACTGGCATCTGTATATAGTACCAGTTCATCCTCATCCTGAAGAATAACAAGTTTTGGAAGTTTGCTACAGATTTCCCTAAGTTGCTTAATCCCTTCTCGATGTTCATCTTCCCATTTGAATATAACATCTTTCTTGAGTAATGGGCTGAATACCTTCCTGTGATGTGCCAGATTGTTAATGAACATTCCAGCAAAATTGACAACTCCAAGAAAACTTTGAAGTTGTTTATTGTCTTTGAGATCATCTGGAAATCCCTGTATCTTTTCCACAATGTGGCTTTGTAGGATGATCCCATATTCATCGATTTCAATTCCGAGGAATTTAATCTGTCTCGTAGCAATTACTGTCTTCTTTTGAGAAAACACTAATCTTTCTTTATGATAAACATCTGAAAATATTTTCAAATGTTTAAGATGTTCCTTCATGTCCTTCGATGCGATAAGAATATCATCGATGTAAACGAACATAAAGTTAAAATAATCCTTGAATAGATTATCCATCTTTCTCTTATATATCTGAGGTACGTTTGCCAATCCCATTGACATTACGTTCCAGACATAGTGTCCTTGTGGTGTGGAGAAAGCTGTAAACTTCTTACTTTCTTCCTCCATTTTAATCTGGTAGAATCCAGACTTGCAATCGAACTTTGAGAATATCTTGGCACCTTTGATGTAGTTAACCAAGTGTTTTCTACTCGGGATGTAGTATCCATCAAACTCCAGAATGTTATTAATTCTTTTATAATTAATAACAAGTCTAGGTTTACCTCTTTTAATTTCTCCATGATTCCTTACTAGAAATCCAGGGCTGCTGTATGGAGAAACTCCTGGTGAAATGAACTTAATGTCCAGATGTTCCTTAAGTATTTTCTGCATATCCTCACGATCATTCTGATTCATAAGGATTGGTTTGAGTCTCACGAACTCATGTTCATTTCCAGGTTTAACCTTTAAGGATGCTTTGAGCTCGTTCCTATCCCACCATGACAAAGGATCTTCGTTGTAATTTTTTTGGATCATTTTCTTGAAATCCTCGAGTGATATTTGTTCTTCAATAGTAACATCACTCTGTGGATTCTCCAATAGGGCTTTTCGTAATTCTGCAATAGCCTCTGGAGGAACTCGTTCTTCTCTTTGTATTCTGGATGAATACAAAGTATTATCCCATCTTTTGGTATCTTTCTGTTTTGAACCAAATTGCCGAAAGGATAATAGGGCATCACCAAATCTTTTTTTATCCGCTATCTTTGGATGTCGAAGTTTGGCTTCATCACCACGCTTGCTGTGAAAATTAATAGGCATTTTTCTGTAGAATGCCTCGCACAGTCTCTGGACAATAATCTTATGATCACATAATATTGTGAAAATAAGTCTTCTTGTCTCATTTTCCTGTGTGAAACGCTTAAATGTTTGTAGGAAATTATTTCCTAGCAAAACATCTGCTCCTGTATCATGGAAATAGATAGGTGACGTCTTCACCTTGTACCATGGGGTACTTCCAGTGCCACCAATCATAATTTCTGTTTGCTTAATTCCTCTATTAAGGATAAGAATTCTTTTTGAGAAATCTCTTCCTACAATGGCTGGTAGATCTTCTCCAAATTCTTTAGGAAAGACTCATTGCTTTGCAATACAAATCTTTGCTCCTGAGTCAACATAGGCTGCAAAATACTCAACCTTGTACTCACCATATATCATTCCGATAGAAATGTATATGAAGAATGGACTGGTGGTCATCTGATTCTGTATCGTTTATCAGCCACTGTAAATTCCATTCCATCTTGTAATCTTTCCCAAGGCTTATGATCCTCAAGAAAGTCGATACCCAGTACTAATTATTCTGGGATTCTTCCTGCAACTTCCGTAATAGTCAGTTCAATTTAACCCATTTTTAGGCTTCCTTGAAATCTTCCGATTATCGGTTGTTGGAGATAATATAGAACATCACAAGGAAATATATTATCCTTTTGAGTGATGTCGAATATTATTTCAACTTCTCTCCAGCCTTCTGGACATTTCAGCTCTCCTTGTATTTTGAATACACCTGGGATTCATTGAACTGTACTAGACCTTCTTTCTTCCCAACGACTGCTACTCATCAGTCTGTCTTGTTGGAAAGACATTCTCATTGTCTCCATTCTGAGGCTTTGACTCTTGTTGAAGACCGGTTGATCTTGTATTCTCATATCTATCTCCTTTATGGTTGGAGACTCAATGAGTTCTGGTAAAACTACCCTGATGAAATCCTCAAAGATTCTTGGGACTTCAATAAATTCCTTTCTCAAGAATACATCTGAATGATGTGTACTCGAGAGAGCATAGGAAATCTTGTAGGTAATCGAGTAGGGTCTGTTTCTTTCTTTCATCAAGCCGTCTCGTTTGAAGTCCTGATGAAGAGTAAGCACTCTATTGAAGTCTCGATCTCCCAAATTGTATGCAATTCTAGGATAGACATTAAATGTCAGTTTTTCTGCACACAAGTTTCCTGTAACCGCTCCAAGGCATGAATCCTTGAGGTTGGAGATCCGCTTATCAAAAATCGCAAGATTAAGTGGCGAAACAATTCCTTCCTTAAAGGTTGCTTTAATTACAACTCTTATAGCTCCAATATGAATCCATGAGAGTGTATTTGCAACTTCTCTTTTGACTTTGCTTCTGATCTCATCTACTTCTTTGTAAGGGATCAACTGCATCTCGATCAAGTTACTAGTGAATTCCATTGGAATGACAAATTCTCCAGTAGTAACTCTATGAATAATTTGGTGTTTTCTATTACGAAACCCAAACCTATCCAATGTCTTTTCCATAGCTCAGATGGTAAACCCATTATACATTTGAAGCTTTAAATCCTCTTTCATAATCCTCATTAGAGTTTTATGAGAGACTGTTGTGTGAGAGAGAAAGCCTGACATATCATCTCTCGTTGTTTGAAGAATTTCTTTTTCACTCCGATTCTGATGTGGATTCACCTCCATCATCCGAATAGATCTATTCTTCATAGATGCTTTCATCTGAGGGTAGATCCTCAAATTGATACACCTGTATAAGATCTTGATAATAGATAGCTTCTTCGAACTCTGGTGTTGCTTCAAACTATCTTATACCTCTCTTCTGGTTATCCGGGCAATCTGTTGAGATATGCCCTCTTGCTCCGCAAGTCCAGCAATTACAGTCTTTGAAACTTTCATTAGCTCTGGTTTGAGCTCGCCTGAAAGTTCTCCTTCCTAGAGTTCTGCTGGAACTTCCTTGGTTAGAACCCGTTGAATAGGTTCTACTCCTGCTTGGTGCTGGTCTTTGCCCTGATTTATAACTTCGGGCCTTTTGTTTCGACCACACTTTTCTAGGTCTCCATGAAGACCTACGATTTCCTCTTTGGTTGCTATCTCCACGGCGGTATGGATGGCTTCTCAGCTTTCTCCTTTTATGCCTCCGTGGTTGACCTCCCACGACTGTTGGGATGTCATTATCTTCGCAACACAAAGGAACCATTTTATTGATTCCTCGGAGTCTCTTGTAGTTTTTGTAGAGTGCTGTCTGGTGGCACTATTCAGCTAATTTGGCCTTCAAGAAAGACATTCTTCTGGCCACAGTATCCAAATCGTCTGCACTCTTGTATTCCCTGATGAACATCTCTCTCCAGGGGCTTGGTATCTTTGCAAAGAAAAGTTGCGAAGCTTCTTTATCATCCACCTTCGACTTCCATCAGTATTCGGTGAATAACTTGATGTATTCGTCAATATGACAAATATCACGTAACTCGAGGCAGTAGATGGCTTGTTTATATCTCTTTCTTTTTTCCTCTTCTATTCCCTCGAAATAACCTATGCCGATAAAATGGATTTTAAATAATTTTTCTATATTATCGACAATCCCTTTTAATGACTCACCAGCTGTAACATCGTTCCGCATTCCTGGTGCCGTCATTTCCCACATGATTTTTGCAGATCCTTCAAGACTCATCTCTAGAAGTAAGATGAATCATTCTTTTGTAAGGTCAAGGGTTCCTACTACAACTCTTATTCCTGATGCTCATTCTTCAATAAGGACCTCTCGATTCTTAAAATCTAGAATATCCAGATTTAGCATCAACCCATACGGATGTATTGGTTCAAGCTGTGATTTTCCATAAGGCGTATTCATGAGATTTGGCCTTCTAGAACGTTGTCGAGTTCCTGAAACAATAGGATCTCCTCTTGTTGTGAAATCTCCAGCGTGTGGTATTGGTTCGTCCACATGATGTGAACCTGAGCTTTCTGCAACGTTGGGATCCACAAGTGGAAGTGGTCTTTGGTGTTGGTCACGTGTAACCAAAGCTGAACCATCTCCTGTGTTCATCTTTAGATCTACGATACCTAATCCTGCGAAGGACTCGACAAGTTCGTGTAGATCTTCAAGATTGATCTTTTCCATATCCATCACTTATTAATTTATGATGGATTTTCCTTTGATGATAGCGACGAGCTTTTCATCTATAGTCATTGGACGTATGACTTCAGTCGGTTTCCCTTTTTGGTATAAATAGGGTACTGTTCTGAAATCAATATGTTTTCTTCCTCCGGCAAGACTTGGTCTGTCCTCCAGGGTTTTTACTCGTGTTTGAATATCATGAAGGATTTCAATGGTCTCCTTCTGATATTTTATCATCGTCTCCATCTGGTTCTGGATTTGATGGACTTGTGTTGGTAGATGATTATGGCGGTTGCCATAATTCTGCACCGTCTTCTGGATTTCTCTAAGATCTTGAGAGAGCTTAGATGTATCCGGAAATATCTCGCTCCATCCAGGTTCTCCTTCTGTCATCAATGATTTATATGAACTATTTCCTGGAGGTTTATCAGTTCGGTATATAACATCAGATTTAACGAATGGAAACCCCTGTGATATTTTGCTTGCCGACTGCATTGCCTTAAGATTTCCCTATCGGCTCCTGTATTTTTTTGTTCAACATATTGATTCTGCCAATAATTGACATTATCTCTATGTTCTTGTTCATACGTCGCCAAAAATTGACGATATCTCCTGTATGGTAAACATCTTGGACATTCATCCAAATCCATATTTTTCGCAAGAAATTCTCCTCACCAATAGTTAATTACATAACGGTAAACAATATAAACGTAAAAGTTCTTAATAAACCTAGGCTCTGATACCATTTTTCACGCACCGTTTTATTCTCGAATTATGCCCCATTTTAGATTTTCAATTTCCGAAGGAATTTGTACGTGGCATTGTTACTCATTCCAGACCACTGTTTTTTAGACAGTATTGGCACGAGGAAAGTATTCCAGCCTATATACTCATTCCCGAAGAAAATCAATCTTTAAAGTTTCATTTTCGGGTTCGGATCAATTCAATATTTGGAGTAGAATTATTAATTAAATTAGAAAGCATATTAATTGGAATTAGAAAAATGTGCTTGGAAGTAGTAGAATTAAATGATTGGAAAAGTGGGTTCAAAGGGTTCAAAAATACCTTTTGACCAAATTTGTGGTATTTTTGTCACTTTGTTATCCAATGTGGTATTTTTGTTCTAAACTATAAAAAATGTGGTAGTTTTGGGGATTTAGCTAGTATATAATACATATAACCAAGGTCTGCAAAATCGGGATATATCACCGATTTCTCGGCGATTTATCGAAAAATCGGAGGTTCCGATATGGAATACCACTGCTGTTCAATTTCGTTATGATGTCGGCGATTAATCGCCGAAAAATCGGCTATAAATCGCTGATTATGGCATATTGGCTCCACCCTGTGTAATTCTGTCAAATTTTCGCAAGCAATCGGCGATATTTCGCCGAGAAAATCGCTGATTTCTCGCCATTAAATCGGAGAGTCGCATGATACACCTAAGGATTTTTTCCTACAATTTTTTAGGCACTGTAGTTATTGTATTGATGAAGAAGATGAAGGACGGTGGGTTTGGTGAGAGGAGATGAGGAGGTAGGTGGGGTAGCCGTAGTACTAGCACGTGGCTCGGGTTTTTTTTCTTTTCTTTTCCATTTTTTTATGTTTCTTTTTCTTATTAAATCTATGCCGATAAGTTTAAGTATTAAAAGATTTTTTTACTTACATGTGGATGATTATTAGTATTTAAAATACCACATCAATAATTAAATTAAATATTACTAGGTCATGTATTAATTTTGTTCGATAATTTGTCATGTTATCATATGAAACAACATTTATATAATAATTTATCTCTAAATTTTTTATAAACATATCTTTTTATTTGAAATTTAAGTTCAATATATGTATTAATGTTATTTATAATATTATGTACAGTACTAGATATATTTTTCAATTTTTTTTACAAAATTTTTAAATTTTTTGTGCAAAAATCGATATATCCACCGATATCGATATATCCGTTGATATATTCGTAAAATCAAGGTATTGATATATCCATCGATACGGATATTTTAGTCCTTGCATATAACATGAAGTAGAAAAAAGTAAAATAGATGAAGGGTATCCATTTACCAAGTGGTGTCAATTGTGTTATTGTTTTTATTACATTATTATATTAAAATAAGAATAGTAGGTATACAGCACCACAATCTATAATGAAACAGGCTAAGAGATCCTAGAAAAGATCCTGAAAATAGCAACTCACATACAAATATTAATAACTCTCAACATCTTTGGCATTTTCAACCTGTAGGCAGCAACTTGCCAAGTGGACTACTAGAATTAAATCATACTACAAATTATATACATACATAAATAAATATATGTCAAACTGATATTATTGGGTGCTTCTTTCAGTGGCTCGCATATGCTTTTTGGGACCTCTAGTCAAACATCAAACACCTACTTGTAAGATTTGCATAATCTCATCTTCTATTTTTTTCTATTTTATCGTTTATCATATTCACTTGCGACTAGGTCTCCTGTGCAATTGATGCATGAATCTTAAATCCATGAAGTCGGGTTGGGTAGGACCGGATCGAATCCGGATTTGGGTTTTTTTTTTCTCTAACCTTTATGTTATATTAGTTATACTTTTATATTATATATATATCTTTATGTTATATTAGTCATACCTTTATGTTCAGATTTCATACTTTTAGTGCAATACTTTAACTTAAAAAAAAATTCACTGGCCTTCATACTATGTTAGTCATGTCTTTATATTATATTAGTCATACTTTTATATACAAATATCATATCTTTATGTAATATTTTAACCCTAAACCCTAATTTGGGCACAATAACCCTAATTTCGACACACGTTGTAGATGTTTACATTTATGTGATATTATTTATAAATTTATGTGATATTATTTATACATTTATATCAATATAAACATATATTTATGTAATATATAAATATATAACTAACATAATTAAAATGTATGACTAACATAACTAAAAGTATGATTAATATAACATAAAGATATGTTTAACACTACATAAATGTATGTCTAATACTACATAAAAGTATAACATCTGTGATCAAATCTGGACGAATTTGTGCGCAACCTTGAAACGCGTGCGGGCGTATGGTTGCGTATGGAAGACAAGTGCACAGTTTCAAAATTGTGCAACGAATGTATAAAAGTTTTTGCCATCACTTACACGTACGATTGATACACTTATGTTATATGCCCTTCTTCGTTTTAATTATAAATTAATTCAGAAAAATTACATGTAAAATAGTGGGTTCCCAGTAATGAAAAAAGAAAAATATATATATTCTAGTTTGATTGAAAAAGGAAAGGAAGAAAAGAATCTAAAGGCAAGGAGATCTTCTTCCACTTGGAGATTCTAGTGTAGAGGGACCACTACCTTTGCCCCTTTGAATTTTGAGAGGCCATTCGAAAGCGATTGAGATCAACTCTTTATTTCTTCATCATGTTTTACTACTACTAATTCATTCTTTTTTTAAATCTTTAATCTCTTCTTACTTTGTAATTGTACAGTCCCTATCACCGTGAGTGCATTAATATGTATCCATTGTTAATATGTCAGGTATCTGATATATCTATTATTTTCACATTTCATAATTTAAGGGATGCGATCATCATGTATCATCGAGCAAAAGATTAAATGAATTGAATATAATTATGGAGAATAAAGATTGAATATTTTTACGAGCCCGACTATCCGCACCCCATATATTCTAAACACACCCCATTTTTTATTTTTTTTATTTAAAAAATTCAAGAAATAATAAAAAGACAATTTTACCCTTATGTGTTCAACCATTGTTCGAACACACTATAACGTGTTCGACTCCTGGTCGAACACACTATAGAGTGTTCGACTCCTGGTGATCGAACACACCTCTTTGTGTTCGACAAACCAGGGTCGAACGGGTCCTCATATTTTGTTGTTATTTTTTCATTTTTTTTACACGATTTCACACGATTATTATATATTTTGTAATTCATAAAATGATATTTTTAAGAGGATTCAAGGTTTGAGGAATGAAAAGGAAAAAAAAATAAAAAAAAAAGAGAGGAAGGAGACGGGAAGGAGAGGAATTCAATTTCAGTTTTTTTTTTTTTTAATTAAGAAGGGTAAATTTCTCATTTTGCCTTTTTTTGAATTTTTTAAAAAAAAACTGGGGTATGTTTAGAATATATTGGGTGCGGATAGCTGGCCCCTATTTTTACCGTGGGGTGAAAGAGTGGGTGGGGCCTAGGGTGAAGGGTATGGGTCTCCAATAGGATCGGAAAAATATCTTTATAGTATAGTGAGAGAAGGAATTGTTGGGTACAGGTTTAATAAAGTGGATGAAAAGGTTGCAAAAGGGTACAAACTAGGTGAAAACAAACCAACATATCAAATCATACAACTTTTTAAGGACTCTCTCTCCTCCTGGTGGTGGTGGTGGAAGAGTGTGGTGGTGGTCCACCGTGAAAGAGACTCATCTCATCTCTCTCTACGATGATAAAAGAAATGAGGTGTTGGGTGTGGTTGTGGTGACCTTACTCACCCATCACTTTCTACCTTTTCATATTCAACCTCCCTTTCCTCCTTGACCCGAATCCATCGAGCGATTTGGTTCGGTTTTAGATCAAACTGACCGATTGCTCACCCTATATTTAACCATCAAGGTCGAACTTTTAAAACAAGGTAAAATAAGCTCAAGCTTAAACAATTAATTGATGAAAAATTGACAGTGTATGGTAGTTTCACATTTCATGTTATGTTTCATATTCTATATTAATCACCACACGCCACATATATCAAATGACATCACTAATTATTATATGATGTATTAAATATCATATAACATGAGATATAACACTAAATATAATAGAAAATTCCAACTTGTTTTCTACTGCTCCGTGACCGGGAAAAAATGCGGATTCTTATATGGAATTTGTTGATGGCAAACTAAAATGCCCCACACGCCATAAATAATGATTCCAATATATATTTATTTCACTAACCACAATATGAAGCAATAAAAAAGAAATGAAAATATATAGAAAGAGAATCTATACTAAGCACCACCTGTTAAGTGTTCCCAGAAAATAGCATAGAATTGACCCCACATTAAAAAAAAAAAAAAAAAAAAAAAAAACCTCCACACATACACACTCAGTCTCCCCACCACCAACACCATCATCATGATCATCATCATCAAGATCAAGTAGCAGCATCACCTCCACCACCAACACCCCGCCCCATTAAATTATTCACCTTCTCATGCCTTCTTCATATATATACAATACTATATTTTTATTATTACCACTCAATATTATTGTTTTTCTTCATTACAACTTCAATATCCAAACTATATTATTCAATTCTACACAAACACCCATTAATTAATTAATTATTCACTCAAGATCTTTCTTCCTATCCATCCATGCCGACGCCCGTTAATGCCGCGCGGCAATGCCTCACGCAGGAGTCCGTTTCTGTGCTCGACGAGGCCGTGGCGGTGGCGCGCCGCCGTGGCCACGCCCAAACGACGTCGCTCCACATGGTCTCCTCTCTCCTCTCTCTACCCACCTCTTCTCTGCGTGAAGCATGCACGCGCACGCGCAACAACGCCTACTCCACTCGAGTGCAGTTTAAGGCTCTCGAGCTTTCTCTTAGCGTTTCTCTGGATAGGTTGCCCTCTTCGCAAGCCAGTAGGGTGGAGGAGCCGCCGGTGTCGAACTCTCTAATGGCGGCAATTAAGAGATCGCAGGCGAATCAGAGAAGGCAACCGGAGAACTTCACCTTTTACCAGCAGCAACAACAGCAGCAACAACAGCAGCAATATTCTTCGTGTTCGTCGATTCCGGTGGTGAAAGTGGAGTTGCAGAATTTGGTTCTGTCGATTCTGGATGATCCTTTGGTGAGTAGAGTGTTTGGAGAGGCGGGGTTTAGGAGCTGTGATATAAAGATGGCTACGCTTAGGCCGGGGAGTAGCTTCTATCCTTCCCATCTGTTTGGTTGTACCTCGAGGTACAAGCGCCGAAGCCCGCCTATGTTTTTGTGTAATTTGAGTGGTAGTGACAGTTCCAGTGAGGTGGGGGGTAGGAATTTCAGCTTTCCCTTTATGGGTTGTTTTTCTGGGGATGAGAATTCTAGAAGGATTGGTGAGATTCTTTTGAGGGATAAGAAGAGGAGCCCTCTGCTTCTTGGGGTTTCTGCTGCTGAAGCTTTGAGGAGTTTTCTTGAAGCTGTGCAAAGGAAGATGAGTGGGGTTTTGCCAGAGGGGCTAAGTGGGATGAGTGTGGTTTGTGTTAAGGATGAGATTTTTAGGTATGCGAATGGGGATTGTGATGAGGGGCCATTGAAGTTGAGGTTTGAGGAGGTGGAGAAGATGGTGGAGGGTGTTGGGGGAGGTGGGGTGTTGCTGAGTTTTGGTGATTTGAATTCATTGGTTAGAGATGGTGTTGGTGTTGATAGTTTGAGGTTCTTGGTGGGCAAATTGGGGAGGTTGGTTGAGGTTTGTGGTGGGAAATTGAGGTTGATTGGAGCTGCTACAACTTATGAGGTTTATTTCAAGATTTTGAACAAGTTTCCCTCCATTGAAGATGATTGGGATTTGGAAGTTTTGCCTATAACTTCACTCAGGTTTTCTGTGGGAGGATCATATCCTAGATCCAGGTAATTTTGAGTTTTATGTCCCTTTTTAGTTATCAATTCTTGAAAGTGTCTCTTGTTCATATGATTTTGATTTGTATAGTGAATCTGCTCTTTACCTGATGCCTGCTAATTGTTAAGCATGATGATTATATCATGATTACACGAGGATATGTAGAGCTTGATCGCTAGAATTCTGATTGTTTGATCTTGAGATGAGGGCATTGAGATACATTATTTTTCCGCTGTTGTTCTTGTTATTGATCTTCCATAGGTCTCTCGAACTGAAGATGATGAGTTTTAAGTGATTGTTAGCTTGTCTTTTTAGTGGAATTTTTAGATAGTAGCAACAAATTTATCTTCACGACTAAGCTAGTAGTTTTCATCCATTTGATCAGTTTTACAATGATGGAGAATAATAGTGCAAAGCCAAACATAGATAAGGCATCTTTTCTTCGATCAGAAATTTACCTCTTGTTAGAAAACTGAGAGAGAGAGAGAGAGAGAGAGAGAGAGAGAGAGAGAATTTAGTACTCTTTTTACTGTCAATAATTTTTCTTCTACCTAATGAGCTGTCAATCAGAGAAACACCTTTTGAGAGTGAAAAGAAAGGTGCTGTCAACAAGTTTGGTTCCTACCATATCATTTCTGTTGGGATGCTTTTCACTGTAGTTTTCAAGAACTCACTATTTTTTATCTGAAAAACTGGTTGAGTTGAGAGTTGAGACTATCTATAAAAAAATGATAATCAATGGACTTTTCTCACTATCATCATGAATGAAAATTTGATCATGTTAAAAACTAAATTATGCTCATGTCCTTGATTCTCTAAAGCCATTAAAGTGTTTAAATCATGTTGCTCAAGTAGAATATAGGAACAAATAATATACCATGCCACAATCTTGAGATCATTGAATCCTGTTCTCATTTTTTAAACTTTACAGCTTGATGGAGTCTTTTGTTCCATTGGGTGGGTTCTTTTCAATGCCACCTGAGACAAAAAGTCCCTCTAGCAATGGATGCCAATATGCGGTCCGTTGCCACCTATGCAACGAGAAATACAAACAAGAAGTCTCTGCACTCTCGATCGAAGGAGGATTACGTAGTTCAGTTGCAGAAAAGTGTCAATCTAGTTTGCCTTCTTGGTTGCAAACTGGTTCACATAATGATTCATCTACTCTAAAGGTGTGTTATTATGAAATATCTTTGTCAAGCTTCTAAATATTATAATGTTATTTCTCATCAAAATGGGCTCTAAAGAACGATGTGTATTTGTCGTGCAATAAGTCATAGCAACTTGATTCTCAAAATTTTCAGTGCAGGGCACAGATGATGATAGATTGTTATTGAGTGCAAAAACTATGGCCCTTCAGAAGAAATGGGATAGCATCTGTGAGCAACATCACTTCAATCAAACGTTGTCCAAGGGATATACTCATCAGTTTGGTTATCATTTTCCCCGTGTTCTGGGGTTTCAAGTTGCTCAAGGCAAGAAAGATCAGAAAGCAAGCAATAGTTGCAGCGAAGATGAATCATCGAACGAGCAAGGAAACAAGCATGCATCTTCTAGCTTGTCCACTGATTTACAGAAGAGTTCTTCATTGAAAGAACTCAGCTCGTTGGATATGCTGTCAAAGGCCAACAATCTTAGCATCAAAGGGGATCACTCGGGTGGTCTAAAAGCTCGACATTTGGACTGTTTGAGTGACGATGGTCGTGCGTCTCCAACTTCAGTTACTTCAGTGACTACTGATTTAGGTTTGGGTATTATCAGAGAGCCTGAAAAAACGGTGGAGCAGCCTCGTCTGGACCTCTCAATGTGTTTCCAACGCGACAATCAGATGAACCCTGATGTGAAAGATCTCAAACTGCTCTACAAAGCTCTTCTTGAAAGAGTTGATCAGCAAGAAGAAGCAGTGAGCTCCATAGTCGAAGCACTAACTCACTGCCAAACAAAAACATGTGGAATTAACCGAAGAAACATATGGATCAACTTGCAAGGAGACGATAAATTGAGCAAGAAAAAAGTTGGCCTTGCTTTAGCAGAAATACTATATGGAAGCAGAGAAAGCCTTGTTTATGTGGACTTAAGTTTCCAAGATGAGATCACTCCCTTAGACACACTGTTCAATTCCCAAGTGAGAAACAAGTATGACTTAACAATGAGAGGGACAGTGGTTGATTACTTGGCAGAAAAGCTGAGTAAAAACCCATCTGTTGTCTTCTTCGAAAACATAGACAAAGCTGATCTAGTGGTTCAGAACAGCTTATCTCAAGCTATCAAAACTGGCAGATTCATGGACTTATGTGGACGAGAAGTAAGCATAAGCAACTGCATATTCCTCGGAGCTACAAGAATATTCTCCCAAGGTGGCAATGAGTTGGGTAAATACACAGAGGAAGATGTTGTGAACTCAAAGGGAGGTTTGATTCAGATAATGATCAGATCTTTTGATCTCAATGATGACCCCACAAGCGAATCTGATCTGTTCCCGATGAACAAAAGAAAGCTCGTTGGTAGGGAAACAATCACCAGCCAACGAGACAACATAGAGACGAACAAAAGAGCAAACAAGGCATCATCAAACTCATACTTGGACTTGAACCTCCCAGCTGAAGGAAGTGAAATAAGCAACGCTATCTCCATAGAATCCGAATCTGATTCCAGCTCTGAGAACTCAAGACCATGGATAGAAGATTTTGAGAAACAGGTTGATCAAACAGTGGTGTTCAAGCCATTTGATTTCCAGACACTGGCTGACAAACTACTCAAGAATGTGATCGAATGCTTTCACAATGCTGTTGGCTCAGAATGCTCGATCGAGATAGAGACAAGGGTAATGAAGCAGCTTCTTGCAGCTGGATACATGTTTGGAAACAAGAGGGTTGAAGATTGGATTCACAGTGTGCTTAGCAATGGATTTGTGGAAGCTATGGGGAAGATTTCGCTTAATGTTTGTTCGACAGTTGAGTTAGTTACATGTGAGGGTTCTGAAAAGAAACATGAAGGGCTACTACCAGCAAGGATTATAATGAAGCAGTAGTCTAAGGATGTATACATAGGATTGTTTTTTTTGTAATTAAATGTGTACTATATATATATTTGTAATCTGTATGTAGGTAATAGTGTTCATCCTGTTGATTAATCGAGCCCATATTTGTTGAATTTGGGTGGTAATTAATATGGATTTGGAGCTATGTAGTTGTAATATTACAGGCTTAGTATCATGTGTTAGTGATGCAAGTTTCCAGATGTATTTTCTTGTAAGATGATTATATGTAGTTAGCTTGGAATTGTGTTTTTAAGATATTGATCATAGTTGATGAATACTAAGTGGCATGACAATAAAATTGAGGATAACTTTAATAACAAGACTCAATCTATAAATTAGTTCTCAATTTTAGATTCAAATTTTAAAGTTTCTTAATAAGGAATCCAATTTAACATTTTTTTTTTCTCAATTTAAGGTTTGAAAAATAGATTGAGTTCTCAATTCAAGACAAAATTTCATTTTCATTTTCATTTTTATTTTTATTTTTAATTTATTTATATTTCACTATATATTTATATTTTTGATAAATTAAAACAAGTTAGTGCAATTTTAAAACGATCTTCATCTGACTATTATTAGTTTATATGTATATATATATAATTAATGCAATTCAAAAAATTAAGATTCCTTTATTTTCTTATTTTATGAATAAAAGTATAGAAAACCAATTTTAATATTAATCAATCTAATATAAATTATATTTTATGAATTGAATTTATTATATTTTTTTCTTTTTTCTTTCATTTTTTATATAAATTAATATAAACTGATGAAGATCGTTCAAAAATTGCATTAGCTTGGCTTAATTTTTCTAAATTGAAATATAAATAAATCAATAAATATTAATAAAAAGTAAATAAAAATGAAATTTTGTCTTGAATTGAGAACTCAATCTAAATTTCAAACCCTAAATTGAGAAAAAAAAATGCAAAATTGAAACCTTTTTTGAGAAACTTTAAAATTGGTCTAAAATTGAGAACTAATCTATAAATTGGATCTTATTATGAAATTTATCCAAAAAATTCAGTATAATGTTGTTTCTCTGGCTTTAAATATTTATTTTTTGTGTTATTATAGATTATATTAATGGGGATTGTGTATTGTGTGCAGTTTTTTTAGGGGTGAGCATTAGGTTGGTTTGATTGAAAGTCGAATCCAACCGTCTAATATCGAAAATTGAATTTATATTATTTTGGTTGGGTTTTGCTCATTAGATTTTGCTTATTAGGCTTTACTTAGGAAATATCATAACACAAAAACTCACGTGAGACGGTCTCACGAATAATTTTCATGAGACGAATCTTTATTACCCACAAGTTGAATTCATTTCCACAAATTCATATATAATTTGTTAAGTTTGGATTATAGGTTAACCCATCTCACGTAACAAAATCCGTGAGATGGTGTCACATAAGACTTTACTAATATCATAAAATTATTCATAAAATGTAATTGAAAAAATTGTAGAAAAGTAGAGCGACTATAAATTGATTGAAAGAGAATAGTGACGATAAATTTCAAAAATTTGAGAAAATAAATGATTATTGTTGATATGTAATGAAATATAAAAAAGGCAAAATCTCCTGTGCACCAGGTGCACGGATCTAGGATCCGTGCAATCCGGGTCGGCCCAACCCGGTACAATATTTCACTCGCCGATACGGTCATTCAAGCGCCGGCACGCCCCCCACGCACCGGGAAGAGGGTGCAACATACTTAGTGTAGTTTCTGCAGTTTTCTGGAAAATATGTATACCTTTTAGTTATGACTTCCATACCTTTATGTTATGAGTTTCATACCTTTATGTTATGATCTTCATACCTTTACATTTTCTGTCAAAATTTCATACCCTTTTAGTCATGCTATTTATATCATTTAGTTATGCGTATCAGACCTTTAAGTTAAGCGTATTAGACCTTTTAGTTATGATAATATTACTTTTATGTTATATCTTAGTAAATATTGTAAAAATTTTACATGATACAACTAATATTTTTATGCAATACAATTGATATCTTTATGCAATATAACTAATATATTCCAGTAAAAATGGAAATATACAACCATTTTTAATTAAAATAAAATAATACATTTATGTAAATATAGTAATACTTTTATGTTAAATGATTTATACCTTTATATGATATAAAGGTAACCCTTATGTGCAACAACTCATACCTTTATTCAATAAAACCTATACATTTATGTGATACAATTAATATATTTCAATCAAATAATAAAATCATTTTTTAAGTAAAATACAAAAATACCTTTAAATAAATGCACTAATACATTTACATATTGTGGTTAATACCTTTATGTGACATCTACAAAATGAAAACCTTTATATGTATTCAGTAATACCTTTACATTATTGTTGAGTGATCTTTATGTTTTATTAGTTTAAAACTAAAAGAATGTATCATGTATACAAAAACCTTAAAACCTTTATATGTATTCAGTAATACCTTTACACTGTTGTTGGGTGACTTTTATGTTTTATTAGTATCACCTTTATATGACAGTAGTAAAGTTGAGCTAAACGAATGTATCAAGTATAAAAAAACATGAAAACTTTTACGTGTATTCAGTAATACTTTTATGTTATATAATGATGACCTTTATGTTATACGTATAATACCTTTATGAGATAGATTAATTACCCTAATTTATTTCAGAAATTGTATCAACACATCAACAAATTGTTCTTCATCAATAGATAACTCAACTATTTCATGTGTATTTAAACGATCACCTATCATACAACAAAAAAAACGTGAAATTAGACACAATTTCATATTTTTCAAATTGATAACATTAACGCAGACCTCATAGCCTTGGCCCAAATTCAATGCCTAAACAATGGGAATTACACGAGTAATAACACCTACAGAGTTCCAATCTCAACGCCACTCTCTCCTCTTTGTATACGAATATCGATAACAATGGTTTCTACAACGTGTCTGTTGGGCAGGGCATAGATAGAGCCAACGACCTCGTTCTCTACAGAGGTGATGCTCTACTCGACGCATGTCGCGAGTGTATGCAAACAGGTTTTGTTGAGCTTTTAACATCATGCCGAATCAAAAGCAAACAGTTCGTTGGGATGAACACTTGGCAAAAACCCTTCATCTTCTATGTTTCTTGTTTGCAATTTTCAATTGTTGATAATATATTTCGCAAATATTCGAGAAGAAATGCATGAACAAAGAAGAAGATGTGAGTGGAAGATGGAGAAGAATAAATTGCAACGAGATGGGTTGAGGAAAGAGAGAGAGAGAAACAAACAGAGAAGAGAGGAAAGAGAGAAGCAAAGAAGAGGCGCAGGAAGAAGAAAAGAGAGGTTAATGAGATTAGGGTAATTAAAAAAATCAAAATATATATAATTTGTTAGTTGGATCCGGGTCAGCCCAGTTGCACGGATTTAGATCCGTGCAACTGGTGCACAAGAGACTAACTCATAAAAAAAAATAACTATAAGGATAATTCGATTTGATTTGGTTGACCGAATTTTTATTATTATTGACAATCAAATCGAAATTTAATTTTCTATTATAATAATTAATCGAACCGTATACACAAATAAAATCAAACTTAAATTCAATCGATTTGATCGATTCGATTCGATAGTGCTCACCCTTAGAGCATCTCCAACAATCTGCACTAAAGTAGTACAGAAACAGTGTTTCATCTCTAGCAGTCTGCATTAAATTTTATACAAAAAAGGAATATTCCATATTATTTCTAATTAATAATTTATTTAATCATATTTTAAAAAAAATTATAATTAGATAACATATTTACACATGTAAACATTATTTAATATAGTTTTTACTTTTTATATTTTAAATTTAATAAATAAAAATTAACATCATTAATTAATTGAAACTCAATATAAAATGAAAACAAAAACAATAACTTATTTTATTGAAATATAAATAGATGTTACGTAGTGATACTTTCTAATTTTTTGAATTAGAATACTGTTCCAAAAAATGATCAATTAGTGCATTTCGAAGTGCAAAATGAGCATCTAAATCTCTAATTTGTCTAAATTGATCGAGAAAATCTTGAAAGCGAGTAGGTTCATTCTCAGCAAATTCGATGTCCGAGGGTGGCACTTCCAAGCTTTCTTCAATTGGAGCATTAAGATCTCGTTCATCCTCTATTATCATATTATGCATTATTATACATGTAGTCATGATATCTTGCAAATCACTTTTCAACCAAAAACGTGTTGGATTCGCCACAATTGCAAATCTGCTTTGAAGAACTCCAAATGCACGTTCCACATCCTTTCTACATGCTTCTTGTTTTTTCGCAAAATATTATTTTTTGGGACCACTTGGTGAATGGATAGTTTGTACAAGAGTCGTCCATTTGGGATAAATATTATCAGCTAAATAATATCTCATATAGTATTCATTTCCTTTAATGACATAATGTGCTGGAGGAGCAACGCCTGTAGTAAGGTTAGAGAAAAGATAAGATGTCTCTAATACATTAATGTCATTGTTGGATCTTGGCATCACAAAATATGCATGACATATCCACAGCTCATAATCAACTACAACTTCAAGAATAATTGTTGGAGATCCATTTTACCCGGCATATTGTCATGCCCAAACTGTTGGACAATTTTTCCACTTACAATGCATACAATAAAGACTACCTAACATTCTTGGAAAGCCACGTTGCTTACTGATATAAAGTAGTCTAGCAACATCATTAGGAGTGGGTGATCTCAAATATTGCTCTCTATATATCTCCACAATAGCACGACATAACCTCTTAATGTATTCAAGTGTCGTAGACTCTCAAATTTTGATGTATTTATCAGTTGCATCTACTGGAACTGCATATGCTAGTTGTCGAAATGCAACTGTTACTTTTTGGAGTGTAGACAAACCAAGTTTTCCAACTGTATTTCTTCGTTGCACAAAATAATGATCATGATTAGAAACATCACCAATAAGACGAAGAAATAAATTTCAGGACATTCGAAATCATCGATGAAATTTTTCTTCATTGAATGTTGGATTTTTAGATAAGTAGTCGTTGAAGAGGTTTTGTGCTGCTCCTTCTCGATTATGATAAATTGTTCTACAGCCTGAAACTGAGCATCTACTCGTAGAATTGATATTTTGAAGCCTAATAAATTCTATTGTTGTATATTTGTTGGATGAGTACTTCTTGCTCCATATCGTAATTAGTCATCCGTTGTTGAAACTCTTCATCAGATGAACTTGAAGGATAAGATGTTGCAAAATGACCGACGTGATTGAAATCCATTTTTCGATTGTGAGACTAGTAGGATAGAAAAATAATGGATTCGAAAAGAAATGTGTAATTAATAGGAAAATGAGGTAGAAGATAATGAAAAAATCCATTCTAACATATGTCATTATATAACCAACAATAATTGAATAAAGAAAGCACAATCCATGTGCTTTCAATTATAACCGTTGATAACTAACTCAATCTTTAAATCTCAACCCTTCAAAAAAAAGTTGAAAAGGCAAAGATTTTAAGAAATATAATCCATGTGCTTTCAATTATAACCGTTGATAACTCACCAAATCTTTGAATCTCAACCCTTAAAAAAAAACTTGAAAAAACAAAGACTTTAACATAGGATAATGTAGGTGCATTCAATTCTAATCGTTGATAACTCATTTAATTTTTGAATCTCAACCCTTCAAAAAATTTGGAGATGTATTTCAATCCTTTTCTTTTAATCCTATCCATTAGATTTTTGTGATATTTTATACCAGATCTTCTATAAATGGTGAAGATATACCACACATTCTAAAGCATCTCAAATCTCTTTATTTACATTATATTCATCTTCTCTCTAGAATGTCGAAGCCACGCAATATTAATTATACAAATGTTGAAGATCAACATTTTTGCGGTGTCTATCTTGAAATTTCACAAGATTCAATCGTTGGTATAAACCAATCCAAAGATCAATTTTGGAAACGCGTTACAAAAAAGTTCAATTCTGATGTGTCAAACCTTAACATAAATGGACGTAACCAAAGATCAATACAATGTCATATGCACACAATTCTCAAAGATACTAATATTGTTTGCAAATATTTTCTTAATAAATTTCAATATTGTTTGCAAATATGATGAGCAAACGAGTTATTTATGCAACAAAAAGGTAATAAAGAAATGTTTAAATTCGACCATGTATGGTCTATTTTGAAAGAATATGTGCAGGCTAAAAATACAAGTGGAGTCTCAGCATCATTTCCACAGGAAGTTGTTAATGAGTCTCCTATTTCTCCTGACCCTTCTGCACCTTCATTTTCAATCGATTTAAGCGATGAAAACATAAGTGGTGGTTCTTCATCACAGCGGCCATAAGGGGTAAAAAAGTCCAAATTTAAAAGAAAACAAAGTGAAGATATGTCTGCTTTTTTTAAACACTATGAAAGAGAAAAATGAGAACTTACAAGAATTATTGTCAATTTCGGCCGCAAATATAGAGCGTGATATTAAAGTGCAAAGGCAAAGTTGAAGTACAAAAGAAAAAAAATGAACAAAAAGAAATGATTAGAGAAGATAACATACTACTCATCGATTTGGACACGATTGCTGATCTCATAAAACGTGAGTACTTCCAAGAAATCTCAAGTACCAAAACCTACTAATATTTTTGATATGTTTGGACAATTTTCAGATTTTGGAGGGTCTGGATCTGGGGCTGGTCTCTCAGATTATTAGGTTTTATTGTTATTTTCAGTAATTTTATGTTTTATTTTCATGTATTTTAATAAGTTTCAGTTATTTTATATTTTATTGTCATGTATTTTATTCTATTTTCAGTAATTTTATATGTATGTTCATGTATTTTAATCTATTTTTAGTAATTTTATGTAATTTTTCCGATTCTCATATTTTTACTATCCGTGTTGAAAAATGACCTATAATTTTAAAATTTTAAATTATCATCAACTCGTTCAAATTACCACCTATATTATTTTACATTTTTATATTACCATCAACATTGAAAAATTAACACTTATATTACCTCAAATTGTTATAAAATTAACAAACATTTACAAAATATTTAAAATTTTGGCCCAAAAGTTATTATAATGTAAGCCCATTTCCTACAAAATTGGCCCAAATTTGGAAGATGTTTAAGGAAAAAAAAAAGAAAAAAGAAATATAAAATGTGGCGTTGGAATAACTTGGCATCATCTCTAGCGCTGCAATCTTGGAATCTCTACAGTAAAGCCGAAGTTGGCGTGTTGATGGGAGGAGAAAATGCCGGTGCCCGTTTCTCTAGCGCCCTGCTGCGAGCCTGCGACTACTCTTAAGTATAGGCAACATAGTGGGGGCTTAATCGAATTTCACATACCCGAATATATTCAGTTACTGGAGCTGTCCCCATGTAAAACACAAGTTTTATACATAAAAACTAAAATAAATTTTGTAAATAAATTTAATAAAATAGTAATCAATATGTATAAATAATTGTTAAAATAAATATATAGTGTCATCTCAACTCATCTAATAGTTAAGCATAATACATAATTACAATATGTTTAGTGTCTCCGAAATAAATAATTTTACAAAATATATAAATAAAAGAAAAATAAATTATACAATAACAAAATGTAAGCCTCATTATTAATCAATAAAGTTGATACCTTAATTGCATGATATTGATATATGTATCTAGAGATTTTAATATCATCTTATTGGTATTAAGGAAACATTTTTTTTATGTTAATTAAAACCTAAAGTAATGTAACTAGTTATATTTTCATAAATGGATAAATTCTGGACAGATGTATGGTTATAAATTGTAATTAATTTATTTTTTAGGATAGAAAATATTAAACCACAAGTTGATATGACATCTGGAGTCTTTTAATACATATTACAGATTAAAGATTTATTTCTTTATTTATTTCACTAATGACCTAAATAAATACATTAAAGGCAAAATGATATTAAAAGAAAACATAGCATATAAGATGTCATCAACATACATAAAATATAAATTAGAGACAACAAATGGTCAATGATGAAAAAAGGCATGATGTGACATAAGTGATATTTTATGACAAAATTGTAACTTGACACAACAAATTCACACACACACACACACATATATATATAGGAGGGTAAAAAGTAAAATCACATATGTATAAAGACAGATTGGGTAATATACTAATATTGTACTTAGGGAAGTATCATCATGGAATTATTGATGCATACATAAGGTATGTGCATTTAAAGTGGTCTACAAATCTGCAAAATACAAAAAGGTATTCTCTTAAAAGTTGGTCTTATAAATTTTGATTTGTTAGATCATGGAATAGAAGACTGTGAATCTAAATCCATATTGAAAATCTTGACAAATTCATATGCATTGTTACAAGGGCCATAAAATATCTCTCAAACTAATCAACAACTGAACCAAAATTAAATAGAATAATATAATCATTTAATGATTTGCAAATCAAAGTCAATTGACAGATTAATGATCTTTTGATCAAATGAGATAGTTTGAGGAGAAAAATGTTTTCCCACCAAGTATATAGAATCCTCGAAATAAGACATTTAATGGAAACTGCATGTCTAAAGAAAAGTTTATTTTCCAAAGTCATATCCATGATTCGAAAAGGCACAAATGGTTATCAAATATATTGGGGAAAATGGCTATCAAATATACAAATGACCATTCTTTCATACATTTTTACGTTGTTTTGTTTAGGGTTGAATTTATAAATATTTTGGATTGAGCTGAATTTTTTAAATAGGACCTAATTTTGTATTGAATGTAAAATATTTAAAACATTTACAATATTGAAGATATTTATATTATCGTAAAAAAATTGATCATGTTTAAAAAATCATTTACAATATTCAAATATTATATTATCGAAAAAAAAAGAACAAATTTAAAAAATATTTACAATATTTAAGATATTTATAATATCGTAAAAAAACAAAAATAGAAAGTTTAAAATAATCACTTCAATCCAGCTTGACTTCGAACTAATTCATTATCCTTAATTTTCTTTTTCTTTTTTGAAATGCACACTCATAACTAAGAATATATATATATATATATATATATATATATATATATATATATATATATATATATATATATATATATATATATACCTTTGTCAAGAATCGAGACTCAAGTCATTTGACAGGTGGAGCTAGGGCACTCCATTGAGCTATACAAATTAATTACGTATATGCTTGAGCAAAGTATCTATATATATACATATTAGATATATAAAATATTTATATGCCCCTAAAAATTCGTATCTTTTTCGTGTCTAAGTTTTTAACTCATCCACCTAATGAAAGGTCCGATCTTGTGTTTTGATTAAAATCAAAATAAGGGGCAAATATGTGACCGATGTTCAAGAAAATAATTTTTGTGTATTTACTTTCTCAAATCTAATGTTGGGTAAATAAGAAGTAAATGTCTAAAGTTGACAACTAAACATGTTAAAAGAAATTGAAAAACGACATGAATATGAAAATGAAACATTGAAAAAGTAAGAGAAAAATGTTCACCTTATAAGGAGCACTTTTTTTGTTAAGAAGTAATGAAGTATGCTTCTTGTTGTAGACTACAAACTGCAAGCATTGAATATGTTCCCTCCAAATGACTTGAATATTAAGGTTTTTAGAGAAGAATAATTAGTGTATATTTCCCTACAAAAATTGTCTAAATTCTATGAAGGGCAACACTCCTGTGCCTCAAGTACGGATCCTAGGATCCATGCCCCCAACCCGCTCTTATAGATTTTTTTTTTTGTTTCTACGCTTCACTAAGAGAAACTGAGAGAGACGCGCTTTACTTCTTCTCTTTCTTTTTCTCCTTCTTCTCCTTCTCCCTAAATTCTACGCATATTTCAGAATTTCTTCTCAATCTTTTTACATGATTAAAACGACTAAAAAAATTTAGGGTTCTTCTCCTCCTAATTTGATTCAAGGTTTAGGGTTTTTTTTTTCTCTTGTTTTCATTCAAAACAAGACCTAATCAACAATGGATGAAGGTCAAGAATCAAATACAATTTGTCGAGTGAAGAAGATGAAGATAATGTTGTATTATCATCTTTTCTTATCCGAGTTATTGAATCAATAAATGAAGGTAATAGATTGATTTTCTTTCTAGTGCATTTTACTTTGCATGATATCATTTTTTTTATGTGGTGATTGAGTTAAAGGCAAATTTTGAGTTTAAATGTCATTCTTCCAATTGTAATATATTTGGCCAGATTTCTGTTCAATCATTACAGTCTTTGAGTTCTGCTATAAACATTAATATATGTCTATTTATAATATCATGTAAGGTATTATAGATATGCTCTAAAGGTATTAAATATATGATCTAAAAGTATTAAACATATACTCTATAGGTATTAAAAAATAATATGCTTGAATGATATGTAACACATTCAAGATATTATGAAAATACATTTAAGATATTACTGATGCTCTAAAGGTATTTGACATATGCCCTACAAGTATACAAAAATTATATGTTTGAATGATATATAAGTAATACCTTCAAGGTTTTATTAAAAAATTTAAAGGTATTAATGATATGTTCTATAGGTGTTAGAAATTAGTTCTAAAAGTATTACAATATTTCTCTTGTAGATGACATGACTAGTATTACAACTGATGTAAGCGGCTTTCTGCTTGGATTAACAAGAAACACAATTGATGAGATGACCTCTATTGTAAATATGCTCGTTTGTTGGGATCCTCTGTTCATAAATCAATTACTAGGTATTCTATAAGTGAAATAGCTATAGAGATAACAAAAAATTGTATGTTCTTGCAATAAATGATTTGATGTCTCCGACAGTGTCTACACAACAATCTAAAACATCAATTCAATCAAGTGTTGTCCTCGATCCAGCTTGTTCAGTTACAAAATAACGACGACAAAGGATTAAAGGTCATTTTCAAAACAACAAGAAGAGCAAATAAGCTAGTTTAAATTCAACAACACCTAAGGAGTTTGGTTCTAAAACGCCACGTGTTAGATTATTTTAGTTGAATTCAAAAATTGTATTTGTATGATTTGTATGATTTATCATCAGATGTATATTTAACACATTTTTTTCTAAAACAGTTTCTCTTTCTCTCTTTAATTTGCAGTTGCTAATTTTGATGTTGCTTTCATCTTTACACGGATACCTTAAAAGTACACAATTGATACCTTAAGAATATACAACTGATACCTTAAGAGTATTGCAACTAATATCTTTCACTGAATAAACAACTAATACCTTAAAAGTGCATATGTAATACCTTATACTATAAGTATTATTACCTTAAAGGTAAATATGTAATACCTCAAATGTGCGCATATGTAATACCTTAAAATGTGCATATGTAATACATTATACTATAAGTATTAATACCTTAAAGGTAATATATAATACCTAAAAGAGTATTATAAGTAATATCTTTTATTGAATGAACAATTAATACCTTAGGAATAAATATGTAATACCTTATACTATAAGCATTAATATCTTAAAGGTAAATATGTAATATCTTAAAGGTGCATATGTAATACCTTATATTATAAGCATTAATACCTTAAAGGTAAATATATAATATCAGGTGCATATGTAATACCTTATACTATAAGCATTAATATTTTAAAGGTAAATATGTAATACATTAAATGTGCGCATATGTAATACCTTATACTATAAACATTAATACCTTAAAAGTAAAAATATAATACCTTAAAGGTCCATATGTAATACCTTATATTATAAGTATTAATATTTTAAAGGTAAATATGTAATACCTTAAGAGTATACACTATATACTTTTAGAGTAAACATCTGATACCTTAAGAACATATAATTAATACATTCACTGAAAATTTTAAGATTTCAAATGTTTCATCATCTTCTTCCTCAAAATTTATGCAAATCACCATATCATCATATTTTTTGTCAATTTGTTTGCAAATCATGATTTCATATTGTTTGAAATAATTTATTTTCAATGTTTTAAAATTACTCATAAATAAGAAGGGGAAAAAAACCTCATAAATGACTTCATGGCAATTTGAAGAAGTATGAAAACAAGAAGATAGACAAGAAGAAGAATAACAAATCGATAAGAAAATAGATTAAGAAGAAGAAGAAGAAGAAAGAAGAAAAAAAATAGGGAAAAGAAGAAAACAACATTGTTTCTACATAATACTTTAATGATAAATATGTGATATCTTAAAAGTAAAATGTGTGATATCTTCACTGTATATAATCTGTTTGTGTGCGGCGCACAACAACTATGGTGTGGCCGCGCATGGGGGCGCATGGACGCACCTGGAAGTGGCCCACATGCCGAATTGGGTTGGGATCCGTGCCCAGGATATATAATTTTTTGCGTTCTATGAAACTTTGAGATGGGAAAATACATAAAACCTTCTTAAATTTGGTAAATCTTCGTCTTTATATTTGGAAGGAATATGTGATGCACTTTAATTATGAAAGAAATTTTCTTAATCAAGGTAAGATGATAAGTAAAATTTTAAAAGAAAATATCCCTGATTTAAGTAATTGCAAGGCCATGGGCTTAAAATTATGCCTAGTATTAGGAATCTAATATTTCTAGGCCCAAATTTATACCTAATGGTCTACTAAATCTAAGCCCAAAAGATATAAATTAATTTTTTTTTAAGATGTGTATCGCAAAATCCAATTGGTGTTAAACTTTCCTTGATACACTCATTCATGTAAACAAAAATGATTGGTGCATGCATGAAAGTCTAGAATGATATTTAGCTTACATATTTATCTTGGACCACAAAACCAATTTTGCCAAAAAAAAAAAAACATAATTTTATGAAGGGTATAGACTGAAATATTCATTAATTGTGAGGTACAAACTAATATGTTCATCATATATAATTAACATGTCAATTTTGTGTTATAAAAGAATAGTTAACTAGTTTATTTAAAATCCACGAATTTGATTAAAACACATCACTAATTGACGTATACACATGTCCATAACGAATAGCGGATGTTTTAAAGGATTTAGGTTTAGGCTATTTATTAAGAACATCTAGATCTACTTATGCCATTATAAATATGATCGATCTCTTGAAAGAATACTATATAATAACGCATCTCCACTGATTGAAGAAGTTTCCTATCTAACAATTAATCATATTCTAGCTAGAATAATTTCTACATCACATACAATTGCAAGATTTTTGATTGAATGCTAAATTTCAGTATCTACCCCTTGCATAACAACGATACAACACGAAAAAAAAACAACGATACAACACGAATAATTTCATAGGTATTTCAATTTCTGAGAATCAGAGCACCTGTCAATTGTCATTTATATACACCTGATTTTTATTTATCAATTAATTTATAAATTTTTAATATACATCTCATATGAAAAAAAAAGAAGGAAATTGATACATACGGACGTTGCAGTTAACATTTTGCATGTTAATTAATTAGTTGTTTTGTATGTAGCTTATTGTATGACAAGTGACAACAATGTATACATCGTAAAATATGGTTCATGTCATAAGAGAAATGAAAAATACATAATATAATTGACTCACACGATTATCGCGTTTTTAAGGGTGGTCGTGTCAATAAAAACGTGAAAAAAATATCGGATACACTTGTGTTGTGAACAAATGTTAGCAATACAAATCGGCAATAATAGTGTAAAACACAGTGGAAAATAAAAAGTGATACGAGTTTTAAAATTTCCACAAGTTATATTTATATAACTTGTGAGGTGTCTTTAGGGCAAAATGATTCATTATAAAGATGAGTGAATTAAAAAGAGTTTCCTATCAAACTATGTTAAAAGACAAACTATGAACTTAACCAATAGAGGAATAAAGATACATTGAACAAAAAGGGTTATTAAAATATGTTGGTTTCGAGTGGCATAGAGGTTCAGAGATGGGTGAATGAACATCTATCGATTTTTCAAACTCTTGGAATTTACTGCATTGTAACCTATAGTAGCTTACAACGCAAAATGCAGTACAACTTACTGGGCTAGAATGCGGCGCAGCTTACTGTATCTAGAGTTCTTTTACACAGCGGAAATAAAACTTTGATAGAGTTTCTTTTGAAAACTTTTTGCAAAGATGAGTTTTAGAAAAACTTTAAATGCAATATGATCAGCTATATGAATGCAGCAAGATATATCAACAGAAATGCTAAAACAGAAAGATAAACACACAAAGATTTATGGTGGTTCGAAGGTGGTGTACTCCTTCTACATCCACTCTACTCATTCTCAGAGGATAAACTTCTTTAAGCAAATTGTTTTATAGAACAAGACCTTACAACTATCAACCTAACAAAGTTAATACCTACTAAGACTTAGCTTCCACACAGGTTGCTCAATTCCTAAAGGCAGACCCATACAGGATCTCTACAAATTCACACAGAGTTAATGTCTTTTCTCCTAAAACTAAACACTCAGCAAGGATCGGAATCTATCAACTGAGAACACCTAACACAACCAAAGAACACAATACAGAGGTTAAAGTATATAAAAGTTTCTTCAACTGGTGTCTGAAGCAGCCTTGAGGGATCTTGATCTCGAATGCTTCTAAGGCTTGACTGCTTCCTTTAAAGGACTGAATGTGTAAAAACTTGAGCTTTTTGAAATGATTGCTTGCTTGAGTTTTTCAGAGATTACTTCAGTCAAGTGTGTATATATATGTTCTCCAATTAGCTCTTCCTACATTTATATAAATAGAGAATATGTTTGTTAAAAAGAGACATATCTCCTTGAATTTGAATCTTTCTTCAGTGTAAAGCTCGCATTAAATATGTTTGAAGACTTGCATTAATTCTTCATTATCTTATACTCTAGGATATTAAATGTGGTTGTATTAGGTTGCAGTTTTGTCGCAGTCTGTCAGGCCATGTGTCGGCTGGTTACTGGCTCTCGGTATTGCTTTCTTCAACTTATCTCTACTGGCTAGTTTGCACTTAATTGATCTTCGGACTTCAATTGATCTTACTCGTACTGCATTGGTGTGTGTGTGGTTTATCAATTTATTCTTCTTGTCTCTTTGACTTAGAATGCAGTGCTTCCTTTCTGCAATCTTGATTCAGTGCAGTAATATTGCTTTCTATTGCTTTGTTGTATTTGTTCTTCATGTAGTAATTGATTGTTTTTACTGTCCTACTGCATTTTACTGCTTACAGTATCTAAGTACTGTATTCATCTTATGTATCCAGTAGCGGCCTTCTTGCTATTTGCAGAATCTTCTCGTTTGAGCATTTGACTACTAAATTGCAAAATCCTCCATTCTTCAATTTATCTTCTAAACTCAAAACTAATCAAAGTTTCACTTAAACATTGTGAAAAATGGGGTATTTTACTTTCCTATTACAATGTTGTTTTGTCTCATCAAAATCTAAACAATAAATTCCTAACAAAACAACAATTAAACCATCCTCAATACTAAAACAATTAGCTTTGAGAAAATACTGATATTACAAAACGAGAATAGAAATGTTACGATCGACTGTGTATGTTTGTACTTGTAAATCTTCATCACCAACTGAAATAGAGTCAGATATTTATAAACGTCTAGAAAAATTGTGTCGCACTCTTTCCACATGTATAGCATGTCTTGAGAAACATTGTGAAGTGAGTCATGCTTCCCTAAAAATCAGCACACCAAGCTTGGAAAACTTGGTTGATAAGGTAAACTCCAATTGTTTCTTCACATTTCATGATTTGACTTGGCCTACACTTTTATGCACTCTTCCATACCGATTTCCCACGTTCATTAGCCTACAACAAAGCTAAAGGAATACGAGAACACTATTTTGTGAATTAAGGCAAAATAAAAAAAATCTATTAAATGTTTATTACATAATAAACAATTTTAAAATGAAAATAATGTGATATATATAGCTGCTTCATAATCCTTTTTATAATACTCAATCCTTTGATCTCAATTAAGTGTGATTTTATAATTTTTGTCATAAACTAGAAAACATAAAAATTTGACTAATATACTCTTAATTAATCATGAATTTTTTTAATATTAGATGAACATGATCATATAAAATTGCTAAAATTTTAGCCAAGTAATATTAATAAAGATAATTTGAATTAAAATTGTATAAAAGTTTAAAACGAGACTTATTGAAAATAAAATATGACCTTTAAAATTGACATCAAATGAAGTAATAATTAAGTACTTTTAATATTTATTTCAATGATTTTTTTTTTCTCAAACGACCACAGCAAACCATATGATATTAAATAGCATAAGATAAAACAATATATATATATATGTATGTATACATAGAGGAGTCAAAAAAAATTTCATAGCTATATATCATGATCATATATAGTACATTTATAAAAAGTCGGTCAAATTAGGGTTAATCGAGTGTCAACATTAAACTGATAAGACACTCACTCAATAAGTAGGAGACACGTAGAATTAAATTAAGACCCCTACAACCTCAGATTTATGTCACTCAACAACTAACGTATTTAATGCTCATTGGCAGTATCATTTTTCTTTTTGGTGAACCATTCACGACTTATCCACATTATATCCTATTCAAAATGTTATTTTCCACGGTATGAGAGTATGAATTCATTTTTAATATATATAATGAGTATGATTCTTGAAACAGTATCTTGCAAATTTAATTTTATAAGATAGATTAATTCACAATTCATAATCCATTTATAAAAGATTGATTTGTGAAAATAGGTTGAATTATGGATATATATAAAGTGGTCAAGTTCCATCGCACGATATTATATCCGCAGTAAAATTGTCTCATGTATATTAATTTTTGTGATATAATAACTCTTTGCAAATTAAAATTAATATTATGGTGTTGAGTGATGTGATATGCATGCATGATACAGTACTATTACGTCGATTTCTTGATTAGCTCACAAGCTAATCAAAATCAACCGGATTGTTACCTAAATCGATCAGAGAAGGGCAAATGGTGCATATATAGAGTTGTTTTTTCTAGTTGGTGTATGCTAGGCATTTTGATGTTTAAGTCAATCCATTTAAAAAAAAGAAAAAAGATCAATAACTTAATCAATAACTTTGAAATGAGATTGGATTGGGTGTTTATAAAAGGCAGAACTTGGGTTGAATGATTGATATTTTTGAGTTCTGTATGCATATGCACCGTATTCAGCTAATTATGTTCAAAGTTATTTCTGCAACTCTTTAAAAGAAAAAAATTGAAAAAAAAAAACTATAATTCTAAGGCTATTGAATGGAATTAACAAAAGAAGAAGTTAACTTTACATTTTTAAAGTTTATATATATATATATATATATATATATATATATATATAATATTTTGTACTATAGCTAGTCTAATAATTCCAGAAAATAAAATAAAACTGAGTTTTAGCTTAGTAATAATAATAGTAGTAGTAGTTGTTAAAGCCATTAACACATCACAATACCCTCAAGAAGAAATCTCATATGTATTGTTTTAAATGTTCAATCTTATTTTTAATTATTTTTATTATTAGATTTTCATGCAATTTTGTTACAAAATTATCCATACAACTATTTGTTACAACTTACAAGCCTAATATTTTAGCTAAATTTTAGGAATTTGATTTTTTTTTTTTTTGGAATTAATTGATTATCCTTTAAAACTTGGATCATGAATTTCTTGGTTAGTTAAGGTATATGTAATAGTCAAAATTTTGTATTCTTTTTAACAAAATTAAATGAGATTTAAAGGGGCTACTAACATGATATTACTCCAATTTTTAAAATATTAATTATGATATGACTCGTTGTTTCAACGATGTCATTATATGCTATGTCACAAGAAAATGTTAGTTGAGTCTTCATAAATCTTGTATGGGGATCTCTAATTAATATCAATGTCATATTGGTTCATAATATATTTGTTGACGTCGATTTACGGCTGGTTCGTAATCTCAGTCAAACACTCGAATTGATCGATTTTTGGGGAAAAGGAAAAAAAGACAAGTGTTCTACATTCTCTTGAACTTCCTACCTCATTTGACCTAGCTCTTTTAACTTGGCTAATTAGGTTGGGCTAGAAAAACGATCAATTCGAGTGTTTGACTGAGATTACGAACCAGTCGATTTCAACCCATTCACCAGCTTCAGCTTTTGAACAGCCGTAAATCGACGTCAACAATATTAACCTTCAAACTTTTGATTAGGAAAAGATGAATAATTCCTCCCACTTGTACAACCATAATTCATTCAGTCGGGTAAGATATAAATCGAGAAATATCTTTGAGTAACAAATAGGTGGAACAGAGCCAAACATAATTCAAATCCCACGACAAACTTTCACAATATTTTAGTGAAAATCTATCTCACATAAATCTACGTTGTCGGATGATTTCTCTCCACATCACCATAGATCTTACCAATTGAACTATGTTCTTGGTGCATGTTAGGACATCTCCAGCAGTGTACAAAAAAATACTACAGTTTTTACATTATTTTCATGTAAAAACTGATACATGTCTCCAGCAGTATGCACTATTTTTCACATTAAAAAGGAATATCACATAATATTTCATAAAAATATAAGAATAAAGTTTTAACGTAAAGTTGACGGTTGAAATAGTTTAACGTGAATTTTTAAAGCACTGTTGGAGTGAAAAAAAAAATTAAATGTTAATAATCCAACCTATTGTTGGAGATGCTTTAACCTTCAAACTTAAATTTACATTTGATTGATGATGTTCATGTAATCTGTGCGACTATAATATCGTATTAACTTAAGTCTTTTACATGATTTAAATTAGAGTTTTAGTATTCACAAAAAAGTTATGTGAGACTGTTTCACGGATAATTTCTGTGAGACAAATTTTTATTACTCACAATCCAAACTCATTTTAACAAATTTACATGTGAATTGTGAAATATGGATTGTGAGTTGACCCGTCTCACGTAAGAAGATCTGTGATACGGTCTCACATAAGACTCACTCTTTAGTATTTAATTGGCCACATATGTCAATTACCTTAAGGCATCTCCAACAGTGCACAAAAAAATACCGCAAATTTTGCATTATTTTTATGTAAAAATTATCAGTCGTTTCCAGCCATGGGCACTATTATGCACACTAAAAATGAATATTTCATAATATTCCACAAAAAGAGAAGAAAAAAAATTTAATGCAAGATTTGATTTACATTGAATCCAACGTAAGGTTGACAATTGAGATAGTTTAGCGTGAACATTTAAAGCATTATTGGAGTGAAAAAATTATAAAATCTTAAAAATTATGTAGAGATGCTCTTATCATTTATTCATTTGAATTAAAGAAAATATTTTCCTTAATCGTTTGGTTTTATTTCTTAAGTTGAGCCTAGGATGAATGAATAAAAAATAATAGCAATTCTGTTAATGTTGTTCCAATAGAATCGTTTTGGATGGATATTAAATACAATCACTTCAAATCCATTTCTCAAATCTCTTCAAACCACATTTTAATTTTCAGATACGATGGATTTATATGAAATTTTATCTCATAAAATTAACCGAGACAATCTCATGAAAAAATATCTAATATGGCTCTTATTTTGCAGAAATATCATTGATCAATTTTTTGCAACTTTTCCAAAATATATTATTTGTCACATATCCTACGAATTATAGGTATTACCATTTGTATTGGTAGAATTAACAGCCCCATGTTTTGAGTGGATCACTTTCTTGATAAGTAAATTGGGACCAATAAATTGAAGATAGTTTTTGTTAATTTGTTATAAAAGAAAATGTGATCCAAAATAAAAGAAATAAATAAACAAATGAGAGATTTTGGTTCTAAAGTTGCGTGCTGCTTTATAATTAAGAGCATCCAAAATTGCGACCAATAAATGGAAGATATTATTTTGTTGATTTGATGTCACAAAAAAAGTGATGCAAAATAAAGACAAAAGAAATAAAGAGACAAATGAAACAACTTTTGGTTCTACAGTTTAACGTTGAACAACTTGAATAATGGTGACAAATGTGAATCAGTGTAAAACGTGTTTCATAAGCATTTTTATTCAATAATTCATCCATTGTTACTGCTGACGTGGAATGATGACTTTAGTGGCATTAAAAATTTCTAGGAAATATCTGCAGAGTTTTGATTTTTTTTTTTTCAATAAAAAAAGAAACTAGGAATTATTTTTAGGTTTCTTTTTTGTTCTCAGATTTCAACCGTATATTTGTTTTTATTCATGTAGTTTATTTATTGATTTACGAGCATCTTTTGTCTTTTCGAACATGTTTATATATATATATATATATATATATATATATATATATAAACCTACTCATAGTTTCAATTCTATATATTTTGAGTGACACTTGTGTGCCCTGGGGCACGGATGCCCCCGACCCGCCCGCTCCGACCCACATATATATATATATATATATATATATATATATATATATTCGCGCATATACTGTTGAGTTATTACAAATTTGTTTTATAGATATTACAAACATGAACTAAATGTATTTGATACCTGAAGAGTATATGTGTGATACCTTTAGATTTGTGAGGTGCGCGCGGCGGGTGTGGGCACATGGGCGCGTGCGGTTTTGAGGTATCACACATTTGTTCTATAGGTATCACACATTTGTTCTATAGATATTATACATATGTGATACCTGAAGAGTATATGTGTGATACCTTTAGACTTGTGAGGTGCGCGGGGGTGTGGGTGCATGGGCGCGCGAATTTGAGATATCACACATTTGTTTTATAGGTATTACAAATCAGGTAATACCTGAAGAGTATATTTGTGATAGTTGAAGAGTATATGTGTAATACCTGAAGAATAAATCAGGTGTGCGCGCGCAGCGCACACCAACTACGGTGTGGGCGCGCGTGGGCACACGTGGGAGCGCCTCACGAGTCGGGTCGGGTTGGGGACATATGATTTTTTGTCATATATTTTTTATTATTATAATTTTCTACTTACCGACAATTTGTTTTTCAGATGATATTATAATCAAATAATTCTTTGATATTGCACAATAACATTACTAATTGAAAATATTTATTTATCGATTCATTGATAGAGAAACTTGATACTCGATGATAAGAGGAAAATCAAATAAACAGGTTAATATATTTTTGTTTCAAATCGATATGTCTATCCAAATAATTATATCAATCAAAAACGGATACCGTCCCCTTACCAAGGAATAGAAAGGAAGGACTCGGGGTCAGAGCAAGTATAACATTCCTTCCTCTATCATATACCCCATATCACAATGAAAATAGTTAATAATATTATTATCATACTAAAATTTATCTTTTATATATATTAACTTTAAAATTATACGCATTTTTCAAATATCTTTTCAATTCTTAACACCACCCTAAATAGCTCCATACCAATTTTCAGAAAAAAGAAAAAAAAAAAAATTTAAAGGCTCCATCCCAAAAAGTAGATCATCGATCTTATATTGTAATTAATTATTCCATTTCTTAAATGTATGCCTTTCTTGTTAAATATTTGTCTGGATAAAAGATATACAATGAATTTAATTATCTATAGTTAATTACAAATAACTATTATTCAAATGAATTACATCCACAAAATGAAGTACATATATATATATGATTAATATTCATTTATATATATGGCTATCTTGGAGACCTCAAGGATTCTCCTAGTTGTGATTTTCCTTTGGGGCCCTTGGTCCTAATGTAAAGTCTATATTCATCAAAAGTCATGGCTGGGTAAAGTGCAGGTTTGTCCGGTTCCAACAATTCCTTAGCTGGTTGTATCAGCAAATCACTTTTTGGATTGTAGAAGTAGGCCAATGAAACGCGCTCTTGCATCGAATTCACTATTACTCTATGCTCCACGCTTTTATAAATCGCATTACTCAACACCTGTGATCATACTTTACACCATTAATACATAACAAAATCTACTTGTAGATTTAATATTATTTTCTTTTTCATTAGAGCTTATAAGTTATAATACTTCATCCGTTTCAAAATAAGTGTTGTTTTGGAGTCTAATTTCTTTTTTTTTTTTTGTCAAATTAAATGTCCAATATCATATTCCCAATTATCCTTATTAATATTCCTTAGCTAAAATTTAGGGATTTAATATGATATTATTTATGGAATTAATTTATTCTTTTTTTAATGATATATCTGTCCAATTTGTATGTTCCTTAATTTATGACAAACTACACTTATTTAAAAACATATAGGAATATCAAACTTTTGTCCACCTCTATATAGGGATAAACCCAAAATGTGCAGTAATAGGGAAAAAAAAATCAATTTATCAAAAAATAGCACTTTGAAAAAAGTTAAATTCAATGAAACTAAAAGGTAGGTAAATATGAATATCTTACATATGTTTTTTTTGTATTATAGAATTCGATGTAAAAAACAGCCATATGTTTAAAATCTTATCTTATAACCCTAATTCATATTGTGTGAACACATTATTATAAAAAATAAAAAACGAATTTAAATTGGCTCTTCCAAATTTGTCCTTACACTATAAGACAGTGATGCATGAATATAAATTTCATGTGACTTTTCTATAAAAGGTGTGGACATATCAATAAATATAAATGTTACTTGTCGTTTTTTTGTTTTATTACGTACAATTATAAGGCAAGTTGCCACATGAAATCCACCGACTTAAAACGACCACTTGACTATTCAACTAAAATATTTATTACCAAATTTAATTTAAACAGACGTTTTTTGTTTTGTTTTGTTTTGTTTTCAGAAATACTACAAAAAAATGAGAATGTACAATATCATTGATATGCATTTGTTTTGCTGCCGACAATATTATAAAGTCTTATCAATAATTATATATATATAATATAAAATATTAATTATGAAATATAACAAAAATAATCAGCTCACTTTCCTTATCTAATAATTATTATAACCTACTGTTCTTTGATATATTTGCACAAATTAATTTCCTTAACTTTTAATACCATAATTATTTAATTTAATTTCTATGAAGTCAATTAACGGCATTAATTTACCTCGTTAAGTAACTAATTAAGGACTGTTTCTTCGTAAGTACTTAATTTCAATATGAAACACACTTGCTTTTAAAAAAGATTTTCATCTTAATTATATATACATGGAGAAATTTCGATATTCTATCAATTTAACTTTCATCTTATTTCGCCTTTTCGTTTTAATTTGAAAACTCAGCTAAAGTAACAAAAGCATTATCTTACAAGATATATATTACAATTTCTTGTAAAATAAGATCTTAAAATAACTAATTACAAACTACATATGTCGTGTAAATTCATGTGTTATAGGTGTATTGTTTTGCTAATAAAAAAAGTTTTAAAATGGTCTCGTAAAAGCACTGTACTTTAAGTTGTGTTACATTCTATTATTTTTTGGTCAATGGAAATTAATACTATATACTACTTTGCCTTATAGTTAATTCCACTAAAAATGATAAATTGGGGTTTGTATCAGTATATACACACAAAACTACTTATTATAAATTAAATCCTATATTCTTATGACATCTTCTCCATAATGTGAATGTTATGTCACAAAGAATATAACACAACACGATTCAATTCAAATTATGCAGATGTTGTATTCTTTATGTCATTTATTAATACATATACCATATTATATAATATAATTTATCATTATAAGCATATATTAATCTCACAATAAAGAAAATTATATTGGATACACAAGCATCTAAACTGAACTTGTGGACAAGATTAATGTGAATCCAATGGCTTCCAATTTTGGACACAAACTTTTTTTCTACTTTTGGAGTTTCATAAGCTTTAAATTGATTGGTCAGAAACGTACTAGTCTGAGTGTCTGACCAGTATTAAATTTTAATATTTGCACGTTTATTTTGAAACATTGATTTTTGCCCCCACCTATTAAATGTGACTGTAAATCACAACATGGCCCCGTGATCAATTCAAATTAATTTTCTACTTTTTGTGGCAGAAAATATTCGTGCACAAATAATTCAATTAGAATTTACTAAACACAGGCACATGCATGAAAGAATTTAAAGTTCAACAATATATATATATATTTTTTTTTTAATGAATTCGGTGTCGACAGTTTACCTGCCGTTTATTTATTTTTAAATTAAAAATGTTACATTACTAGCAAGTCATATTTGAGAAATTCATATAAATAATATGAATGATTTTTTCAATAAGAATTTTACGAATTATAGAAAGTTATGATTTGAATGATTGTAAAATCTAAAAATGATGTTCTCTTATCCACTGTTCTATCTCCCTTTAAATATTGTAATCTGAAATTAATATTTATATTTTATTTTTGACACATTATTGATGGACACACTAATATATGTCCACAGTTGGTGGGGTAGCAAACCTGGTAAAATCTAATTATATAAGATTGGAAGTATTCTAAATATCTGATGTTTATATGGTAATTATCGTTACATCTCTACTGTAATACCATCAATAGATACTAGCATATAAAAATATATCATTAATATACACTTTATATTTAAAACTAATAATTTTGTATAGCAAAAGACATGATAATCTGTTTTCTACTGTACTGTATATCTTGTAATCTGTTTCATGTTAATGTACACGTAATGTGCACAAGTAAAATGAAAACGAATTAAAATAAACGAGAATTTAAATTGCATATCTGGTAGGTGGAACATTTAATATTCCAATAAAGGATCTAAACTGGCCTCTTAAATTCTTAACTTAATAAATCGAACATAACTATTTGAGCTACTCTTCGTTTTCTTTTCTCTACCTCATGAAAACATTAATATTCTCAAATTATAAGCATAGAAAAATATCTTCAAATATATAAACATGACAACCTATAGTTTTAACAAAAAAATCTAGTTTTTTTAACAAAAGTTTAGATACTCATATTCTTATCATTATTAATTTAATAGGTTTAAAAGTTAAAACTTTTAATGTAACCATTATTTTATAAAATTGGTGTTATACAAGACTATATATATAACATATGGAAGATGGATAAGAGATCAGAGAAAGAGGAAAGATAAAATCACCTGAATTTGATCACCAATGTTGACTATGAATGCATGTGGAAGTGGTTTAACCGTTATCCAACCATCGTCTCGACGAACTTGGAGCCCCGGAACATACTGATCCGGTAAAAGAATGGTCATTCCACCCGGATCCGAATGTGATGAAAGGCCTAGGGTTAGATCCGGCTCTGGACATTTTGGGTAGAAATTGACCCGTAAACATGCCCCGATATCCTCTCCTCCAAATGCATTTTGTACAAACTCTTCTCTTAATCCAAGATTTATCGATAGGATTTTAAGTAAAACCCCACCTAGCCTCACTACTTCTCTTGAATATTCACAAATCACTTCCCTACACATCACATTAACCTTCATATATTATTCACCAATCATTCTTTTTGGAATATGAGAAAACCCTAATCAATGAATGTTATAAATACGTATCATTTATTTTTGGGAATGTTCAAACTACGTACCCACCATCGACATGTCACTCTCATATTATGCGAACATAACACATTACTGACATGTGTCCACAGTGACATACAAAATGACTACATTACCCTCATTTACAAAAAACGAATAGTATAATGAATTGATTTCTCTCCAGCAAAGAGGGCCTACCTAAGCAGAGAATCAACATATGGCAAAGTTGGAAAGTGGTCATCCAAGAACCACTAATTAATTGAATGGAGCATTAATGGATGGACTATATTAAAATAACAAAATAGATTCGAATTAAACATGTGACAAATTCATTTCCTTTTTGACTCTCCAATCTCTAGAAAATAAATTGGATTCTATCCATATTCAACAATATCCCCCACGCAAATTAACATACATTGATTGACAAACACAACCAAAACCGCTACAAAAAGAACCTTATCTACAAGTTCAACATATATAAACTAAAAAAAAACCCTCACGTGCTTTAAAAAGGTGCACGTGGAAGACAAGACAGTTTCGATTCCAACACAAAAAATGAAACAAGATTAAACTAGTGTATGTAGTATCCGAGGTAGCAAGAAGTAGAAAGTACCTAAGGTTGTTCTCCAAAAAAAAGAAAAAAGAAAGTACCTAAGGTTGTTCTCCAAAAAAAAAAAAAGAAAAAAGAAAGTACCTAAGGTCATTAGGAAGAGAAGGCCACTTGTCCAAATCCCTCAAAGTGCAAGGCAAATAGTGAAGATAGTAATAATCACTCCAATCAAGAATGGCACCTTTTTCCACACCCAAACGGCTACCATAGCCTTCATAAGTCTTGGGTGAGTTGGCATACCCTTGCTTGACCTCCATGGGCTGGTGGAAGAATTCCCGCCACACCTCACGGGCCCGGTCCATCAGCTCGGCCCGGACCCCGTGGTTCACAACCTGAAAGAACCCCCATTCGCGACAGGCCTCCGAGACCTGACTCAGGGTCAGGTCTCGGAGCCTGTCATCATATAACCCATTGAGGTTGATCAAGGGTATGTTAGCTGCACTTGTGGAGGATTTGAAAGAGGGTCGGGCCTCGAGGGGCTTGACGTATTTCTCAGGAATCGAGTCGATGCCACTTTCGGACAAGGATTGGACTCGAACAATAGGCTCTGGCCACGAGTCCATGTGTGTGAGCTATAACTAATAATCTGGATCCTAGGAGATCAAGGGTTTGTTTTTGTTGTTGAAGATATTGGATATTATGAATGATGAAAGTGAAGATCAAATGATTATAATATATAGTGGGGGTGGGGGGCCAAAGGTTATTTTAGAGCAGTTGGGAATTAAAGATGTTGAAGGGGTGGTAGTGTTGGATTCTAGAAGTTGAGGTGAAGAGAATAGAACGTGAACTATGTGTGATATATGCTTTGGGTGGTGGATCAACTTTGTACATGTATGTAAATAAATATATGTCGTTTTCTGTTTTTCTACTCTTAAGGTAAACATGTGATGTGATACACGTGAGGTCTTATATTACATTTGGTGTTAAATCTTCTATTTCGAAATAGTCATCACATGTCATGTATATTTAATGATATTATTATATATTTAATATTTGACGTGTATTAAATATTATCAAACATGAAATATAACATTAAATATAGTACATAATACAATCTGATTGCGATTGGGGCGAGCATGTATGTGTATGGGTCAACTGTATATATAATATATATTTATAATTAAAAAAAAAGAGAGATAATTTTTATATAGCTTTTTTAAACGTTTACATTGCCAACATGGAGTTGTATTTAGTGAATTATATGTGGAGGGGACCACAAGGTGCTATATGCAGTGGTCAGTATTGAATTATATATAATTTATGATCTTATTTTAAAAAATTAAGATTGATTATATAAAATATTGTTCTAGTTAAAATCTGTCCGACATAACTTGAATATTTAAATTTTGTAAAGCAAAACTTTGAAGCACAAATATTCTGATGACTTGTTTTTGCATTAACATCGAAATTTTCTAGAGGATTTTATCCGGTTCCATTTTTTTTTATCCTTTCCTTTTTTTTATGTGCTCTATAATCCTAGGGTAGTATTCTTGTGCACCTTATGCACATAAGTATGCGAGTCGGATCCGGGTGTGAGTTGATCCGAATCCACACATTTTTACTTTTTTTTTTTTTTGCCTTAATCTTTATGTTATGTTAGTCATACATTTATGTTATATTAGTCATACATTTATGTAATATATAAAGGTACAACTAACATAACTAAAATGTATGAAAGGTTAATATGTCTGTCTAAAAAGAATTATAAGGTACATCTAACCTTACAAAAGCTATGACTAACATAAATAAAAGTTATGACTAATACTACTAAAAAGTATAGTTAACATAACATAAATGTTTGGTTATAACATGTTTGAGCGGATTTTGTCCGTGACTTGGTGGTGCGTGCGGTCGCATGGCTACAAGTGATGGGTGAGATCGACCCGAGTGCATAGATTTAGGGTTCATGCATCATATGCACAAAAGTTTTTGTCATAATCCTATTGTTTCTTAAATTTAAAATTTTTGCTTACAATATGTTTGGAATGGATTAGATGAAATTCACACCAATAAATTAATTGTGTTTGGATTGAAGGATTCAAAATATATAATTTGAAATGAATAAATTTCAAATTCATTTAAATTAAAGTTGATTCAAAATACACTCATATAATTATTCTAAAATTGAGAATTCTAAAATTAATTCTCAATTTCAAATCTATACCTATACAAACACCACCAATTAATTTATTAATGTAATTTCAATTTTTACTTTTTAAATGAAACAGATATGGAAACAAAAGTTGAAGATGCGATTAAGAAAGAAGCAATATTGATTTGAGGCCATTACGATATACGGCGCCGTGAGCAATTTGATCTGCTCAGGTCCCCTGGTCCACAATGTGACATCGTCAATCTGCATATTATATATATATATAAAAGAATGATTATCTCATTATCTCATTAAATATGATTAAATAATAACTTCAAATTTTATATTGATAAGAAACAAGACTAAATAATATTGGAGTTGGTCTCTTGTACATTGTTGTAGTTGGGTTACGACCCTGCATGATCATCGCACATGATACGGTTGCATATGAGTTTTTGTGATAATATTGAAATGTTAACTAGATTTATCTAAATAACATATGCTAGACTTCAATAATAAAAATTATTAACATATTTGATTTATTTAAATATAAAAATTTAACAAAAAATAAAAATAAATAAATAAATAAGATAAAGGTGGTTGATTGAAAATGATTGTTCAAACTTATGAATTATGCAATTGAATAATTTTTTTTAATATGTATTTTGAAATAAACTATAAAATTTATTTGTGAAATTTGGACTCTCGTTTTATTTTATTTAATTGAAAAGAAAAATTGAGGGTTATTATAAACGTTAACAATAAAAAACAAACTAAAAAAAAAACGGTGGGTGAGTTGAATAATATAATAGATATATCAATATATATTCTTTCAAAATAATAAATAAATTTCTATTTATGATCATTTATAAATGCGATATATATTTCAATAAATATTAAATAATTATTTAATCATATCATGTTATATTTTATGTTAAATTAGGTGATATGTATTGCAGAATTTATAAATTTAATTTTACTCCGTACTATATAACTAATATTTGAATTTCTCAAATTTCACTAGCTTTAATTTAATTTAATTTTTTTTTATAAAATTTGATGTATTACACGAGTGCTATGGTCTATATAGCAACTTTATATTACTTGAATATAGAAACCTGACAAGTTGCATTTATTTTAAAAGATTAAAAATGATGGATTCTCTGGATTGAGCAACTGGGCATATTCAACTAATTTGAATGCACATGATTAATAGCATACAGTATACTATCAAACAACATTTATGGATAATCAAATCCACATCAACTAGTTTTTATTTATTATTTATTTTAGTTATATCACAAATTTCTTTAAAATAATAATCAGGCATGATAGATGACCAAATGTTGATTGATTTGTATATATGTTTTGGATTAACCAAAGAACACATGTGAACACAAATGAACACAGGATTTAATGTTTGGAGTATGTGGAAGAAGGAAATATATAAAAAGTTCAAATATATTCCAACTATATCTATATATTTCCTATAATTATAAATCTAATTTTGAAAATATATTTGTAACTATTTTATGACACAATATTATATACATTGATAGTATATATATTGATGTGGGTAATATAAACGAGAATTGAATTTGGAAAAGAAAACGACGATATATATGTATTTTAAAACATGCTACTAAAAAAATAAAAAAATCTTGCGAGGACTGGGCCTCTTGCATGTGCCATCGTGTGAACGGAGATGAGACATGATGGAGGATTGATTCGATATATTTGATAATATACATTAAATTAATTGGAATCGGGTGGGTTCTATTTTAATTGAAAAATTAGTTATACATGGAATGCGGTTTGACTATTCAAGCTTGTTTCAATGCCTTGGTAAAATTTATTACAGTTTATATATTCCATCAAAACTTTCTACTCAAACTCATTTTGTTAATATTTTTTTAATTGTTTATTCTCATAATAAACCCTTATCTATTTTAGTTTGAAAATATTCATTCTTAAATTTATGAGGACTAAAGGAAAAAATCAATTTAAAGTATTGGATTTTCTTAAATTTTGCAACTTTAAATTTTTCTTTTTTTATCTAATTACAATCTTGAAATTCTGGAGTTTATCAAAATGCAATTTAAATGATTTTTTCGATCATTTTTTTGGGTACATAATTTAATTGTTTCATGTTGCAACCTAAACTTTGTTTTTTTATCCAATTGTAACCTCTGATTTGTGATACATGTTGATAAATTTCAAATTGTTGCAATTGGATAAAGATATAACTTTAAATTTTAATTTTTTTTATCTAATTGCAATCTTGAAGTTCTGGAGTTTATCAAATGCAATTTAAATGATTTTTTTGATCATTTTTTCGGTACATAATTTAATTGTTTCATGTTGCAACCTAAACTTTGTTTTTTTTATCCAATTGCAATCTCTGATTTGTGATACATGTTGATAAATTTCAAATTGTTGCAATTGGATAAAGACATAAAGTTAAGGTTGGAAAGTAAGAAAATTAAATTACGTGCAAGTCATGTGTTTTTCACTTGGAGTTTATCAAAATGCAATATAAATGATTTTTTCGATCATTTTTTGGGTACATAATTTAATTGTTTCATGTTGCAACCTAAACATTATTTTTTTTTTATCCAATTCCAACCTCTGATTTGTGATACATGTTGATAAATTTCAAATTGTTGCAATTGGATAAAGACATAAAGTTAAGGTTGCAAAATTATAAAAAAAATTATAAAAAATTATAAAAAATTACGTGCAAGTCACATGTTCTTCACTTTACCGAAAAATAGTAAAAAAATGATTTATGTTGTATTTTGATAAATTTCAAAATTCAAGATTTCAATCAAATAAAAATATCTAAGTTATGAAGTAAAAACAATCTATTCTTCAGATTGATTTTTACATTTAAGCAATTTATAACTCAACAACAAATCCACTCATGATCAACGTTCCTTTTTATAATTATATTAATATTCTGATCTCTAGCTATATATATATATATATATATATATATATATATATATATATATATATATATATATATAGACACACACACGCACGTAAAATTTCTCCCATAAAATTTCTACTATATACTAATTATTATAATATAAACTAATGAATCATACATTTTACGAAAATAGAAGCAGAAAATTGGTTTACTTCGATCACTAGCTTCATATATATTTACTCATGGATACAAAAAACAATATACATATATGAATCAAAAGACAATATATATATATATATATATATATATATATCAAAAATCTAATACAAATTCATACATTTCACGATTCCCATCAAGTATTGATTTATATATTTTGATTCAATAAATTGTGGGTTAAGTAATTCATACCTATATATAGATTAGTGCGAACTTTTAACCGAACCTATAAAAATCCATTATTACCTATATGAAATTTTAATTATTTTCAAAGTTTAGATTTGAGCTAGTGAGATGATAAAAAAAAAATCAATAAAATTAAACTTAAGTTGATTAATATTATATCAATAGTACAAATCTTAGGACAAGATTAATGACTAAGATAACATACATTTATGGGTAATTAAATTGCATTTATATACATTTAATTAAATAAAATTTGTGAATTCTTCATATTTGAATTTATAAATTCTATCTTAACTTTTATTACATCGGTACTGTTAAAGATACGTACAATGGTCGTATTATTTATATACCAAACAAAAACAAAATATAATTTCAGATTTTGAGAATAAGAGTATATAAGAATTCTTTTATCTAAAATCTTTAGTTAAGTTTTATCGGTTTCCAGTAATATATAAATCTCCTTTTCTTGAGAAGAGACAATTTTTTTATTAAAAAACTTTGGCCACTACATTTCTTTTTTTTTTTTTTGTCTCATATATATGTTGAGAAAAAAAAAAAAAAAAAACATTGGCCACTAGCAATGATATTAAAAAGACATAAAGCTAAAATTCATATATATGCATAAGACCGTACTCTTATGAATATAAATTTATAAAAATGAATCCCTTTATTCATGAATCAAATTTATTTTCATAAACTTTGATAGATTATATCTATAATTGTCTTACAATATTAGATTTGCTAATAAAAATATAAAAATTAATTAATTTAATATGATACTAAAATTAAAGTGGTTTTTTTTTTTCTTTCCAACTGAGCTATTAAGTTATAGTTCTTACGTTGTGTGAAATAGAAGTATCTACTGACACTTATTTATTTGAATGAAATTATATATTTTAATAAATATAGATATAAATTTTTTGTCCATATTGAACCTGAAAAATAAGTTAATAGTCAATTTAAAACCTGAAAGGAAAAAACAACAATTCGAAACCTAAATCAAGAATAATAAATTTAAAACATGTATACTTGTATATGAACAGGGTATATAATAAAGTGAAAAATAAATAATGGATCTAGTTGTTGAAGCTACAAATTAAATACAAAATAAAATAAATGAATCAAGAATACAGTTGTTGAAAATATAAATAAACACAATTAACAACCAATACAAGCAGTACTAATTAGGGATAGATGTCCCTCTCTAGAATGTTAAACAAATTAATCTCATGCAGTAATTAAATAATGGAAATAACCATTGTATACATATACATTTGTTTAATAATCGAACATGTTCATGAATAATTTATGAAAGTTGAAAAAATGTTCATGAAAAATATATATGTTCATTAACACTTAATTGAAAATAAATAACATAATATTATATATTAAAATATAAATGAATTGTATTAGAAAACGTTAAAATCAAAATAAACATAAATGAGTATTAGAGTAAATAAGTCGATAAGCATTTAACTAATAAAATAACGAATGCATAACAAACGATCAATATCAAACAAACACTATTTATGAATATAAACGAATAGATTTTCAGCTTGTTTATTTATGATCATTAAGTCTAATAAACAAACATTAATTAAACTTGATTAAGTAGTTTATCAAACATTTTATTATTTTAGTAAATATTGTCATAGCTACTAAAAATACTAAATTCGAACTAGTGGATCAGGATGGTCGAACCGTTTTGGTTAGCGGTTCACGTTTTGATCAGTCCGACAAATTCAATCGATACTTTTTTTCTTTCCATTTTTCTTCTTTATTTTTACTTAATGTTGTTATGTAATATGTATTATATTTTGTACGTGAATTCAATATAAATTTTCTTTCCTAAATCCAATAATATGTTTCAAAACACTATTTCAGAATATTTTTTTCCTTTTAAAAGAGATTTAAAACTCTTCATTTTGAGCTACACTTGTGTGCCCCCGGGGCACGGATCCTAGCCCCCGACCCGCCCAAACCCGCACATATACATATATATATATATATATTTTTTTTTTTTAAATTTTTTTCCGCGTATATACTGTTGAGGTATTACAAATTTGTTTGATATGTATTACAAACATGAACTAAAGGTATTTGATACCTGAAGAGTATGTATGATACCTTTAGACTTGTGAGGTGTGCGCGGCGGGTGTGGGCGCGCGGTTTTGAGGTATCACACATTTGTTCTATAGGTATTATACATATGTAATACTTGAAGAGTATATGTGTGATACATTTAGACTTGTGAGGTGCGCAAGCGGCGGGTGTGGGCGCATGGGCGCGCGGCGCGTGGTGTGGGCATGCAACATGGGCGCGTGGTTTTGAGGTATCACATATTTGTTCTATAGGTATTACACATATGTGATACCTATAGAGTATATGTGTGATACCAATAGGGACGCGCGGACGCATGACAAGGGAGTGTGGGCGCGTGGGAGCAGCCCACGTGTCGGGTCGGGTTGGGGGCACGGATCTTAGATCCGTGCCCTTTGGGCATACAATTTTTTGCCCTTCATTTTTCGGTTTATTTTATATAATTCTAGCCTTTTCTGATATTTCGAAATTCATCTGTTATATTTCAGGTGAACCAAACCATTGGTCAATTCCAGATCAGTTCAATCTGATTCCATAAATATTGATTTGAACAACTTATGATATATATTTTTTGTTCATATCTGATGATCAATTAAAAGGCAGCTCACAGAAATTAAAACAAGATTTGTTTTGATAAAGAAGATTTATTTTGTGAATTAAAAAAATTACAAGTGATTTAATAAAATTAAGAAAATTCAACCTTAAAATCCTTGAGTTTGTAAATATTTTGGGTTGCACTAATGTTTTGATTGCATACAGAACATCATGGAATACACTCATGATAGTGGCATTTGCAGAATTAAGTTTATGTGATATAAAATTATTCAAAATCCACTTACAATCTACTTAATTAATTATCTTTGTTAATTATATATTTCTCTAAATTCGAACCAAAATCCCCATATTATTTAAATGTTTTTTAATCATACAGGTGCTGGAATTTATTATCATATACATAAAGTGAAAGACCTGTACTACTAATTCCTTATTCTCCTATGATTTTGTTTATATAAATATCATTTTCTTTTAAATTAAACATATTTCCCCTTTATATAATTGTTTTTTTAGTATTTTGTTTGTAATATTATTATTATTTTTTGTATTATTTTTATTAGTCTAATATTATGTTATGTACCGAACGAGAATATTTTTTAGATCAATTTTTCTGAGAATATATATATTATATGAATGTAAAATAAATTTATATAGAAGTATCAAATGAGATATTATATTTGTTCAATAACGAGTTTAGAAAAGTCCACCACAAAGAAAATAATATGGGAAAAATGGCCTCTGTACCACTTTTGTAATAACAAATTGAAAAAATGCCACAAAATATAGTGTGATTTGTAAAAATGCCATAAATTATAACAATCTTGTAAAAATGCCATAATTTTTGACCAAGTCCAACATGAATAGTGGATAAAATGAGTTAAGGGAAAACATCGCCAACTACCTATCAAATCGAGGTATTAAAAAATGAATTACACAATATGCAATATAATGAAACATTCGTTAAACCCTAAAAATTAAGGGTTTAACGAAAAAAACCCTAATTTTCGTTAAACCCTTAATTTTTAGGGTTTAACGAAAATATACCATACAATTCGTTAAACCCTAAAAATTAAGGGTTTAACGAATAATAATTTAATCCCATTAGTTATATTATTAAATTAATTAAATAATTATCGTTAAATTATCAAATAATTAGAGTGAAACCATACAATATATACAATATAATGAAAATTTCGTTAAACCCTGAAAACTAAGGGTTTAACGAAAATAAACCATAATTTTCGTTAAACCCTTACTTTTTAGGGTTTAACGAACATTATGGTATATTTTCGTTAAACCCTATTTTTTTTGGGGTTTAACGAATATTAATATAATCCATTTATATTATTAAATTAATTAAATAATTATCAAGTACAATAATACTATATTTTCGTTAAACCCTATAATAATAGGGTTTAACCCCTATAATTATAGGGTTTAACGAAAATATTGTAATGTTTAACGAATTAAATGACATTAAATGTTAAATAATATAAACATGCAACATTTAATGACACATGCAACATTTAACATAACATTTACATGTTTAACGAAATAAATGTTATTTAATGTCATTTAACATAATAATTCGTTAAATGTTAACTCTTAATTTTCGTTAAACATTTAACTCTTAATAATTAATTAAATGTTAAAAAAATATTGCATTTAATGCATGCAACATGAATATGTGTCATAATTTAACATAATAATTCGTTAAATGTTAACTCTTAATTTTCGTTAAACATTTAACATTTAACTCTTAATAATTCGTTAAATAATCTTAATTCGTTAAACATTACAATATAATATTCGTTAAACCCTATAATAATATATGCAATATAACATAATTTTCGTTAAACCCTGAAAATTAAGAGTTTAACGAAAATTAACATAATGTTCGTTAAATTTTCAGGGTTTAACGAAAATTATGTTATATTTTCGTTACACCCTATTGTTTTGGGGTTTAACGAATATTTTTTTAATCCATTGAAATTATTAAATGAATTAAATAATTACCAAGTGCAATAATAGTATATTTTCGTTAAACGTTACGCAAATAAACATTAAGTTTCGTTAAACCCTTAAATTATGGGGTTTAACGAAAATAGCTATCAATCGTTAAACCTTTTTCATTATATTAGTAAATAATTTTCGTTAAATTATCAAATAATTTTCATTAGATTATCAATTAATTTTTGAACAAGATCAAATAATTTTGTTAAATTATCAAATAATTGTTGCTGAATTATCGAATTATTTTCGTTATATTATTAATAATTATCGTAATTATCAAATAATTTCATAAAATTATGAATTAAATTTTGTGAAACCTTAAAATTATTTTCGTTAAATTATCAAATAAAATTCATAGGGTTTAACGAAAATATTCGTTGAACCCCAAAACAATAGGGTTTAACGAAAATATAACATAATTTTCGTTAAACCCTGAAAATTAAGGGTTTAACGAACATTATGTTAATTTTCGTTAAACCCTTAATTTTCAGGGTTTAACGAACAATTATGTTTGTTTCGTTAAACCCTTAATTTTTAGGGTTTAACGAATGTTTCATTATATTGCATATTGTGTAATTCATTTTTTAATACCTCGATTTGATAGGTAGTTGGCGATGTTTTCCCTTAACTCATTTTATCCACTATTCATGTTGGAATTGGTCAAAAATTGTGGCATTTTTACAAGATTGTTATAATTTGTGGCATTTTTACAAATCACACTATATTTTGTGGCATTTTTTCAATTTGTTATTACAAAAGTGGTACAAAGGTCATTTTTCCCAAATAATATACATATATATATAATAACTTAAAAAGCTGATTTTGCCTCGTGTCTAATAAAACCTTGTCTGTTCATATACATGGCATTATTCTGTAGCTTAACTTCCTTATAATTAAATAATAGTATTTTATAAGTTTTTTGGTTTTGTGACTTTTGGGAATGGACTATATAATACATTTTGAACCACATGTAAAATCAATGATAATTTATGACCCTTCACCAATATTCTACAAATTTATCTTTGGCTTTCTTCCATATTTAATATCCATTATGATTATACATGATGATAATACTTTATTCAGATTAAAGGAACTTTAATTTAGCAATTAATTATAACTGCACGCATCTTTCAAACCGCATTTTCATGATTGTCACATTTTAACTAACATATTTTCATGATTGTCACATTTTAACTAACATAAAAGAAAACTAAGTCAATATCATAGGTTTTAGCCAATTTAAATCTAGATCACGTCACCATGATTCTATGGTGGATAATTCTACACCTTTTTCTATTTATCTTTGTTTATGTTTAAACAAAAAATTCACCTTATTTAGTCGAAAGAAAAGAAAAAAAATTAATCGATGACGTTTATATACACAAGTTATCATTTTCATGACATGGTATTTAATTCGTTGATTAATCCCCATTATAATCCTTATCAGTTTGTATAGCACAGTGCAGAAGTCCTTAATTCCTCCAACCAATCAAAACTTGTCTTTGCTAAACCAACCATCCATTTCCACATGATGTCTTGATCAAGATGAATGAGTTATAATAATTATAATGCTTTTAATTAATTGATTGGTTTGAAGGTAAGAAAATGAATTTTTATTTACTAGATGAAGTTTCGTGAAATGCATAGACTTTTTATAGATTATTTATCGTGTGAGAATTTTTATTCAATATTGAATTTTGTAAATATGAGTCAAATTTTTAGTACAAAAAAAGAGAGAACATTTTTATTATCATATATTATGTTATTTTTAATAAATAATTGTTGAGGAGTGGCGAATGAGATCCTATTTTTGACTTCAAAATCAGAGAAAATTGAGTGATGAATTATTTTTTCTGGAAAAGATGTTATTAAAATAATTATAATACTTAACATGATTTAACCTTTTAATGAAATTATGTGTATATTTAAATTTATATCTGTTTCTTCCGTTATTTGTAAATTTTTTTTCATATTTATATCTTGTATTTAACTTTAATTATTAATATAACTTGATATTTTTATTTAACTTTTAAGATTTTAATCATTTCAGATTCATATTATCCTTCCCTTTCATTTTTTTCTCTTTGTTTTCCTACTCTGCTCTTGAATTTCTTTTTCTTTCTTTGAGGAATGATCTGTTTTTTTTTTTTTTTTTATCAATTTTCTTATTTCTTTTTATTTTATGTATATATTGATGATGAAAATATGTACATTTCATACTTAGAGATGAAATGAGAGTTTCGCTAAAAGAAAAGTCTTAGGCCATCTCCAACAACATTCTTTATTATAGAGTACTCTATCCTCCATTATAGAGTATGGAGTACTCTATATCATAAATCTTCTCCAATAATAAATACTCTATATCATTAAAATATCTATTTTTAATTATTTTTGTGAAATTAAAGAATTTAAATAATTAAAGATTTATGTAATATATTATTAAATTATAAAATTAGTATACACGAATCAATTAAATATTGATACTAAGATATTTTTTTTAAAGTAATTTGATTTATTTGAAATTAAATTGCGAGACATACAAAATATTTCAAGATACGTGTACGGATAAATTAGAACAACCACAACAATTACAAAAAATCTAAAAAACAATAACATAATGAATTAGGAAATCTAATACTCCAAGTTGGAAAACTCTTCCCACAGATGGTCGATAAGAGCATCTCGAAGCGCATAGTGAGCCGACTTAAATGCATATGTTGTCAAATCTAAATACATGTCATATAAAAACGCAAATTGCATTCAATGTGAGACTGTTTTAATGCATTCAATTGTTACAATCAACTTTAATGCATTGAATCAACTTTAATGCATTGAATTGTCACAAAAGTTCACGGGTGTGTTTGACACTCATTCTGGATGTGCCAACATTTTTTATTCTATATAATGTGTCTTAACTTAATTGAAAATTCACACACAGTTCCTCACATTTGGTAAAATGAGTACATCTAAATACTAATTAAAAAAATAAATTTAAGCCAACATGAAAAAAAAAGCATTCAAAATTAACTAATAAAATAAAATTGCAAAAAAAAAAAAAAAGATGAACAAAATTAACTAATAAAATGAAATTATATCCTTCACTTTGGTATTTTTATAAATGAAATATATGATTTAACAATTAAAAATAAATTAAAACCCATCCTCCATCCATATTCTTCAAATTTGAAGGATCACAACCCATCCTCCATTAAGAGTATTGTTGGAGAGGCATAATCCTTCATTTTTTTTGGAATCCTCCATTTTAGAGTATTGTTGGAGATGACCTTATAATCAATTTCTCAATAACTAAAATGACACATGGACAACACTAAACGACACATGACAATTTCAGAAAGCTAAAAAAACTTATATGTCACCACTTAATAAAAACAATTAAACAACTCTACTTTTATATTTATATATTTTCATGTACGTAATCAAATAAAATACATTGCAACAAAACACAAACATCACACGAATAGGCTAATTGCCACCCTGAAAATACTCACTACTCAGTCTCTATTTATTGTACTGAGTGAGTGAAGCCATAAAGAAGGCCTCCTTCCAGTTTGGTGGGCAGTAATGGACTGTGCGTTTTATATATATAAGGTTTTTTAAAATTTGGGTGTTATATTTATCAATGAATTGGGCTAGGCCCAAACTTACTAGCTAGGCTTTTATCTAGTATGAATTGGGCTAGGCCCAAACATACTAGCTGACCAAAAGCCTCCATGTAGCCTACATATTATTTAGATCCCAAACTCACCATCTCTCTTAAAAACCCATGCCATTTTGTACAGGAGCAACTAAATATCAATGTAGCTCCTAAATATTGCTCCAATATAAATATATATAAATAAATATTCTTTACTTAGTATCGCTTTATTATCATCATCATCATGATCTAATTATAGATCAATAATATCCATTATTTTCCTGATTACTCATCAATAAATAGTCATTAATATGTTAATTGAACAATCGCTTTGTAGGATCTAAGGTACTACCCCGAAGCCCAAAAATTATAATTGTTAGGAGATGCATAATCACATTAAGATACGGGAGAGTTCGGGTTTATATTTTTCATAACTAGTATTCATTTTAGGTGGATTTTTTAGTTGGTATTTGATATGTATTTTTTAAATATATTATTTATACATATGGTTGTTGTTTGGTTTCATTTAAATTCAATATGACTAGAATTCCGCTTAAAATACTTGTTTAAAATAGTAGCTTACATAGTAATACAAACAAATATTTTTAATGGAAATGGAACGGGTACGAATACTATAATATCTATTGAAATAAGATATGTGTACCCTAAATAGAAGTGTACATAACCGTTGTGATCACTAATTATCTCATATATTGATTAATAATTTATAAGTTAAGCGAGTACATTCCAGCTTGTTTATAAACATGGACTTTTATGAAATGATTGGTACGATGGAATGAGGTGGGAATGAAATTATCATTCTCACCTTCATTCCTATTCCTTTGATTGATATATTTTGTAAGTAGGAATGGTGATTCCCACGGGAAATGTTATTACCATGGATGGGGGAATGACCATTCTTTCCTACCCCCAAGGTATTATGTATTCCTGATTTTAAGAAAATGAACTTTTTTTTTATTAATCTTGATAATTATCATTATTTATTTTATATTTTCACAAATTAACTTTCTAAAATTAAATTATTATATAAAATTGTGTAAATAATATAAAATTATTTATTAAAAATATAAAATATTAATTGAGAGTTTAAAATTAATAAAATATAAAAATATAAAAAATAGCAAAAAAATTTAAATACATAAATAGTATAAAAATAATTAACAAATATAACAATCTTAAAAATATAATAAAATAATATTAATATAATTTTAATAATACGAATACTTTTAGTTATGATATAAGATTTATATATATATATATATATATATATATTTGTAAATACATATAAATAAGATAAATGCATATTAGTATAGATAATAGGCTATTTAAAAAATTGTAAATAAATTGTAACTAAAATATATTTTTAGATAATATAAAATAAGATAATGATAATTTTAATAATATAAAATCATATAGAATAATTAATAAAAAATGATAAATATATTATTATTATTATTATTATTATTATTATTATTATTATTATTTAACTACATTAAGAATATGCAAATAACACAAAAATAGTCAATCAATAATATAATTAAAAAATATATATAAATATAATATACCTTAATATTTGTACAATGATTAATTTTATGTAAAAAGAATTATTTTTAAATTTAAATATGCCAAATATTTTAAATTTGAGTGATATATTGAATATGAATATTAAATAAAATTATAATGAAAGATAATTTGGTCAAATAAAGATTTATTTAATATTTATACATTTTTATTTATAGTTATCAATTATGAAATATAATCATAATGATTATTTCATTCATTTCCTATTCCTTTGTGATACTAATCACAAGAATCAGTATTTTATATCATTCATTTCTCATCATCATTCCATTCTTGAGTTCATTCTATTCCAACCTAATTCCATTCCATCATACCAATCATACCTTAGGTCTTAAATAATGCACTTATAATATTGTTAGGTATTTTATGATAAAAATGGATTTTTAAATGATAATTTTATCTTATTAACAATTTTGTTATGTAAAGAGAAAAAAGTGGTAGTTTCTCATGTAAAATTCTATTTTAGTATCGTATTTTAATGTTATATTTTGTTTTATTAGTATAAGATGATGATATATTGTGAAATATATTATACCAGTACTATGAAATATACCATTAAACAGGAGATGATTTGGAATGCTTTAATAGCACTTTCATCTTATACAAAGTGATAGTAATTTACTTTTCTTTTATTTTTTGAATGAATTTTTACTTGAAGTTTCACAATGTTTTCATGTGACTTTCTATTTTGAACTTTTCATTCTTTTTTTTTTTTTTTTTTTTCATATTTTCGATAAGTCATTTCAACAATAACATCATAGTAACATACATAAAATGAAATATACAAGTGAAACTAAACTAGCTGCTTATTAAAATCATCTAGACTGGTAGTAACTTTGTGAGCATCAGTTGCATGAATCTTAAATTCATGAACTCAACTCGATCCAAATCGAACATTCATATTGGATTTTTGTGGATATTTATATCAAGTATTATATTTTTGCTAAAAAATAATATAATATTTTTTTGAAAGCATTATTTTAAATGTTGGAAAGTATTACGGGTGCATTTGGTTTGGAGGTTGGGTTTATTGCATATTGGTTAAATGTGGGATTAATCACTGTTCATTGAAGACAAAAATTGTGTTATTTTAGGTGTTTGGTTTGTTGGTTTAGGTTAGGTTTGAGTTAAATTTTGTGTTTGGTTTGAATGACTAGATGTTTGGATAAATTGGGTTAGTTAAGGGTAGATTGTGAAATACCCAAACTACCCCTAATTTATAATACTTATTTTATCAAAAAAAATATTTTTGGTTTTTTTTTTAATATTACCTATAAGTTTACACAAAGAGGGCTTTGTGAGCAGTAAACCAACCCTGAGAACAATTCATCGATGAAATTGAGCCACAAAGAATTGGGCGAATTCGTCAATTTGAAGTACATCCAATGTTGCTCAACGGGATTCTCACTGACTGGGGTAGCAGACAAAGAAAACAAGGGATGTGATTGGAGTGAGCTCAAAAAGAAATTGTTGTTTTTCTTAGATACAAGACTCATTACGATTCTCCCAAATTCCTGAAAATTAGCATTATACAAGGAGTCGATTTCATCTAGATTGCCAACATTATGTCCAACAGGTTTTATGTTCTTTCCCTCATGTCGAAATAGTTTGCGGATTTTTGAAAGATTAGGTTGTTGTATGGTGGCGTGGGTTTATAACAAATGTTGCTTGGCATTCGATTTTTTAGGTTTCGTTTCTCTTGTTTATAGTTGTGTGGTCTCTCCAGTGAATTTTGTCTGTAGCGAATCAAGGGGTTTTGCAGTTTTCGAGCAAGATTCGTAGCACTTCTAATTATCGTTGTTGATTTGGTAACAAATGGTTCAAGTATTAATTTTTGTAGAGCCTAATTTGCAAATTGCTCAGTTTGGTAATTTGCTATTAAATTTATGTGTTTCCGATGCATATCATGTTTTGTAGTACATACTCATATCAAAGTGGATCGTCTAGATTTGAGATAGCCCGTAATGAAATGGACCGTTGCCGATGTGCGATGTCGATGTACATCCAAACATCTAAGACAAAAAAAAATCCGATGCGGCGTTTCATGAGTTGTCCCCGCCGAGGGGTTAGATATCTCACACTTCATTGTCCATTTGTGAGCAGACTGCTGTGTTTTCATATTAATGGTTGTTTTTTTTCTCTAACATATTTGGCTATTGATGTTCATTTCAGAAAGAAGGTTGTGGGGTATTCATTTGGCTTAAGCCGCAGCTTGAGGGTCGTCCTAAAGATGTGGCTCTTGAATGCATCGATAAGATTGAACGATTAAAAGCCGATCTACATGTTGCAAAAGCCATGTAAGCCAAATATAAGAAACTTCTAATTACGGTTGGTATTGTGTGTTTGTTATTAATTTTCTCATTTATGTGGTTGTTGCGAAGCACAACCTCGTCTCGATATGTTCATGGACATTATCGGTTATCATGATCAAGTGCCTCTAGTTGAGCACTCGATGCCTTGCGAAGTTATGTACTAGTTGTATTATGGAATACTTTATGATCATGATTTTTGTAGTTTTTTGAACTTTGTTATTCACTAACAATTTGATGCATGTTAAACATGAGCGCCTTTGTGTAATGATTATCAGTTATGCCAATAAGGATGCATTTGCAAAGGTTTTACATAATTATCTTTGAATTTATGTGCTGTTATAATTTAGATTGCATATTCCATATGTTGATGTCTAATTCATCACACAAAGCATGTTTTTAATAAGTGTATAGATAGACAATGTTCCCACCATAACATTCATGTTCAAAGTATCTGCAAAACATGGACAATGTGAAATAAAGTAAAACTAATCAACTTCTAGTTGTTAACAGAGTTGTTTCCATTGGGAATGAAATTGTAACCGATACTTCATGCCAAAATTAAATACTATCCGAAATGAGTAAGTGCAAATTAAAACGCTACAAAGTTGAATCAGGTGGTTTGGATCCCAAGTACATGGTATCTAGATCGTCGTTAATCTGTCTGGGTTGATGGGATGCGTTCTTGCCATGAGCAAACGCCAATCCCAATCATCCACTGCGTCCGGATCGAACGACTCATCCTTTATGATGATCGGGGTACGCGACGATAACCCTACTTCATCAAACAACACCTCGTCGGGTCGGTGTGCTTCAACGATCACCGACCATGGATCGAAGTTTGGGAATCCACATTCCCTGAACAACCTCTGCAGTTCGGATTCCTACAACAATATTGTGCATCATAATGTGAAATTGAAAAATTGTATAACCATTATAAATGGGTTAGAAAGAGTTATGTTGTATCAGAATGAACCCCTGCGTTCGAATGTGAAATTGAATAAATGTGTAGCCAAAATAAATGTGACCGTATGCAAATTTTTTCATCAAAAATTTTCATAAAAGAATATACGGTACCTTGGAAATGACTTGTCAATACTCGACCGAGACTACAATCCTATTCCGCTTTGGGTCATACTTCACTCCAGTAATCGTGTTCACGTAATCCTTGAACTCTTTGTAGAGCCGCATGTTGTTTGCAACGAAAACCTTCATAAGATATGGCATGAAGCGGTCATCACTTGTTTCAGTCTTCATCTCATTTGCAAGATCATTTAAGAGACAAGCAAGTGTCTTGGGGTCACGTACATCACGTTGGACGCATGCATCCTTAAACCGACAGGCTAACTCTTTCGCCTGTTCGTATGTGAAATCCCCATAGAAGGCATCCAGCTGTTTCAAGCACTTAGGCATTCTCCTGTAAAAAAAAGTAATTTATATGAGTGATGAAAGAGGCAATCTATTGTTTCATGTGTTGTGTCACAAAAACCAAGCTTGTGTAGTGAAGAATGAAACTGTACACATATATCACAAAAAGTATGTGAGAGGTGTCTTATAGCTCGCATTAACACAAATGAAAGATTTTGTCATCTTCTTTGACTATTTGTTGCAATTACATAGCCCATGTGTTGTCATTAATTAATTAATGCAGTCTCTCATAATGACATGCAGAAAGTGTATTTATTATTTCTCCCATCCAATACATATGTGTTCAAACAGTCTGGTGAAGTCAATTTTACTAGAGCATTTAAACATACTTATCTACCCACAAACACATGTCAGACAAGAGCAATATATATTAGAGTAAAAAAACGAGTGGTTAGGCTGCTTCAATTATAAGAGGAACTCCGAGCAGTCACACAATGTAGTAAACCTAACTTAGCAGAGTTCATGTCAAAGACAACTAATGTGTAGTTGGACCCACCTCTCATTTAATTACGACTCTATTCTCATGAGTACAAGAATCATACTTGATCTACTCAATTCAGTTCATTGAATGACAACGATCAACTTTGATTCTTGCATATTTAAGAAAAGTGTTTTCAATGTATTAGTATAAATGGAAGATGTATCAGACTTGATGTTGTCACTTAAGGCATACCCAGAAGAGTTACTCAAAGAGAACAAAAAGATGTTGGGGAAGGACTTGTGTCTAAAGGACTACCTTTACGGAGTGGATTGGGATATTAATGTGGTGACTCTTTTCATTGAAGTGTTAGCCGATCAGGCTCGGATGGAGAAGTTCAACCCCAAGGGGAACAACGGTCATGCAATAAGTACTGCACAATACTTCGTGAACAAGTTTTTCAACAAAAATCTTGGGTTGAAGGATTGTGTGAAACAAGTGCGCTTGCTTCGCCAGAGGCATTCAACCTTTTCTACCATGATGATGCGTAATGACGTTGGTTGGTCCCTTGAGAAAAATTTCATAGACTGCATGCCCGAGATGTGGGATGAGATAGTGAGGGTATGTATATTGCAATGAACTCTTGAATGTTTCAAATTTGGCCTCTTGTAACAACCCATCTTATGCCCGATCTTTGGCCATTACAATCATTTCACATGTTACATTAAATTTTTAATTATATCCAGACAAATCCGTTTGCATGTGCGTACACGAGGTGTGGTGACCCACACTGGGATGACCTCAAAGTTATCTTTGGGGACCCCGGTGTTCATCCACCACCCATGCATTGTACCGCAGCCGCACCGAGTGTTGTGGTGATCTCAGACGACAATCCCTCAACAAATTTCAATACAAAATTCACCCATTTGGATGAGGTTATTGAGATCTCCAGTGACAGGTCTGGCACTGTCTCGACCAACTTCTGGAACGAGTTAGGGCCCACTGGTAATTCTTCAGATAACGACGACTCATTTCGCTCACCATCTCTCAAGACGGAGATGAGCTCATCAAACCCTCCAAAAAGAGCCAAATGGAAAGGAAATAACATTGTCGATGGTTTGTGTGTGAACTTGTACGGGGCCTCGTACAACTCTTCTTCAATTCCTACCACGCCCAACTCGAAGAAGTGAGGTCTTCGTCTGGTATGTTAGTCGGTGTGTTTGGATGGTTCTTATGTTGTTATGAATGATGCCTAATTATATTATTTTGTGATTTGTAATCGTCATATGTGGTCTGTTGTTGAACCATAAACTCTTGGTAATTATTGCTTCATGTTTGCCTTACACTTCATATTGGTGTGGTAAATCCACAACATTTTGGATTTTGTATTATGACAGTGTATAAGACAAGTCAATTTGTGATTCCCTAAATTATTAGAAAGTTGTATTAAATGTTGCTTGTGGTTTGGTAATTGCTAGCTGGGATAAGGAGGTTTCCAATTAATTTAGTTGGTGCAATTTCCACACATCAAAAATTATAGTACTAATAATGAAGTCACATCTGCAAAACTATATAAACCCCATATGTCATACAAAATTACTAGAGTGCTTACTGGTTTACAAACCAGTACTATTACCATAGGGCAAGTCATGAAATTGTCTTAAGTCTATAGTCAAAGGTAAATAACATACAACTGACCATTACATATAACTTAAATGATATCAATAATATCTTTAACCAAAACATGACTAGCATCATTTGGTATGCTCAGAAAGAAGTCAAGGTCACTCTCGTTGTTGCATAAGTACCGAGCAACATGAACTCTAGCTTCCAAACATGGGAACTCAAAGCCTTCAAGCATGTTGTAAACCTTTCCTCTTTTTTCACTTGGGTCCAAGGATGAATTTTTTTTCTTTGCAATGTCACCTATCCTGTTTGCTATATCTCCCATGTGGTCGTCGTTTCGATCACAATACTCACTCACCTTGAGGATGAAAGGGTCTACATCTTCATTGTCAATCCTCCTACACTTCGACTTGCCGCTTCGCTTGGATGTATTAGAGCTTTCTACAACACCCATTGACAAGAACTCCGAACAAGTCTTGTTGTTGGCTCTCGGAGTAGGTATTCCTGAGGCTGATTTTTGGGATTCTGTGTTGCCGGTGTTGAGGTAATCTTGCATCGCATCTGCAAAGCCTTGAGCTTGTTCTCCGGTTGCACGGTCCTTTTCAAAAATCTCAACCCAATCATTATAAAAGGGCCAGCTTTTGTAACGCATTAGACGAACAGTTGGATCCACCTTCAATGGAACGAGGTCATACATGGTAAGAATTGATAATAATTGACAAGTATATACAAATTCAAGTTTACATTAAGTTTGTTTTCGAAATACAATATCCCTACAAATAATTCAATCTTAATCACAAACCTTCACGTACGCATCCCACATCTCTATGTTCACGTCGAGCATGAAGTCGGGGCCGAGTCCAATACCACTTTTGCCAAACATTGTTGATAAGACGGTGTAACTTTTCTTCCAGCCATGAATTTTACTAGAGATGTATGGTTCCGCCTTCAGGTCAGTCTCAGGAAAACGGGCAGCCATTGATAGCTCCAATAAATGAAGATAATCTGTCTTGAAACCATTGTTAGACTTATATCCTCGAACAACCAGCTCTTTCAATGACTCCGTCAGTTGTTGCTCCTCAATCCAATTTCAAGTCCCCCTTCCTTGGGTTGTTCCTTTTTTGACTCTCTTCTGATTGTTGTTCTCCATGCCTAAGAGAACAATTCTATCAGTTTATGTATACATATGTGTGTGAAATTGTCTTATTGTAATTCACAATATTCACAATCTTTTTAGACCAATTAATCTTCAACTAATGACATGTGAGTACATATATAAGATCCAACAGATAATCATCAAATAAAAGCTTGGAAGAAAAAGGTAAAACACAACATGATTATCCTCTACGTACATGGCGCTTGACAATTATTGAATTTCACAATCCACCTCAAAATTAGAATAATTCATTTTTTCACAAAATAGTCGATGACGACCTCAAACTGTAAAATCATATGAGTCGGATCATCCCCGATTGTTCCACATTTCGTGAGCAATATTGTCTCTCCAGAGGCTCCATGCATCGGATGTCTGAACCTGGTCGACATAGTCCACTTCCGGCTCACCATCGAAATTAGGATCACTAGCAAGGTCAGGTACCTCACCCTCCATTGGGTCGATGGTAGCTGTTGTACGGATGAAATTGTGTAGTAAACAACAGGCTAGGATAATGTGATTTTGTGTCTTGATTGGATAGTACGAGTGACTCCTAAGAATGGCCCATCGGGATTTGAGAACACCGAACGAACGCTCAATCACATTGCGAGCTCTAGCATGCATCAAGTTAAAATATTCCTGAGGTATTTGGGGTTCTTGGGATGGATGTCTCCACTCTTGTAAGTGATATCTTACTCCCCTATAAGGTGCTAAAAAACCATTACCATTTGTGTAGCCGGCGTCACACAAGTAGTAATTGCCTACCACATCAAAGACAAACAATTAACTAATCTTGTTTAAAAGGGAATGTCAATTTGGATATAGTGCATTGTTGTGAATTAACGTGGTACCTCAGACCCAACGTTCAGTAAAAAAATTATTCACTTTAGGGTAAGAATAAGTTACTGGAAATGTACCAATTGGGACTTTTAATCCATTCTGGCGTGATATGGCATCACGCAAGACTCGGCCATCGGCTGCAGATCCTTCCCATCCCACCAAGACAAATGAGTAATTCATGTTACGATCACATACACCCAACACATTCACAGAAACAAAACCCTTCTTGTTTCTGTAACGAGGTTTGTCTTGGAGACTTACTTTGCAAGGGATGTACGTGTCGTCCAATGCACCTAGACAACCCTATATTACCATGCAATGGTGGCATTGTTACACATTGAGTTATTAATCTTTAACAAGCATGATGTAAGTGAAATCTTGGATACACAATTGACAACAACTATGCTTCTGAGTTTTTTTACCTTAAAATTTGTCCAACGATCATGTTGCTCATCGGCTTCGATCGGCTTGGGTTGCACCAACAGAACGATGTGTAGTTTTAACAAATACTTCAGAACACCATTGAAGTGCTTGTTTATAGTGTATCCACTTCTAGTGAAATCATGTTTGACTACCACATTTTTCTTGTGATGGGAAAGAATCAAAAGAAAAATTGCAACTTGTTCTAGGATTGGTAAATGTCTTGTTGGTTGTAGCCCCCCTAAGTGCTCCAATAGATAACACAAACGGCCAAATGTGTCACGGCTCATTCATAGATGGTTTAAGCAGGTTTCATCCATCGTTAGTGTAAGGGCAGCAATGTGGTCTAATTGACGACTTATGTTTGTAGTCAAACTGTATCTTGTACCCCGATTTATTTGGTTTCTGTTATTCCCATTTTTCGGTAGAATCTAATGTATGCCCAGGTCATGAGCATGATGAAGACCTTGGTAAATGCATTGATTGCCTCTACACCAGATACTATTATCTCCAGCTCAGAGTTATCATCCATGTTTGTTGTCTACTCATGAACGGAAAAATGTTAACACATAATTATGTGCATACTAGAGTAGACGATATCATTAAAGGATGATTTTCAAGTATCATATATTTGTTCAAGCATGCATAGAAATGTGATTGGGGAAGACATGATATACCATTGTTATTAAAATAGGTTGGGGCTCGTTAACATAACAAGTCAATTACCTCCGGTTTAGGGGTCATGAACACAATAACCATTTTATTTGGTTATTGGCAGCTTGCTTTCTACGCATTGATACTGAGGGGACACCATATCCAAACATTAGGGTGATTACCACTGAAGTGGTATTGAGGTGCTAAAGAATGTTTGTAAGAACACAACCCCAACCTTTTTTTTTGCCTTTAATGTGGTTGTATATTGGATATTATTTATCCAATATATATACGTACTCCGGGTCTTTTGCTAAAATTCATTCTTATTATCAGATTTATGCCCCTTGAATGTGTGTTTTGGGATGAAGATTCTAGAAATTGTGACAGATTTGATTGTATTCATGCAGGGATTATCAGGACAGGGTAGGAAAAATTTTGGCTTGAGTAGAAGAGAAGCAAAGAGTAGGACAGCTTGCAAGAGAGTTGGCCTCTTTGATTTGTGGATTTTTATTTTCTACTTGAATGTTGTGAAACACCAGATTACCCACACTGCTCGAGTTGAAGGCCTTGATTTCTGCTTATAGTAGATGTTACATTCTAGCATTAGTCGATTGCGTATGAGGAATGCTCTTACAAAATTGTATGCCTTTGGATTTGGGTCAGTTTTGGTTAGCTGGTGTAATCACACGACAAATGTTTTCGTATTCAAATTACTAACAAGTCAATTTTGGATTTACGCATGTTTGGTATAGTGGTCGTGCATGGTTCAAGAATGCAAAATATCATACACTCAGTACTCATAACTTTGAGACCTTAAAAAAAACACACATAGAACACATGAAGTGATGGTATTCCTAATAATAATTCACAATCTATTTATTATGAATGTTGCCAATTCTTAGATATTGTCGACGTCCAGTTAGGATCTCCTAAGCTAATCGTTGATTGATGCATGTTTACATGACCCGTTTAATTATAAGCATAATTGACAACTTCGATGTTGTCGACATCCAGTTAGGATCTCCTAGACTAAGAAATCTTTGATGCATGAAACCATTACCAAATCCAAAACCTTAAACACTTTACCTATACATATTGGGAAACCATTTGCATGTGTGTTATGAAGTGATGCTAGTATAAGCAAGTAGCATGTAAGGCACTTCCTAAAACTACAACAATAAAACCCAAACCTAATCATTGATATGCTAAAGAATCACAATCAACTCAATGTAGTGAAACTTATATTGTTGTCTTAATAGTTATAAAGAGGTTAAACCACACCAACCTGTATTTTGCTTGCAGTTGGATGCAATGTCGCTCGTTTTCAAGAGGAGTTGGTTGTCAAGTGATAAGGATCTACCCCAACAGTGAAAAACAAATTTTTGACTCAATTTCCAACACCAATCAGGAGTAATTTGGCAGGGCATTTGCCATTTGAAGATACACAGCCAAACACTATTGTATATGAGTACACAAAAACATGTTAAAATATGTGGGATTGTACAGAGGTACATGAAGTGCTAGTTGATTTGAAAAATTAGGAAAGCAATTAATATCCATGTATAGCCAATTTCAAACCATGAATATTCAGAATTGAGGCAGTTCAGCTGGATTTTTACCAGCAATCAGCTTGGGAGATCTTGTTTGCTTGAAGAAAAATGCTTTACCTTGAGATAGTGTTCTTCTTATACTTCCAATGACAACACACCTCAACAAAATTAGTAAAAAGTATTACCACCAGTACAAGACAACGACACAAAATACATTTACCAATCAAAACTGATAGATATTATAATCAATGAAGTATAATTCCATATATCCATGAAATATTATATATAATATATATTATAATAAAGCAAGCAACCCTCAAACTGAAACCACACGCTACAAAAATACATTATCCGTACTACAATCAGCAAGGTTAGTCCATATAGTCTACACGTATTGTTAATTCACATAGCCAAAAAGTAATCATAGATTATGATAAACTAAACTCAGCGTTTATTACATGGAGAACATGATTATTAGCATTGAATTAGGATATACATAAATGTTATAAATATAATCAAATATATACAAACATATATAAATGTATTTGCAGAACATGAAAGATGTTTGCATAAAAAATGTCACGCCCCGAAACTTAACCATATTTTATAATAAAGTTTAAAGATAATTAAGAAAACATTTTTGAATTATCAGAGTAACTTCGGCAAGCGTGCAGGAAAGAAGAAAAGAAGATAAGGGAAACGAAGAAGGTACATAGGAGACTAAAAGTTAAAGGTTTAAAGCAGCGGATTATATAAACATAAGTTTTTGCAAAAGAGAAACGTAAATGTTATACGGAAACAGTTTTACAAAACATCGAAACAACAAAAAAAGCTTTCATAGACAGGGCACGACTCTCCCTTCAACTCCTCCTAATCAAATCATCACCTGTAACGAATGCATAAGCGGGGTGAGCGTATACAAATACACTCAGTGGAAAATAAATTCATAACTAACATATCACTATAAATCAGATAGTCAGTTAAACACAGCAAATACAATGCACAGCACTTATATGACGTGGGCGCAGGTATTTCCCGCCTTACCCCACCTCCTTATGTCTCCCGGGTGATTATTTGGTCGGGGGACTTCACCAATCCTCCATATATTTGTTAGGACTTAATCCCAAACTGAACCTCCAAAACCATGCATATGAACACGTTTCCTCAACAGCACATCATATCACAGCACGTAATCAAAACATATAAACAATATACGTATAAAGTATCTAGAAGCATGCTTATATTAACAAATCATTTCTCATGCTCATAATCACACATCATAATTCATATAACGTTCATCACCATATAATAGTTTATCGAAAACCCTAGCATGCGACTATACAAGATAAAACGTATAGTAAATGTTAATTCAGAATTTACCCCCACCTCAGCCTGGGCGGTGCGATTATCACGTTCTTTTCCTTTTAATTCTGAGTTGGGTTCGAAACGTTTGGGCCTACAAACACACCACGTAAAATATTAGGTTATGGTATTAATTAAGTGTTTGTAATTAAATGCTCGAAAGAAACAACGAACGAAAAACAGAACATATCCCGACTAGGCCCGAAAATAAACATAGAGGATTCAAAAAGGAAGCTTTAGAGACGAGAACGGAGTAAAACGGATGAGAAACGAAGCCAAACGAGGTATTTTAGGGTTTGAAGGATTTGAGGACAAAACTGTAAGTTCCAGAATAGACTTGGGGTCAAAACGAGGTTTCTGAAATTCTGGGGGTGGAATTATAATTTCCCCAAAAGCTTTAGGACCAAACTGCATCAAATAAAAGTTTGGGGGACCAAAGGAGAATAAGCTCAAACTAAAGAAATTGCAAAGAGGTCCCTGGAATAAGTCAAATTCTCAAAACCAAACCCACCCTCAAACCACCCACTGCCCGACACCACCACTGCCACTGTAAGCCACCGCCGGCGACACCGTGTCGCCGGCCAACCCCGGAGCCACCATCACACTCCGGCGCACCGAGCGCCGGCCTCCTCCGGTCAAGGCGGCGTCGGAAACGCCGCCCCAAAACACCACTCCACCACCACCAAACTCAACCAAACACAGCCCAAACTCCACCCAAACACATGCACACATCGCCGGCGCTCCTTGCGCCGGCTATTCCCTCACACGGCGGCGCTGCATGCGCCGCTCCGACTACTCAGCCAGAAAGAGAGACACGAGAGAGAGAGAGAGAGAGTTCGAAGAGAGAGAAAGAGAGGTTAGAGAGAGAAAGCTCAAAATCGCAGAACTTTGACTGTTGCATGCCGGAGATCGAGCCGGCCGATCGACAATCCGAGCCCAGAATCGAGACGGGCTCGGCGAGAACTACAATCTAGGCTCAAGAATCGCCTCGATCGGTGGCCGGATGGCCGAGATACGAAGAGAGAGAAAGTGGCGGGTTTTTAGAGAGAGAAACACGAAAACAGAATTTTCTCCGGTGAATTGCCGGCGAACGCGGCGGCGGATGACAATTCCGAGCCCGGCGTTGGAACGGGCTCGGAGAGAGCTTCGAATAGACATAGATTTTGATAGGTTTTTGGTCGGAAAGAATTCCGGCGACGGTGAGTCACCGGCGGCAGCGGCGGCGCTCCGGCCGGCCGGCTGCCGGAAAACAAGAGAGAAGGAGGAGCTGATTAACATTATTTACCTTAGGTTAAAACTTAGTGTATGATATTTACTTTGGATTATTCTCCATTTATACTTTAGGTTAAATGTATAATTAGTCTTAAACTTTATGCTAAACTTTCTTATGATATTAATTAGTTTAGGGTATCAAACGAATTCCGATTTGATCCATTCTTTTGGCGTTTTGTTCGATTTTTCGTTCTCGTTCATCTTGTCCCACTTACGAATTATTTTATCGACTTTTCCTTTTATGGAAAAATTTTCAAGAATAATGAACTTGGATTAAAACATGCTTATAATTATATTTTCTGAAGCGCACATAAAATAAATCAAATTATTAGAGGTTTAAATATTTAGTCATCAAATTATGCTTCGTTAAATCCTAATCGTCACAAAAAAATTGCAGGATTTAAGGGCTATACACCATTAGGTCCATTACAGATTCGGCTTTGATTATCGGGGGACTTGGAATTTTATTATTTTAACAATTTATCATCCACTTCCAATTACACCAGAGACAATATTTTACATGCTACTGATGTCAGTTTTTGGAACCCAACAAAACATCTTGCTATCTAATGCAAATATCCTAAGGTGGTTTTTTGGCATTGTGCACTTGGTCCCATGCACCGATTTAAGGTTGCATTTAACTGTTTAAAATGATTTTACTAGCAAAGAAGCAAGGCTAGGCAATGAAAAATAGAAAGATAGAGAAAATTAGAAAAAATGAAATATAGTTTTTTTTCAACCAATTTTTCATGATTGTTTAAGATATGTCGATGGTATATAATCAGGCAAGTTCTCGTTTGATTCAACATTTATAAGCCCTTTGAGCATGTATTTTTCTCCCTTTAAATGAATAGGCTGCACAAACAAAATATGCAAGGAACCTTAAGAAAAAGAGGGAAGGCAAAATCAGGTCATTTGCAACCCTCGACAAAACAGTGAGTTTTCTTACAAGCACAAGGGGTTTTAACCAAAATCAATTTCACATTAGTACTATGTTTACCCAACAAAACCATTATGCAAAACACTTCCATTTTAACTTTAAGATATTTGAAATCCCATTTCCTGACTGACAATGCACCATTCAGAAAAACATTTCCAATTTGGTGCTCAATTCATACCTGAAAATTTACCCGAGCAGTAAACCCCGTCTCCCAATCACCTTTATAATCGATTGTCGTAGTAACTTCGACTATACCGCGGCGCCTTGTTACACAACAACTTGGATCTGCAGCATAACTTCGACTATAACGTCAACATATTATATCGCACGCTTCACTCTCCTGAGAACACCTGAGGTATCTAGTTTGGGGATTTCTTTCTGGCGAAGATACTCCTACATATGTTGATGGCTAGGTTTTGTAGTTTTGGTTTTCCAAGATTTGCAGTCTAGGGTTTAATCGATTTGGGGCTGTTGCAGGGTTCGTGGACTATGCCTTATACATGGTTGCAGCATTTGAAATGACGGTGGCATACAATTGTAATTACCATGAACAGTTGACCCTAATTTGTCAAAACAAGATGTACAGTAAGGGCAGAGTGGCCGTTTTACCAAACTTTACTGTTGGGATTTGGAGTGGGTTTACAAACCCACCAAGTTACGTGGGTTTAGAAACCTCCCTTTTATCCGAGCTTGTCCCAAAGATTATACCGGGCCCAAATTACAAACCAAGAAGAAAACCCCCAAACTAAACGGGGTCTACATTTGTTATGAACAATTATTTCTTTACAAAATGAATTTATTTAAACAAGGGTTAAATGCAAAAAACAACCCAAACTATCGATTTTTTTCAATTTGCAACCTAATCTTTTTTTTTTCCGATTGCAACCTAGTCTTCTGTAATTTTTCCGATTGCAACCTCCGTGCACTTTTTGGGCATTTTTCCGGCGAAAACGACATCACGTGACTGGCACACTTATCACTTCAAGGGTAAAGTCGTCTTTTACATTATATATCTAACAAAATAAAAAATAAAAGTGATTTTGCCCTAAATCAAAATTAGGGCATTGCTTCCCAAATCACACGGAGACTATCTTCAAACTATAGAGCCATGGATCGTCTTTGCCACTGTGGTCGAATTGCATCTGAGAAAACATCGTGGACTAATCTAAACCCAGGGAGGAGGTATTCTTCATGCCAAAATTATCGGGTAAGCACACTAATTAAGAATGATCCAAAAAAATCATGATGAGAAGATATTGAGAATGACTTAGAAAAATCCCCAAATTACTCTTCATTTGCGTTGTTGGCAGAATTGGGTCTACAATGAAACTTTGGGGGAGTTGTGAATAAGGATGAGAAACTATGTATTTTTTAAACCCTAATTTCAATAATTTTGGGGATTTTACAGTTTATCAAGAATTTCAACTTAATGTGAATTAAATTTTACAGTTTACTTTGAATTTTGTGGGTTTATTCATTGTGGAGGATGAATGTGGATTGAATTTTATAGTTTACTGTGTGAGCAGTGGTTAATTTTGTATTAATTTTATTTTCTGATTTTGGTAATTTTATTATTAATTTTGTTTAAATTAATTAGTTATTACATTGATAAACTCTCAAAATTATAGGATATGGATGGATGTAATTTCTTTGTCTGGATTGATCCTCCTATGTGTGAGAGGTCTCGACAAATAATTCCAGGCCTACTAAGACGTGTTAACAATCTTGAAGCTGACATGGGACGACTTAATAATCTCCAAGACGAATTGAGACGAAAGAGATCGAGAGAAAAATGGTTGTTGGCAGTGTTGATCTTCTCATACATTGTCATGTTTCTAAATAAGTGATCTTTATAGTTCTATATTGAAATAGGTGTGTTGTATGTTACCTAGTAGTCTATCATGTATTGTGAAGGGTCCAATATCCAATTTTCATTTTTTATGGATTTCAAACATTTGAATCTTTGTAATGTAACATGATGTTTTGATGGATCTATGAATACCAATTTGGTCAGATTATCTTACAACTTTGCATAATTGTGATTTGAATAGTTTTATAATGATAAGAACAAATGCACAATTTTCATATATAGGGTGTGTCTGGTTGATGTGAAATATATTGGGCTTGCACCGAAATAGAAACATTTACTCTCAAAGTCAAGTTCTATTTTTTAGGTATAAAAATAGTGTACAAATAGAAGCATGATAGATTTTTTTTTGACTTAGCAGATTGTGCTCTATCCAAGGTAATTGACTTGAAAAGTGCTCTAATGATTTGAATAGTCCTATAATGATAAGAACAAATGCACAATATCCTAACTTGAACTTCACATTGAAATCAACTTAATCATTATAAGAACATATGCACAATATTCCATGGGAACTAATATAGGCATTCGAACTTAAACTTTACAAAATATGAAGTTTTACTTGACAATATACATCAAGTGACTTGTTCAAAATAATTAAATTATCACATAAAATACTTACTGGTTCAACAAAATCCCCACCCCCACCACATCATAGTTTCTAGCAGAAATCCAAAATCAATCTCTAACTCTCTAACTCTCTATCAATCTCTGTCATGAAATCTTCAACATATTCATTGAGCACATGATCATCAAACAAATCTTCATCAAGTCCATCTACTAATTCATTTTGATTGCTTGATTCTCCATTATTTACTGAGTTGCTAGTATTTTTCCGCTTCTTTCCCTATATTACAATCACAAATCACATATACAAAAGAAATGTAATTACATAATCCAAATAAATAAGATTTACACAGATTATAAAACATATTGAACTTACTCTTCCAAGTGTTGTTTCTTCTTCTATTGGTGGTGGAATATCCAATCCCTGTCTATTTTCTTGTTCAATGGTTGCTCCTTGTCGAAGAAGGCATGTTCTTGCATTGTGCTTAGGCTTGTGACATATTGAGCATGTCAAAATTACTCCATGCTTTCCCAACTTTCCCACAGCCTTTCCCTTATCCTTCAACTCATTAATTTTTTCATAAGGTTGTTTGGTCCTCTTGTGCAACTTAGGTCTCCCTGGCATGATCTCTAACTTGGGAGGCATTAGTGGTGGCAATGAAGATGCAGGCCACATATCAGAGCTATCTAAAGCTCCCATCATATGACTGTATGCCTTTATAAATATCTCTTTCTTGTAGTAGTTGTGCACATAATCTTCAAGTTGATGACCCATGAAATATATAGAACTAATTGCATGAGCACAAGGGATACCAGTCAACTCCCACCTTCTACAGCTACATGTCTGATCTACAAGATGACACCTAAATTTCATGCCGTATGCATTCTCAATTTCAAACTGGTTATCTCCATTCCAGTGAGGTATGAAATCCATAGACTTTTTCTTTAGTTCCTCTAGCATTTTTGATATCACTGGACAAATATCTCCATGGTACTTCAACATTTGATCTCTTTTTGTGTACACTCTCTTCATCAACCTCATTCTAATGCACTCCAACATGCTCACAATTGGTTTGGATCTTGCTTTTAGAATCATTGCATTGAAACATTCAGATGTATTGTTTTCGATCTTGTCACACTTGGAATGAAAACAGAAATGTGACCTCGACCAATGTTTTGGTGATCTCTGTTGCAACCAATCAAAAGCCTCTTTATTCTTCAACCTCATTTCTGTCATTGCCTTATCAAAATTAGCAACCCTTGATGCCCTCGCAGCATTCCACAGAATGTTCTTCAAGCCCAAACCCTTATGTGAAACCTTAAAATTTTGGTATAAATGTGTAACACAAAATCTGTGTTCACATCCTGGCATGCACTGTTCTATAGCATCAACTAGCCCCTTTTGCTTATCACTCATTATTGTCCACTGATGATGGTTTTCAATTGCCAAATCTTCTAATAGCAAGTTCACAAACCACTTCCATGACTTCTTTTTTTCTTTTTCAACAACTGCATATGCAAATGGATATACCCCATTGTTACCATCAATTCCACAAGCACTCAGAACAATACCTCCAGCTACTGTCTTAATATGACATCCATCCAGAAAAATAATAGGTCTACAACCCTCTAGAAATCCTCTTTTCAAACTATTCCAGCAAACATAGAACCTCTTGAATCTTGATATTTCTCCATCCAATTTACACTTGATCTTCACAGTAGTTCCTGGATTTTTTTGTGTAATCTCATCTGCATATGACCACAACATTTCATACTGTTGTGTTTCACATACAAGACCATCTTTCCAAACATTCATCTTAGCCCTGTACAAATGTAGTTTACTTATATTCACCTGCAAGTCCCTCTTCACCCATGACATCATTGAGTCCATTGACCATTTAGGATCTGTGTAAATATTTTCCCTATATAGCTCACTTATCAACTTTGCATTTGCAGCTTTAACTATTTGAACTCTTGGGCACTTATGCTCTGAAGAATAAGTTTTAACCTGAATTGTATCTTCATTTTGTGTTTTAGAAGCATAAATGAACCAAGGGCAGTTTGGATGTTTGCATTTGGCCTTTACCTTGGTTTTATGATTAATTGGGTAGATCATATCCCTCCCTTGTTTCACAGAATGAAGTCTGATTGCCTTTCTAAATTCCATCATGTCAACAAAACATTGTCCTAAGAAGAACTCAGGTTCTTCAACTAGTTGTTTAACTTTACCCTTACATTTGTCAAACACTGTCATTGTTCCACTACATTTCTTTTTCCCTTTATCAAGTTTTAACCCACCCCATTCAGCATCTTCATCAATATTATCATCAAAAACCATATCATCATCAGTAGATAGCTCAAACTCATTATCAACAAATCTATCAGAAAATTCAGAATCATCTCCTATAGATTGTATACCCTCACTATCATCACTCAATGTATCATCAATACATGACTCTTTTTTAAGACCATGACTGTTATCCTGATCATTTTCCATAACTCCTTCAACCCCTCCAACACCAATCTCAACATTTTCATCATTATGTCTATCACTAGCTAACCCTGAACACCCTCCCTCTATTAAGGGCTCATCATTTTCATTATTTGTTTGCTCATCAGTCAACCCCAAAATCCCTCCCTCTTGTTCTACAAAAACCTCAACAATCTTGTTACTATCAACAAACTTAACCAAGTTCATTGTATCAACATCAGTCTCCAAAGGGAATCGATCACTTACCCCACCACCCTTACTAAAATAAAATCTCAGAATACCTTTTAAACCTATTTCATTAGCCATTTCATTTAACTCCAACAAAGAAATTTCATCAGCACTGCAATAATCTATATGTCTAATACCCCCTAAAATCATCATTTGTCCAACATGATTCATTTTTATTGTGAAATACTCTGAATTAGGACCTGATAAAAGAAGCAATGAAAAACAAGTCTTAAACCACAATTTCGACCATTAAATAACCCTAAATACAACAACATAACTAAGCAGAGCCCATAAACGACAATAAATATTATAATAGTAGCACTAAACCCTTAAGCTAAACCCTAGGCATAAACTATACAATAAGATACCTCATTTCTTAAACCCAAGCATAAACTAAACAATAAAATAACTCATTTCTCAAACCCCATGCATAAACTATACAATAAAATAAACATTTTTTTAGGGTTTATGATCAATTGAATCAATAAAAAAAACCCTAAACCATAACAACAATGAAATAAGCAAAACAGAATCATCTTTTTTGACAACACACTTCTCACTTTCAATAAAAAAAAATCGAAAACCCCAGGACAGAAACCACTTCATCAAATGGCTTAATGTAATGAAAATACATCGATACACTTACCATACGTTGGGTATAACAATCCCAGAGGATTTTCATCTTCGACTTGTGGCCTGATACGCCAACCCATTTTCACAATTTTCGCGTTTTTCTCTAATCTTGCCCTAATGGAATAGTTGTTCAATAATTTGGGGAAATTGAATAATTAGGTCTTAGATTGATTTTGTTGGAGTTTTAAGAGATAAATGTGATTTCATAGTTGTGAATAAGCATCGTTTTTTTTTCCATTTGTTTTTTTAATTTTTTTTAAAGGGATTTGTTAAATGACAATTTTAACCTTAAATTACTATTATACCCTTAAGTTTTGAGCGTGCAAGTCATGTGACATCCTTTTTGACGGAAAATTTGCAACTGGATAAATTAAAAAAGATTAGGTTGCAATCGGAAAAAAAAAATTGATTAGGTTGTGAATTGAAAAAAGTCGATATAGGTTGTTTTTTGCATTTTACCCTTTAAACAATAATAGTATATTTAATTGGGGTTGCACGAATCCTTAATCTACAACTGAGGCATCCCTCGATTGATGATTATTAACTCATGTCCAATTAATATTTTTTAATTATAAGAATATACCAAGTTAGAATCAATAATATAATATTTATGCGTTCAAGAAATTAATATACGTTTTAGCAATATATATATATATAGAAAAATATAAAATGTAGAGAATAAATAGACAATCATCATTTTTTAACTATTCTCTAATTACAATGAATTGGAAAAATTGAATATGTAAAATCCAGCTATAAACTTTGGTAACTGTTTTAGGATCCAATTGTAAAAATAGTAAAAGATTTATAATCAATATTAAAACTAATAAAAAAATCATTTTTATTACTAATTAACATTTATAATATTTCTTAACGGGGATATTCAATGATGATATTATTGATATTCTTAACCAACTTTAACCAACTATTTTGAGAATCATCATAATGAAATATATAAATATTTGTTAAACAATAGCAAATATATTTCAATGCTAGAAAAGATCTATAACAGTAAATCAATCCATACATTATAATATTTTTGTAACCATTTATCTATAATGAGATAAATTATTCTATAAATAAATAATATAAAATAATGTTGAATTAATGAAGCCACTAAATTATTAAATTAAAGAAGAAAAACCAACTATAAAATTGAGAAAAAAATACAAATAAAACTACAACCCTAATCTATGCTGAAACACTAACAAATTATACATTATTAAAAATTTATAGAATAGAAAGTCCAATAAAAAGAATTGCAAATGAACATGGGCCATTAAAAAAAGTAAAAGAAAAAATCAAGAACAATATACATTATTAAAAAAACCCGTCGTCTATTCTCTCTCTGAGATGTCTCTCTTCATTAGCGTCTCTGTGAAACCTGAAGAAAATTCCGCCGAAAACAGTTGATTATCTAAGGATCTTCAAGATTTGTGCGAGATCCACTGTTCATCGAGGTAATATACAAATCTATTATTTAAGGGTCTTAATATACGAATGCATCACTTGTGAAACATTTTGGGGCTAATTTACTATTTCAATAATGTTTGGGGCTTTTACTTTCCAAATATGAGAAATTAAGCAGACACTGATCCAATCACTACCTTCTTCTTCAAGTCCACTCATAGTCAACGACTTCTCAAATTCGATCGAACAAGCTGAAATCGAAAGATTTCAGCTTGATTCTTCATTTAATCAGCAGCAGCTGACCAATAGCTTCATCGATTCAACCGCGAAGCAATTCGCATTTGTAATTCTCTCCGATCTCTCTGTTGTTGTTTGTGCCTGCTCGAATTGACTGTTGAATATTTGTTAAGATTTTTTGTATGGTTTTTTCCATGCCTAGAAAATTATGCTTGGATTGTTGAATATTGATGTAGTTTTTGACAACAAGGGGGTCTTGATTTCATTGCAGTTGGGATTTCAAATGGAAAGATTAGTGAATTACTTGTAGATATCAAGAAGTGCTTTCTTGCTTATGCTCATTAATTGCAATTAAGAATCTCTATTGGCTCACATCATTTGTATGTAAAATATAACATCTTTGGTATATACATGGTGTGCAGTCATGATGAATGAAGTAATAGAAATATAAATAAATTAGGTCTCATATAGATTAAGTGTTTCATGATTTTATATGTGGATCAAAATTATAATCCATAAAGGTATTCAACGGAGTGTGCTGAACAATGCTTTTAACTGTTGCGCCTCACTTGGGTGAAGCACACACCTTTTTTGTGTGGTTTTCGCCTAAAACTCTGGAGGATCTTTGTGCATTTGGTGCACTTTGCACTTTTGGCACAACCTAATGGACATGTTTTCATGGGTTTAATGATGTCATATCTTACTCTGTTTCAGACAGCTGGTTTTTTCTTTGCCTCATTTTCTGCAAGGTCTATTACATTTATAATCGGAGATCATGCCTACATCATTCTACTATAAAACATATCTTTGATCTAATCCATTGCGGAGACACTCTTACTTGTTTTTGGATCTTTAAAGTTAAATGGCCAAATAACTGTCATTGGTTTTCTTGTTCAAAGTATTAGTATTTATTAGTTAGTTTAATGGAATTATGATGTCACATATTTTATTTTATCTATGACTACAGTATTGATTTCTGATATTTTACTTCGTTTTGAGTTTTCAAGAATGAGATATTAGTACTTGGATTTGACTCTATAGTGGATAGTTTAGTTTAGTTTCTCATTCCTATGAACTAATATTGCAAAAATTACCCTTTTTTTTCCTGATTTAAATTATGTGATTTGTTGCATTATGTTAGAAATCTGGTTGTCTCTTTATCTTCTGTCTCTCTGAAATCCAAGGTCTAAATAATAAACATAGTTTAAGCCTCTAAGAATTCACCTTATGTCATTCTTCCATAAATCATGTCTTGGTTCTGATCCAGTGCATAATGTCGCCCTGGCTTGCTTGGCGTCAAAAAATGGCTAGCAAACTAGCCAATGATTATCCAAATGAAAACATTAGTACTTAAGTTAGTTTAAAAGAAGTCATCTGTTCAGTTTATCTAGTGATTACAATATTGATTTTTGTTATCATACTTCCAGCCAAGCAAATACATTTTGAGTTTATTTTAATTAATGAGATCCTAGTATTAGGTTTGACTTTATGGTGGATAGTTTAGTCCGACCCATCTTTATGAACAAGTGATGAAAAATTACCTCTAAGTTCTATTTTCTTTCATCCAGCAGCTCAACTTATTCTATCTTCTATGCATTCTGTGAAGATCTTTTCTTGATATCGATGGCTTAGATCCACTGTTTCTCCACGGACATGTAAATGGTCGTTTTGAACCTTTTGCACCAATCTCATTTGAAATTCTCTGAAAGATTATGTGTGGCTTGGTGTATATCTATATATATTCTTACTTATAAGGGTATATCTTTTTCTGAAGGTTATTATTTATCTAGGATGGCATTGGTGACCACTGCTGAAGTTTGTGATGCAAATCCACAGCTTATTGTGAGTGGTGAGCTCCGGGCACTCCATCCAACTTTCCAGATATATGGTAGGCGGCAAGTGTTCTCCGGACCAGTCGTTACACTAAAGGTGTTTGAAGATAATGTTTTGGTACGCGAATTTCTCGAGGAGAAAGGTAATGGAAGAGTTCTTGTTGTTGACGGGGGTGGTAGTATGAGATGTGCAATACTGGGTGGCAACCCTGTAGTACAAGCTCAGAACAACGGATGGGCTGGTATAATCGTCAATGGCTGCATAAGGGATGTCGATGAAATCAATGGTTGTGACATTGGAGTGAGAGCTTTGGCCTCTCATCCAGTTAAAGCTAATAAGAAAGGGATCGGAGAAAAGCATGTTCCCGTTAACATTGCTGGGACCCGAATATGTGACGGAGAATGGATTTATGCGGATACTGATGGTATTTTGGTGTCTAAAGCCGAGTTGTCTGTTTGAAATCAAACAACCTGTTCTGCTTCATTTGCAGGAAAGGTTCATTCTATGCTCTTTGAAGGTTACACTGGTAATAATTGTTTGCAGGAAAGGTTCATTCTATGCTCTTTGAAGGTTACACTGGTAATAATTGTTTGCTTTTGTCTATGTATTTTACTCTTTTGAGTTCATGAGGAACTTATGACAGATAGTCGATAGTCTATCTTAGTTTTTACAGTGGATGTATAAGTTTGAAGATACTGCTATTCAAACTGCTAAATAAGCTTTGTGGTTTGAACTTGGCTTTTAATATCCACTCAGAAGAAAAGTTGGTTGTAAATCGAGAACGACCATATTTCAGGTTGTCGTTTTATTTTAAATTCCACTATTTATCTTTATGAAAATCACTTGGTGTATTCTGTCGGAAAAGTTGTTGAAAATAAAGTTCAAGTGGTTGTTTGAAAAACTCTCTGATCTTCAGATTGGAAGCTGATAAAAAAAACAGTTGAACCTGCAAATTAAAAAACAATCATTCTTTAGAAGGTTGGTTTTTTTTATTGCAACTCATTTCTTAATCTAATAAAATCCTACCCGCTCTATTATAATTATTTACACATATTGACATCTATTTTTACAATTTTTTTTAATAAAATCTAATTTATCCCATCTTATTTTACATTTTCCAACACATCTAATCATAATATAATACTATAATCATCCATATTTTTCAATGATGTGAAATTTAAAGTATAATCACACCGTGTGCAATCTTATAATAAACATATATAATTTCACTATTTATCAATATTTCTTAATTTTCGAATTTTAAGGATAGTATTTCCCCAATTCACTTAAAACTTAATTCAAACGTATACTTTTTGGTTATAGGAATTTGAAAAAAATTTATGTGAGGTAGGTTAAAATAATAGACATATAATTTAACCGAATCATATAAATATCGATTGGATAAGTCATTGTTATGCGGTAATTAGAACATCCCATTGGAATTTGGATCATCCAAAAATATGTTTATACACACACCTAACGTATTTTTTTTTTAGATTTTCAAAATATATTTAATTGATGTATTTCCAAATATATATATATATATATATATGTGTGTGTGTGTGTACTAATAATTTTTACATCTTGTTTCATTTAGAATAAATATATCACTCATAATATTTATGATTTCAATAAATAACTATATTTATAAATGTAAAATAATATTTATTTTATTGAGAATAAAAAAAGATTTACTTGGTGCAAACTATAAATACATTTTATTGGGTGTGGAAAGTGTGACATAAAAATAATGAATATAAACAAATAAATGTGAGAATTGTTAATAAAAGATGAGTGTCAATAGAACGATGATGTGGATTGTACATGACACATGAACGTTATTTTTGACAATAATATCCTTATTAAAATGTAGGTTGATCCATCAAACATCAAATATCGTGTACGCGTGTGCGGTTTATATCAAGCATCAACCATCAACTATATTTGTATGATTCATATCAAGTACTAATTGTATATATGATCATATGTGTTGACGTCAGATTTTGTAGAGCATAAAATCCTAGCCTAACATCAAAAATCTCGATCCGGATTAAGTAAATCGAACCGAACAAATGATATGAAAATCGAATAAAATAAGAAAAAGACGGTGCCCGGTGCCTACTCGGGCAAATTAATTAGGCTTATTCTGATCGGTCGGTTTGAGCCGGCCAGAATGTTTTTTATATCAGATTGAGAGTAAAAAACTCTCTAATTACAATGATTTCGGATTTAGAATTCGATCCCTTTGAATGATAATTGAGACCATATTTATAGGCTAGACCCAGGCTTTTTTAACAGAAAATTGTAGTTTAGAAATTCTTTTAATAATATATGGTGGAAATTGGATTGATTAAAATACTACGTGAAGTCGCCTTGTGTAATGGCGACTTCGTGTAATTTCAACAGAATCGCCAACACCAAAGGCGACTCATCTCTAATTTGTGTCAGGCTACTAGTCCTAGGGTGGAGACTTAGAGTGGAGAGAGGGTGTGTAGGTATGTTAGAGAGAGAGAAAGGGAGACCAAGGATAGTTGGAGAGGGTGTTTGATGATTAAAATATTAATATTTCACATCTCTTCCAAATTTAATTTCTTTTATCATAAGATGTATGTATAAAAAGAAAATTAAAGAAAATCTTTCGAATATATTTTAAATATACATTGTAAAAGATCATCTTTTGTGTATTTAAATATATGGGATTCGAAAAAAATAATTTAAATTTGGTAAAATTTAAAAAATATAAATTTATTTTTAAATTAAAATTAAATTTATGGTTTGTGTAATACATATCGCCTAATTTAACATTAGATATAACATAATATGATTAAATAATTATTTAAATGTCAACATATAAGTTGCATTTGTAGAGATAATAAATAATTTATTATTTATTATTTTGAAAACAATATATCTTGTTATGTCTATTATTTTATTCAACTCACCCATCATTTCTATTTAACATCAATAACCCTCAAATTTTTATTTTCAATTAAATTATAAAAAATGAAAATCAAAATTTTACAAGTAAATTTCATAGTTTATATTATTACACATCACAAAAAAAAAATTCAATATCTTGAATTAATAAGTTTGAATAATAACTTTTAATCGGGCCATCTTTATTTTTGTTTTTTTATTATTTATTTTTCCTATCTAAATCGGATGTGATTTGATCTTGATTTGTTTCCTTACTTGATGACTTCTTGAAATAAACTAAATCTTGTATGTTCTTGTGATGATGGCCTCGATTCCTGCCTTCTACTTCATTTTGATTTTCCAGAAATGTCTTCTGGATCACACCGACTACAGTACCTAAATTTGGATCAATCGCGAGCCCATCCTAGCAACCGAAGTGGGCTAGCCTAGGACTAGGCTCGGCCTTGGTCGGCTCGGGTTGGGTCGGCCCTACTCTGGCCTTCTGATCGGTTCTGGTCTCCACCTAAGCTAGTTTTGGCCTTTTGGCCTTTTGGCCTTCTAGTCGGTTCTGGTCTTCACCTAGGCCGGTTCTGACCTTCTGGTCTTCTCTCAAACTGGTTCTGGCCTTTTGGATTTCTGATCTTCTGGTCGGCCCGGCTCTGGCCCTCTGGTCGGCCCGGCTCTAGCCTTCTGGCCCTCTGGTCGGTCCGACTCTGGCCCTCTGGTCATCTGGCTGACCCGACTCTGGCCCTCTGGCCTTCTGGTTTTCTGGCCGGCCCGACTCTGGTCTTCTGGCCTTCTGGTCATCTGGCCGACCCGACTCTGACCTTCTGGCCCTCTAATCTTCTGGCCTTTTGGTCATCTGGCCGACTCGACTCTGGTCTCCATTTGGGCCGAATCCTAGGCCAGGTCGATTTGGTGGGGGCCCAAAAGTATGTATGGTTGTACCTCACAAATCACTATAATTTATACAATTTTTCACTAAGAATATTTGAACCACTAACTTAAAAAGAATACAATTTTATTATCTTTTAACTAGTATAAATTTTCTACGGTCATAAATAACTAATTTGTCTTTCTACCCTCATATAACATCCACGAATATTAACACGATTTTTTTTTTAATTTCTTTTTTGCTAGGCAAAATGATTTTATATCTAATGACTAAAACTCTCACTGTACAGTACTGTAAGAAATTGACTGGAGATTATCGTGACGGGAGATTTTATAACATTTTTGTAACCATTTATCTATAATGAGATAAATTATTTTATAAATAAATAATATAAAATAAAGTTAAATTAATGAAGCCACTAAATTATTAAATACAAGGGAAGCTTCAGGTTGTCCTTAAATCTATCATTGATGGTGGGGTTGATGTTAAAGTGAAGCTTAAGCAGAAGAAATCGAGATGCTTTTTGCCAAGAACTTATGATCAGCATTGACAGACTTAACATCAAGGTTGTGGTTTTTTTGCATTCTATATATGATTGGAAAGTCTCATCTTTTTTTTGATTCTTTTATTAACTTCGTATTTCAATCTCGTGTTTTGTTTCATAACGTGTTTTGTTCTGTGTTGATATTGATTGCAATTGTTGTATCCTTAATCAATGTTTGAGGCTTCGTTTACTTTGGTTTATAGGATCGTGTTGTATTGATGACATTTAGGATAAAAGATGGGATATGGATAAGTTTAAAAAAATTATCTGACAGTTTACTTCTTATAATTAAAGGGTGAGGTGCAGATAACATGTATCATTATCAAATGTTACATGAAATTATTAAATTCCGGACAAGGATTCAATTACTTATTAAAAATTTTGAATTGGCAGCCACAGATTCACAGATGATTTGGTTGGTTTAGTACATTCAATCACATTCAGTCACAGCCACAATGATTTTTTTTTTTTTGTGAAAGCATTATTTTAAATGTTGGAAAGTATTACATTTGTTATGAACAATTATTTCTTTACAAAATGAATTTATTTAAGAGTGACACTCCTGTGCACAAGATGCAACAATACTGTTATATTATATGAGTGATACTGTTATATTAATATAACCGTATCATTCATATAATATAACAATATTATTTCATATAATATAACAGTATCACTTATATAATATAACAGTATTACTTCATATAAAACAGCATCACTCATATAATAGAACAATATTACTTCATATAATATAACAGTATTGTTGTGCACAGATTTGGATCTGTGCACCTTGTGCACAAAAGTTTTTGCCTTTATTTAAACAATAATAGTATATTTAATTGGGAGTGACACTCCTGTGCACAAGGTGCAACAATACTGTTATATTATATGAGTGATACTGTTATATTAATATAACAGTATCATTCATATAATATAACAGTATTACTTCATATAATATAACAATATCACTCATATAATATAACGGTATCACTTATAATATAACATAACAGTATCATTCATATAATATAACAGTATTACTTCATATAATATAACAATATCACTCATATAATATAACAGTATCACTTCATATTATAACAGTATCACTCATATAATATAACAGTATTACTTCATATAATATAACAGTATTGTTGTGCACAAATTTGGATCCGTACAACTTGTGCACAAAAGTTTTTGTCTTTAATTGGGGTTGCACGAATCCTTAATCTACAACTGAGGCATTCCTCGATTGATGATTATTAACTCATGTCCAATTAATATTTTTTAATTACAAGAATATACCAAGTTAGAATCAATAACAGAATATATATATATATATATATATATATATATATATATATATATATATATATATGTAAAGGTATTGAAAACGTGGGAGAGTTTGAATAGTATATAATAAGCGTGTGATGAATTATTGAGGCTTTCCCCTTTCCAAGCGCGCATCACAATCAGACCACTTTTCTACTGCTTTCTCTAATGACTAGTCCCTTTTTAGAACATCCTAATACTATGATTCCCTTCATTTTCTTGCATACATTAATATTCTTTTTAAGTCATACAACAATCAAATGTTTCAATGTACTCTTTTTTTAATTCATCACAATTACGTATATTAAATCGATAGTATATTTGTAAAGAATATTAAGTATATTATTATTATAAAAAGTTGATTATGTGATGAATAAAAACATATAAATTCTGATTATTTGAAAACATATCAATTCTGATTATTTATCTTCTACATTGTAATTAAGATCAATTTGTCCATTTTGCTCGCTATAAACATATCTAGGTCTTTTAAATCAAACTTTGGTCATTTTGTGTCACTCAAACCACTATATTTCATAAACTCATTTTGTTGTCTTTGTAAAATTATAACTGAGCAATTATATATGGCAAAAACTTCGGTGTCCCCAGGGTGTCCCCAACCCGCCCCGAGGTCCACGCGCCCATGGGCGCAAACTTCGGTGTCCCCAGGGTGTCCCCAACCCGCCCCGAGGTCCACGCGCCCATGTGCGCGTATTTGATAGGTATTTCATAGTTGCTCTAAAGGTATCTCACATATACTCTTCAGGTATCAGATACTTTTAGTTCATGTTTGTAATACCTATAAGACAAACCTGCGCACATCGTGCGCCCATGCACCCACGTCGCGCGCAACTCACAAATCGTGCGCCCATGCTGCCCGCGCACAGGTATCCCATGTATACCTTGTGCGCCCATGCCCCCACGCGCGCACCCATCATGCCGCGCGCACCTCACAAACCGTGCACCCACGCCACCCGCGCACCCACCCACTCCGCCCGCGTATCTTCAATGTATACATATGATATCTTCAAGACATTCTATGGATACCTTGAAAGTATACATGTGATACATATACATGAAAATAAATAAAAAACCCGAGCGAAAAAAATAATATATTTAAAATTAATGTGGGGTCCACAGGGTGAGCTGGGGCACAGTGTTCCGGGACACAGAAGACCTACTCATTATATATGGATTTTGAGGGTGTTAGTTAAAAAAATTTATGTCATACGTTGAGCAATATATTTTTTTAACAATTATCTTGTTGTTGTGTATTTTCAAATAAACTTTGTGATATAAACTTTATAAAGTTATATAATATATATAACTGTGTACTTTATTAGGCACTCTATTTATGTTTGACATGGATGAAAATATCCGGAAATATCTTCCATATTTCCTTGATGTTTCCATTTTTTCACATGACCGATATAAAAATGGGGTGCAATCGATATATTTCTGATATTTTCATTTTTCCACATAACCAGTAAAGAAACGAGAAATTTTGTCAAAATATCGGTAAAATATAGGTGAAATATCGATTTCAATATCGGTGACTTCATGGTACAATTTATAGGAAAATAGGTGAAATATCAGGAAATATCGGCGAAATATTGATTTCAATATCGATGAATATCGGGTGACTTCATGGTACAATTTGTAGGAAAATAGGTGAAATATCAGGGAAATATCGGCGAAATATCGATTTCAATATCGATGACTTCATGGTACAATTTGTAGGAAAATAAGTGAAATATCATGGACACAAAATATCGATTTCAATATCGATGACTTCATAGTACAATTTGTAGGAAAATAAGTGAAATATCATGGAAATATCACGAAATATCAATTTCAATATCAATAACTTCATGGTACAATTTGTAGGAAAATAAGTGAAATATCAAGGAAATATAGCAAAATATCGATTTCAATATCGATGACTTCATGGTACAATTGGTATATCAGGGAAATATCGGCGAAATATCGATGACTTCATCCTACAATTTATAGGAAGATAAGTGAAATATGAGGGAAATATCGACGAAATATCGATAAATATCGGTAGACTTCATGGTACAATTGGTATATCAGGGAAATATCGGCGAAATATAGATGACTTCATCCTAGAAGATAAGTGAAATATGAGGGAAATATCGACGAAATATCGATAAATATCGGTATCGATTTCGATATCGGTGGTTTCATGATTCAAATTATATGAAAATTCGTGAAATATTATGGAAATATTAGTAAATATCGGTGGAATATCGGGGAAATATTCCAACGATACCGATATTTCCACCATATTTTCGTAAAACTAAGATACCAATATTTATATCGAAATCGAAATTTTCATCCTTGAGTGTGACTATAGATACATCAAATGAGCTCTCATATAATATGACATGTTTCGACACGATTTTACGAAAAATGATAAATTTGACCCACTAGACTTTGAAAGGTTGTGCAAATAAATAAAAGCCTAGTATTAGATGATAATTGTTTAAAATATGTTTTTCTATTTTGAGAAGAATAAATTCAGATGTCCACAGCTGATGAAAAAATAATCTAAATCCAGAATAATTTTGAATACTTTCATTTGTGAATCCGAGTCCGTCCACAAAACAACTAATAACTAACATACCCTTACCTAAAAAAATTAATGAAATAGCTAAATTCAGAATAATTTTGAATACTTTCATCTGTGAATGCGAGTCAGAAAGAGTCCACAATAGCAACTAATAACTAACATATCCTTACCTAAAAAAATTAATGAAATAGGAAACAAATATATTCTAAAGGAAATGTTTTATTTTTCTTGAGACATCATGTAGACCTTACAGATAAATTTTATGAAGTTTATCGAATGAAGTATTAATATATATATATATATATATATATATATATATATATTTGGTCGTATACGTTCATCATCATTATAAAAATGATTATTATTATTTGAATGTAACAATAGGTATGGCAATTTCCCCGCGGGGAACATCCCTGTTGGATACCAATATTAACGGGGCGGGGATTCCCGGTCGAATCGGGGAATGGGGGCGGGATGGTGATTCTCCGTTTAAAAATTATGGGATGGTATGGGGATGATATTAATGCCCCCACCCAATCCCCAATCTCGAAACCGACTCCGTTGAAATGAAACGAGGATTCCCCGTTCCCCATTTAATATTATTTATTAATATATTATTAATTAAATTTTTTTGAAATTTTAAATATATTATTTATTAATATATATATTAATTAATATTATTTATTAATATATATATATATATATTAATTAATTAATATATTTAAAATTTCAAAAAAATTCATGTCACTGACTTCTCAGGTTACGGCTCCCACCTTAATCCCACAAACAAATTAACAATTAATTATTAATTTAATATTTTAAATTGTAATTAAGAACTCAAACCCTATTTCTTAAATTGCAATTAAGAACTCAAACTCTATTTCTATTTTTTATCTTATAGGAATCATGATAAGATGAAGGATTGCCGAAATGATTAGTTGATGTTTTTGTTAGATATTTCATATTTTAAGTTGTATGAAGTTAACTTGTTAGATTGCGTTGTCATTTTGATTATGCATTTCATAATTTTGTTTTAAAGACTAGATTTATAACTTTATGGTATTTGATGTTGGATTAATATTGTTTATGAGTTGTTTTAATTTTTTTTATCTTTATTTATTAAATATTATTTTAAAAAAAATTAACTTATAGAAAATCAAATTTGGAGAACCCGAATTCCCCGTGAGGAATCAGTTCCCGAACGGTGAATCCCCATCTCCGTACCAAATTTTCAAAACGGAAATGGTATAAAATTACCAAATTTTCAAAACGAAAATGGTATAAGATATAATAATTTAGTATGAGATGGTATTCCCGCTCATTGCCACCCCTATGTAACAATAACATGCATGCCTTGTGTTGAATGATCGTAGTGGAGACTTTTTTGACAAATATATCAAATAATGGGCACATATAACCCAAATGATTAAAAGCAGGTTGATGCTATAAATGACTCAAATAAAAGAATGGGCCAAAAACAAAAAAAGTCTCTTAATTTTGCTTTCTTAGATTTTAATTTTTGTCATGTAATTTTAAAAACATCTGATTCTTTGTCTGGCTACCACTTATATCAGGTTAAAGTAAGACAAAGTTGTTTATTTGACATCCGACTTTATGTAATCATAATTTGTTTTTACCCACATGACATTTATTTCAAATTTTGAATATTTTTAAAACTAAAAGTATTTAATAATTACGGTAAATTACATAATAGAAGCCAAATTACATAATAGAAGCCAAACTATGATCATTTTTTCACTTTGTTATCCAAACTTTTAAAGTTCACTGTAAAACAGCTCAACTTTGTTTTTTTACTAAACGGCCGCCAGAAGTCACCGACAGTGGAATATTTCGGGAATATTCCGTCCCGAACTTTCAAAATTAATTGTAAAACAACTCAACTTTTCGGATTTACCAAATGACCGCCAGAATTAAATTAAATAAAAAATAACTAAAAAATACAAATCAAATTAAATTAAATAACTAAAACCCCCAAATCGGCCCCCCAAAATTGGCAGATTTAATTTGATTTGATTAAATTAAATAACTAAAATCCCCAAATCGACACCCCAAAATCGGCCGATGTAATTTGATTTGATTAAATTAAATAACTAAAACCCCCAAATCGGCCGATTTAATTTGATTTGATTAAATTAAATTAAATAACTAAAACCCTCAAATCGACATCCAAAAATCGGCCGATTTAATTTGATTTGATTAAATAAATTAAATAATTAAAACCTCCAAATCGGCCGATTTAATTTGATTTGATTAAATAAAATTAAATAACTAAAACCCCCAAATCGGCCCCCAAAATCGGCCGATTTAATTTAGTTATTTAATTTAATTTGTATTTTTTAATTATTTTTTATTTAATTTAATTCTGGCGGTTGTTTGGTAAATCCGCAAAGTTGAGTTGTTTTATAGTTAATTTCGAAAGTACGGACGGAACATTCCCAAAATATTCCACCGGCGGTGACTTCTGGCGACCGTTTAGTAAAAAAACAAAGTTGAGTTGTTTTACAGTGAACTTTGAAAGTTTGGGTAACAAAGTGGAAAAATGACCATAGTTTGGCTTTTATAATGTAATTTACCCTAATAATTATATAGTTATTTACTTATATTTTCACTTTTAAATATAAAAATGTTATTCTGAAATATGTATACCTTTTCATAATGGTGAATTAATTCATTTTACTTTTTATAATTATTTCTAAAATTTATTCATTTATACCCTGTAATTTGCATGTCAAGTAAGTATCAAATCATTTTGACTTGTTATTGCAGGTAAATAAGCTAAGAATTTAATAGTTCTTATAATTATTGAACTATGAAAAAGTTGATTACAGGACTAAAACTATAAGGGGGGAAAAGTTATACAAATTAATTAGAATAACAATTATACAACACAATTCACAAGCCAAATATAACTCAATATTAATCTTTCTAAATTATATACCTGACTCAAATCCATCTCATTGTTTGCCGTTAACATTGAGGCATAATTCAAACAATAAAGACTTGAGTTTCAAAATTCAATAATGATTAGGTTTGGTACATGAACTAATCCTAGTTTGTATTTTCACTATCAAAGAATTTGGAGTGTAGTTTAAATTGTTTTAATAACATACAAACCCAATGAAGTGTTTGAATAAATCATTCTATAATAAATTTGAAATTCTTAACTTATTAGTTTCTGTATATATTTTTGAGTGGTTACAGTAGATTTTAGAGGGGAAATTTTCCATTTCACCTTAAATGACAGAAAATAACGATCCATTTTTTAATTAAATTGACAATATTATTAAGGTACATATATATATATACATAAATAAATAAATAAATATATATACATATATATATATATATATATATATCAAATAACATCTTTAATACGAATAATAAATTAAAACCATTACTTAGGAGGGAAATAACATAAATTCTTCACTTTTTTATTCAAGTTGAACTATACACCATATTATTAATTACGAATAATCTCTATACTAAAAAGTGATATTATCTGATAAGATAAAATAAGTTTGGTACGTAATTTCTAAACAAAACATCCATAGTGGATTTAATTTTCCTAAAATCAATTTTTTCATAATCTTGGATTCTTGGTATAAATATATAACAATCACTTCAATAAATATGCGAACATATATATCACTAGAGAAAAAAAATCACCACACAAATTTAAATTGACTCAAACTTATTAAACAAAATCATCCCCCACCCCCGAAAAGTCAATTAGTCAAATAAAAATGTTTGTTCTAAATATATTTGTTATAAATTTAAAATGAGACATTACACTATTAAATCCTTTACTCTACCCATCCTGAGAGCACGTTAAGATGTGTTCATGGCTGATGTGTCAAAAATCCAAAATACCTATTAATTTTACTTTCTATATAATGAAGTGATAAAATTATTACACGTCATTATCAATATTAAAATTTACCCACGATAGATATTTTATCATTTTTTTACACTGTTATTATTTTGAAAACCTATTTATTCATTATATTCACAGAGGAATAAAGGTGGAATGGCATGACTCATTCATCATGACATGGATAAGAAATTATAATTGTTGAGAGAGAGAGAGCCCCACACGTGAAGAAAAAACCCGTTATGGCTGTACGAGATTGGACTATCGGCGCTCAAGTGGGACCCATTCACTTGAATTTGCATTTAACTTGAATTTGCATTTCATTTCAAGAATGGAACCAGTAAGACACAGAAGTGGTGTGAGAGAGTGAGTTGGACCCCTTCTTTTGAAGATTGACTTTTGACCAATTTGGAAAAAGGCATGAGGCATTAAAGAAACAAAGACTTTATTTTTATTTTGTTTTATTTTTTAAATAAAGAAAGCAGCAAGAAGAAAAGTCACACTTTCCTCCTTGCTTCCTCCTCAGCCCCCTTGTGTGAATTCTTCCTCAGTATATATACTCTCAAGACTCCATCTTTCAATCTAAACTACAACTCAATATTTCTTCCATTTCTAAGTCTTCTATAATCTAAAGATTTATCAAGGGGGTTTTATCCTTTTAGTACAAGGTATGCTTCTTTTTGCCCTAAAGACTCGATCTTTATTTGATTTGATTTACGAGTTGAATCGGTTATTTCATGGTTTTATATGTCAAAGTTTGAATTTTTATGATGTGGGCTTTGGTATGTTTTGTTATGTACTAAGTTTCTTGTTTAGGTTACTTGTTTTCAATGTTAAAAGACTTTGTTGAAAGAGTATTCTTGTTGACACCCTGGATATGTGGTGGAATGAGACGTTGATGCTGGATAAATAAAATAAAAACGATTTCGAGGTGACATGGTTGTTACAACTCAATAATTGGTGGAATATATACTTAAATATTGGATTAGTTAATTGATGTTTATATATATATGTGTGTGCTAAGATTTGCTGTTTTCCATTCATCTCAGAGTTCTAAAACTTCTTTCTTGCTTTTCTTTACTTCAGGGTTTGATGTGTGGTGGTTCAAAAAAGAATCTTTACTTCTGTGATATGGAGATGGAGGGTGGATCTCAGGAGGGCAAAAGAGGGTTTTTGAATAAAAATTGCTCCAAACTGCTTGAATTGGCAGCCACAGATGATTTGGCTGGTTTTGTCTATGAAGTAGAAGAGAGGGGTTGTGATGTAAATCAGGCAAGCTTTTGGTATGGTAGAAGCTTTGGGTCGAAAAAAATGGGGTTTGAAGAGAGGACCCCTATCATGATTGCTTCTTTGTATGGAAGCACTGAGGTGTTGAAGTATATTATTGGGACTTGCAAGGTTGATGTTAATAAGGCGTGTGGCTCAGATGGGGCCACCGCCCTTCATTGTGCTGCAGCCGGTGGCTCGTGGTCGTGTGTCAAGGTTGTTAAGCTCTTGATCGGTGGTTCGGGTGATATCAACGCTGTTGATGCCGATGGCAAGAAGCCTGGTGATTTGATTGCTCCGTGTGTCAAATCTTCAACTAGTTCAAAGAGGAAAACGTTGGAGATGTTGCTGAATGGAATCATCATCGAGGAGGAAGACGAAGAGGGGAGCAAGGTGGCATCGGTGGAGAAGAAAGAGTATCCGATCGATGTATCTTTGCCTGATATTAACAATGGGGTTTATGGTAGTGATGAATTCAGGATGTATAATTTCAAGGTGAAGCCTTGCTCGAGGGCTTATTCTCACGACTGGACAGAGTGCCCGTTCGTCCACCCTGGCGAGAATGCAAGGAGGCGTGACCCGAGAAAGTACAGCTACACTTGTGTCCCCTGCCCGGAGTTCAAGAAGGGCAGCTGTGCAAGAGGCGATGCTTGTGAATACGCTCACGGGGTTTTCGAGTCGTGGCTGCATCCGGCTCAGTATAGGACTCGTCTTTGCAAGGACGAGATTGGTTGCTCGAGAAAAGTGTGCTTCTTCGCGCACAAAGTTGAAGAGTTACGACCCTTGTATGCTTCGACAGGCTCAGCTATGCCCTCTCCCAAGTCTGTTGGTGGTAACTCGTTGGACATGACGATGTTGAGCCCGTTGTCTCTTGGCTCGTCTCCACCTTCCCCATCGGTTACTTGCTCGTCTCCGATGTGGCAGGGCAACGTGAACCCTACACCGCCTGCTCTTCAGCTGCCCGGGAGCCGCCTCAAGACCACTTTGACTGCAAGAAACGTCGATTTTGACATGGAACTGCTCGGTTTGGATGAGATGGCTGCTAACGTATCTTCTCCATACAGGGATTTGAAGCCTACTAACCTTGACGATTTTTTCGGACAGAACATGAACCATCTCCGAGCAAGCTACCCTTCTAACACCACCTCATTATCGCCAGCAAGAAATCCCTCTGCATACGGGTTCGACTCCTCCTCAGCCGTGGCTGCAGCCGTCATGAACTCAAGGTCAACGGCCTTCACCAAACGGAGCCAGAGCTTCATTGACCGGGCTAGGGTTAGCCACCGGCCAGGCCATTCCGGCTCTCCGAATTCATCCAATATGATGCCATCTAAGCTTTCAGATTGGGGTTCTCCTACTGGGAAGCTAGACTGGGGCTTCAACGGTGATGATGCAAGCAAACTTAGAAAGTCCGCGTCTTTCGGTTTCCGAAGCGGCGGTGGTCCCACACCGGCCGCCATGGGTCGAAGCGTGGATGAGCCTGACGTCTCGTGGGTCAATTCACTGGTCAAAGATGTTCCGGCCCATGGCGGTCGGGCTTACGGCACCACACAAAAGCATGGAGGTGGTGTTCATGAGATGATGATGCCACTCTGGGTTGATCAAATGTACATGGACCAGGAGCAGATGGTGGCTTAACCATTTTCTTGATTTATATATTCTTTCATATTCTTATAGTATTAGCCAGTAGATTGAAGGGGTAACATGGCAAAGTCTTGGAGATCAGACTAATCACATAATGGTACGATGTTTAGTGTTGTTGATTTTATTGATTTTTTCATACAAGTGTTGTTCCCATGTGGGAGTAGTCTTTTTAATGTAATTCTCATATCCTAGAGATAATGAAGGAAACCAACACATTTCCTGCTATCTTATATGTATCTTGTTCTTTTCTTCTTTCATAATCATATGAATTGATTTGTACAAATTGTTGGTTTGTGAACTTTTTTGAATAGTTATGACATTGTTATGAGCATCAAACACTCATTTGATTCCTGTTCCTGCTACAATATTTTGATGCCTCTATAAAATTCATATGCTCCAATCCCAAATATCAAAATGAGGCATCAAATTTAAAATAATCAATTAACTCATTTATTTTAATATATACTTATATTAAAATTGAAGTTAATTAAAATGCAACTATATGTAGATAAAAATAAGTAAAATAAATACATTTTATATGAACATTTATTTAATTAAATGCAGTAGCCTACCATTGATTGATAATTAAATAATTAAACACATTTAAACCGTTAATTGATAACTTAATCATTTATGCAGTATTTAAAATGTGGTGGTTTTGGACTAATAATTTTAACCAAATTCATATAAAACATACACAAACCCAATTATAAAAAAATTAAAAAATAGACCATTAAACCCAATCCAAACATAAAGCCTTGACATGCCTCAAACTTTTATCTTCTCCCCCACTCTGCTCTTTCTCTCTCTCTCTCTCTCCCTCTGCTCTTTCTCATCTTTCTTGTTCTCTCTCTGTCCCTCTGCTCTTTCTCGTCTTTCTCGTTCTCTCTCTGTCCCTCGTGTTCTCTCTGTTTTCTCAATGAAGCTCACTCACCATCACCAAATCTGATCATTCTTACCATCGTCGGAATGCAATCGTCAAAGATATCGCCGGAGGTGATGAGTTTGAACAATTTCAAAACTGCATTTATGTAAAGTGGGGGAAAAGATTTCTAAAGCTAATTGCAAGGTCTTCCCATGGTGTTCGGTTTATATAGAATGTTTTTCTCCCAATATGACCGTTACTATCAAAATTTTATTACCATTTGGAATTAATTTTCAGTTGGTTGGTTGGTAGTTGGCTTCAATTTGATTTTGATGTTTCATTTGAGAATAATCAAATTTGATTCTTCATGAATGAGGAATCAAAAAAAAAAAAAATCATCATTTGATGTTTGGGTTGAAAGAGAACTTTAGTGTTTTGGGGCATCAAAATGGGTTTGATGCCCCTTTTGGAGTTGCTCTTAGTGTTGATTATTTCTGAAACTGCTTAAACTTAATATTGTGCAATATCAAAAGAATAATAGAATGAATAATTTCATCCTTAAAATCATGATAGTAAATTGTAGATATTTCAAAAATCGATTTGCATATGTAACCTTTAGAATAATTTTAATATATTGAATTCAATCTGTCATTTGTGTAAATAGTGTCAAATCAAAAGTTTGTTATACAGAAACATGTGTATATCCGACTTGAGAATATAAAATACGTATCTATTGAAAAGATTTTTTTAAGAATAACCCTACAATTTTTTTATATCCGTATTTCTGAAAAGAATTTTATATGCGTATTTCTAATAATATAATATATTAGTACATGAGATAAGAAGATCGTATAATAATAAGAAGAATTGTACAATAAAAATTATATTAGTATCTTTGAAATGATATTTCCACGATTTTTTAGGAGGCTATTTATTCTGCACAAATCAAAATTATATATATTTCAATTAATTAGAAAAAATTAAATTAAATATTCAATTTTGATTAATTATTGACTTAATTATGTAAGGTAACATATTAAACAATCCTGATTTATTGCCATAAAATTTTACTTAAATAAAAATACACCATTTAACATTCATATAAAGCTATAAAAATTATTTTATTTCATCAAATACATACATTCCGAATAAACTCTAAGTTATGCACTTCATTGTTTTGCATAATGGTTTTCACATTAGTTAAGGATGTTAAGCCTTTAAAGACTTTTTGGTATATGAAGCTACGTTTAGTATGAACGTGTGATCTGCCTGTCTACACGAATAAAAATGAAAATTTCAATCACAAGTGCATCTTCAAGGATTAAGAGGTATATTAATCTTAAATATCAATAGAGACAATTTTTTTAATGATAAAAATTTAAATTTAAATTTTAATGAACACATTTGAATATCAATAAACATATCCATATGGACATAAATTTTTTAATATATCAATGATTCATATACATTAATATTGCATTAACATATTAAATTCTTAATCCTCTCGAATCTTCTTCGTATAGGTGGATGAATCTGAACTCCAATATTTTGCAATAGAATTAATTATATGTTATTCTGAACTTAAATATTCTTGCAACGGAATTTATTATTAGGAATCAATGAATATACCGATATCGTGTAAACATGATTATGATTGAGTAAGTGTAATGGTATGGTAATTAGTTGGCATCAATTTAACATGATATATCAACATATTAGCAAAACTATAGCAGATAGTACATCTATTATACCAGATATATCATACTAAGTATGGTATTCACCAAAAATAAAAAATTAAATTAAATTAAATTTCTATGATGGCTTGCCCTTTTGGGTTTTTTTTTTTTTTTTTTTTTTTTTTTTGGGTATAAGACCAACTTAATTAATAAAATAAACATGAAAAAGAATATTGTTTTTGGTTTGTGGAAGAAAGTCAGCCTAAAGAGTGCAAAATGTAGCTTGGTCTGTGCTAGTGGAAGTCATTATCTTATACAAGAAAAGGTATATAAATAGAAATTCACACACTAAATAATTCATGTAGGTGATCTACACCTTTTGTTTTGTGTAGTTAAATAGTATATGAATTGAAAGAAACCTAATAAAAGTAAAGCTATGTCATATTCATCAACAAGACCTACCTTCATGAACTACTTTATTATATCTATCTCCTTCACTCCTTGTCCTCATGTTTCTCAAATTTTTAGTCTGAAATTCTTTAATTTATTCTTTAATTTGATCAATATAAATATGTGGTTAGAATCCCGAGTTAAATGATTTATTAAAATGTATCTGGTTAGAAATCCGAGTTAAATGATTTATTAAAATTTATCTTTTTCAACTGTAAAAATAAAAAGACTTTTAAAAATAATTGGTAATGTTATACAAGAGACATATAATGCAAAAACTTACATGAACATAACATTATACATGTGACGGAACTTATATAATTTTATGTGAGATCGATATTAAACATGTTGAATTGATTGATTTATATAAATTCTATTTAACATAAAAAAAAATCACGTAAGAGACGTGTATAGAACTATATTAAGAAAAACTTGAACTAGAGTGACCCATCATATATATGTTGTATAATGCATATTATATAATATCATTCTAAAACAATATTAAAGTCTAAAAATATCAAATCTTGTCTGGGCACTAACATGTTAAAATGTTGAAGTTACTAACTAGGCCAAGTTTGGATTAGATTTTTATTTTTGCAGTAAAATAGAGGTAGACTTTTCCTCTAAAAAAATAATTAAGTAGATTTTTTCTTAGGAACATTATTACATGGTACAGCTTGGCTGTTTGTGTCTTGACAAAAGAGATAGACATGATTGTCCACCTTAGTTGACAACTGCCCATCACAACCTAATCAAACCAAAGGATCCATAAACGACAGCCAAAATCATTCTTTAATCCTATCAAATAATTAAAAGTAATAATTTAAAATCCGAATGATGATTTTATATCTACATCAATTCTAATAATACCAACAAATTTGCTTACAAGAATCTCAAATCCCTACTCAAAATCCAACAATCCAAACACAATTTTAGAAAGGAGAAAAGTATGATAATTGATAACATAAATATTATTGAAAACATGCAAATAGTAACATGATAAAAGATCACCATAATCATCTTAAAAAAAAAAAAAAAACGCCTCTTCAAATCCTCCTAAAAGTAAACGCCCAAAAAGTATAAATATCATTTGAAACGATGAAAACAGTAGGGATGTAAATGAATCAAACCGTTCGTAAATTATTTGGAGCTTACTTCGATTAAAGTTCATTTGAATTTCTTTATTGTGATTTGTTAAGATAAACAAACTCAAACTTGATAAAATTCGGTTTGATAACTCGTGAACAAGTTTGTTAGAAGGCTCGTGAGCTAGTTTATAAGATAAAATACTAATATTTGATATTTTGATATATGGTTTTTACACTTTTACTTATCATAAATATATAAATATCTAATTTTACATATTTTTGTTACTAGATTATAAATTTTGGATAATATATTATATTTTAGACTATATAATTCATATTGTTAATAAGTTGATAAATACTATAATTTATTATTAATATTTATTAAATTCGTTAAGACTCGATTAAACTTGAGTAAGCTCGTGAATCATGAATGTAGTTGTTAAATTAGGTTCGAATTTGTTCGGTAACTAAATAAACCAAACTCAAACACTCAATAATTCGATTCAATTTAATTCGATTACATCCCTTAAAAAAGCAAATTGATCTATCTTTGAGCACAAAATGCATGATAAAACAACCAAATCGTCTACTACAGCCGAGTCATATGTCTTCAAAATATAATTATGTTTTTAATTAACTGAACATGTACAACTTATTGAATTATAACCTACTTAATTTAAAATTGAAGTTGGAAATAGAATAAACATAAAATTTTCAAAAATGTGGGTCCATTCTAGAACACCCACCTAAATAACCTATTTTAAATAATTAATACTGCTTTATTTTATAGCCGCCCTAAAAGAACTTTATTCTCATCTCTCCACCACACAAAAACCTAGACCATTATCCCTTTCACCTTCAACTTTATTTAAAATATTAAAAACATTTTTTAATTTCAAAAATGATCCTGGGCCCGAATGATAAAGACATGATTCTTGGGTTGTTATGGGTTAAGCAGCCCAAATTCCCAAATGGGTTTTCTAATTGGGCAGAAAATTTTCAGAATGAGTATTGGTCACATACATAGTTTGGGCTTTGGCCCGAAAAATTGAAAGTCCAATTCAGCCCATATCAATCTTTGTCTCCTTGAGCTCTCTATTCTGTGTATACTGAATAAACGTTCAAGTGTGGTGCTCTAGAGATTTTCTCCTTCTCCCATTTTTCTTTTACCAGGAAATGCTTGCAATCGCAGGTATATGATTAACTGTATATATGCTTATATGATTGAGCATTGTGCAAGCTTATGCACGTTTGTGAGTGCTTGCTGTTTGCACCTCAAGTGTTTGTGAAAATTCCTCACTTAAACAATTACTGATCTTAAGCTTTAATTTCAATTCCTTAGCACTATTTTACAATTTTGATTTTTTTTTTTTCAGGTGGAAATGTGGGACTACAGGTGTTGCCTAAAATGCCTGCTAGGCATAAATGTGCAGGTATTAACTGTAGTATTTGTCATGTGAGATTTGAGATGTTTAAATGTGGGCCGTATTGGATTACCCTTTTCGATTGCCTCTAATTTCTTGAAATGAATGAATGGTTGTTGGTGAGAAAGCAGAAGGAAAAAATATTCACGATTCTAATTACTATCTAGCTTCAAGAACATTGTTTGCTGTGTGGTAGTGTCAATAAGGAGGTATTATCTTGTTAAGTAATCCCTTTTGTTCTTTTCTTGCTTTTGGTAGACTATAAATCATTAGGCTCACATGAAACAGCCTTAGAATTCATTGATATTTAGATTCTATCTGTTCATTAGACACCTGAATTAAACCCTTTTTATAAGTGTTTGAAACCTTTCCTATCATACTAAATTCTGGCTGTGACAGCATGAGTCTTCTTTCATATAACGCTGCTTTTTCCTAACAATGTATATGAAGTTAAAATCAAGGGAAGTATCAATGGATATGAGCATTGAAAGATATAACCCAAAAAAAAAAAAGGATATTTTCAGTGTGCCAAATTGCAATTTAATTAGAACAACTTAATAGTGATTGCATCCAGAAGATCAATGGTTTAGAAAATAAACTGAAATACTACATAAGTTTCCATTGAGTTTCCAGATAGCAATAACTATTCTCATTTTGAAGATTGTATTGGATACGTGAATGCTTTCGTACATCCCCAATCACAAATATCTCTCAACATCTGTCTATTGACTTATGATTCTATATTTTATGAACAGTCATAATGTAATTGATGCTAATCCCTGTACTAATTTTGTTTGATTTTGGTTGCATTTTATTTAATAGGGACTTCCATATTTGACTTTGCTGCACAATGATGAAAACTCCCTAGTGACGCTATAGTTGTCAAACAAATTTAACAAATGCTAACTGTAGTACCAAGGATAGAGTATATATGCAATTTCAGTTTCATTTAAGAAAAAATGTTGTTACTTACATCTGAAGTTGACCGGAGGGATTGCAATTAACAAAGACATCTGTTCTGGGCAAACCTAGTTAATATCTTTAGATTGCATCACCACCCAGAGATTGACAGTTATAGGTAGCACTGGGAACCTTGTGTCTGGTGTTATGGACATTTTGTTGGTAAAAGATTGTAAGTTGCTTTATTTTTATGGTGAAACTTAAGAATTCAGTCATGCCACCAATCTGCAGGTCTTCTGTGGGAGGAAATGCATTTATCATACAGCCAAACCTTTACAAAGATTAAAATAACATGTGCATCGCATCAGCCAGTAAATGTTTCGGCTGCTCAAGAGGAATATGAAGAGGCTAGACCTAAAGTTAAAATGTGTGGAATCACATCAGCTAGGGATGCTGCTATGGCAGCAGAAGCTGGTGCAAATTTTATTGGGATGATTCTTTGGCCCAACTCCAAAAGATCTATTTCAATTTCAGTTGCCAAAGAGATTTCAAGAGTGGCACGAGAATATGGAGCTGAGCCTGTTGGTGTATTTGTTGATGATGATGCAGAAACTATATTGAGAGCTTCTGATAAAGCTGAACTTGGATATGTGCAGGTTAATACTTCTTTACCAGAATTATCTATTTTCTTGGCTCTTCCCTGGTTTTATTATTCCATATCTCATGTCCATGCAGCTTCACGGAAATGCATCTCGAGATGCTTTTCAAAACATAGTGAAAGAAAACCGAGTAGTTTATGTTCTTCATGCAAATGAGGATGGTGACCTCTTGAATTCTATTTCTGATGAAGAATGCTCTCAAGTTGATTGGGTTCTTGTTGATAGTGCTAAAGGCGGCAGGTAAAAGAATTTTATACACTGTTGTTGAACTTCACTGTTCCAAACTCTTTAGGTTCTTCTTCTCAATATTGATCTGGCTGTGAATTTTATATATCCCATAAAGATTGTCAAGGAAATGACTACCGCTAGCCATGTGCCCCATTCATGGTTTGTTGGTTCCTTTTATGGTATTTCAGGGCCACAAATATGAGTTTTTTTGCTCAAACACAAGTAAAATGTGATTCATGAACATAGATACAGGCCCACCAAAATTAATCGAACAATATAGTAAAAACACGTTCTCTCCCTCCCCCCCCCCCCCCTCCCAATTCATTTTTATGTATAAAAAGTATACATTGATTTCAAATGTTAACTTTTGTTGTTGCATATTAACATTCAGTCTCTATGATGACCCTTGTTTTACCATTTTCTCAGTAAATGAAGTTATTTCATCAGTTGAATCCTTTGACTGCTAAACAAATTTGGGGTTTGTAAAACTTAAGGCTTTCAGTGTGTGCTGTATGATTATAGAATAGGTCTTATCCTAGCATAGAAATAATTTCTTAGACTATGGCTAAAATGTGTTAAGCTGTGCTAAAAACAATTAGATTACTCCATGTCTCCTTTGTCTTAGATGCATATGCGAATTTCTTAACTATTGGGGACAAGGTTATAAAACTCTGAGAATTTTCTAATTGTATATTCATGGCAAGGAGTCAACATATAGTTGAATTGTGCGTTGACCTATTTCTCAAAGGCTTCATTTGAATCTATATTCAGCCGTGACCATAAAATTTTCGTTTTTATGCTTGCAGTGGTAAAGGGTTTAATTGGTCCCGGTTTAAGCTGCCATCTATTAGGAGCAAACAGGGGTGGCTATTAGCCGGAGGGATTAAGCCTGAGAATGTATACGAAGCCCTTTCTACTCTGAGGCCAACGGGAATTGATGTAAGTAGTGGCATTTGTGGTCCAGACGGGATACACAAGGATAAATTACGAATCTTGTCCTTCATGAAGGTAGTAAATTCAGTGCATTACTGAGTGATGGTGCTCAATGGTTCTTCCCAAGCTATGAACAATACGGTAATATTACTGAAACAAACTTTATGGTCGCTTAGTGTGATTTACCTCTCCCATGTAGTTTTTGGTCTACTATAGAGAAAACTGGGGCCTAATAGCAAAATTACTAGACTGGTGACCTGATTTAGTCATATGCAGGGGGGCTGATTCGACCATTGATACCTCACAAGTTAGGACAATAATTGGTAGTCCTTTAGACATTAACAGCTGCTCGTGTTGTCTTAATCTTGGTCCCATGAATCCATGTTCCCTCGCAAAAAATGTGCCAAGATTAATAAAGGATTGTGATAGTCATGTACATTCACAATAGTTGAGTGTTGTTCGCCACCCACTCTTATCCTCAATCCTATGGTTTTGGATCGCCAATGTGGTGTTGCATTATATCCACAGCCAAGAATTCCTAATATTTTTCATATGAATAAATGATGTTCCAACCATATGTTCGCCACTCAACCAGTCGCCATCAACCATGGTTTTCAACACTAATCTTTATCGTGGTTCATTTCATCAGTACATACGTTACATGTATAGTTACGTGATCGAACACAACAACCATAAACTTATTGAGAAAATCTTGATTTCCTCACTATCAAGATACTACTACATTATATCAAGTCATTACATTTTTGCATAAATACACATCAAGCACTTCTAATCTGTAATATCTACATACCACTCCCATCATTGGAGGGTGAAAAAAGAATCAATTTTATAGCTAGAAACCACGATCAACAATCACCACTCGTCATAAATATCAGTACTTTAGAGGTGGCTTCTTTAGGAATTCTTATATACGACCACACCTTTTGATCTCCGAGTTCAACTCAATTCGGGATCGGTCTGATAATACACAATATCACCAGTGTCACTTACATAATGGTCCTTTTTCATGCTTCGTAAGAGAACTCCCAACAAGTAGAACGGAAGAGGGCCTGATTTTTCAGGCTCCTTGTAATATCTTCCTAGTACTGGCTTAGCTGCCTCAGTCTGCATACCAAGAACTACAAATGATCAGAAAATTATATGTAACTATACAAAACAGTTTTTCAGAAAAAAGATCGATACTTAACAGCTTCTATCAAATGATAGTGTGGGATTTGAGGGAATAGGTGATGTATCACATGTGTTCCTATGTCATGATGGACATTGTTTATCCATCCATAATCACGATCAAGTGTCGTAAGCCCGCCTCTCAGATAACTCCATTCCTGCATATTACCAAAACAAGAACACTTAGTTCTGTTCCCATGTCTTAGATTCATATTTGTAAAACTGTTTCGATTTTACCTTTCCTCGATACCAAGGAAGCTTATCCTCGTGTCCGTGGTGATGTAAGTAGGTGACTAAATCAAGCCACATTACAAATCCCTGCAGCCATTTTTCAACTTAGATAATAGAAGAGAGTCAAAACATGAAACTTCAGAAATATTGTGATGATCAAAAGGAAAAAACCATAGTGTAATAACTAACCAAGTAAGGTATGGCATAGAGTTTAAGCAACTGAATAGGACACATAACAAAAGACAATCCTGCAAGAATTGCAACCATTGTAATCCAACAAACTGTCGAGGTGATTACATCTTTCCTCTCGTTCGGGGTGAACAAATCACTATCTGGATGGTAATGAGAGCCTGTTTTCCCAGGACTTCTACTCCACTGTCATAAAACCAACCAAATAGAAGCAACAACATGAATTAGGACAGCCCATGTTGTCGATAAATTGTTCGTCTAGAAAGAAATCGCTTACAAGATAGATGGGATATGCTAGCAAAGGAAAAGGCAATGTGAACCTCAACTTCTTGGTTACATTATCCAAATTCTTGAAAATCTTCTCAGGTAACTGGAATGCAGAGTAGGATATAATTAATGCAAAAGAAATTCCAACATAATAAAGCAAGAAAGAAGCAATATATTATTACATACAGGGTGCCATGATTCATCATTCTCAACATGCCCATGGTTCTGATGGTGAGTCCTGTGGCTAATTCTCCTGAATCATTCACCAAGAAACAACATTTTTAGGCTCATTTTGATTTCTTGATATAGAAACTATGATTCTAATACATACCATCCATGATAGGGAACCAGAATTGAAGAGTGAAGCAAATGACCCACAAAACTATTCAGCTTGGGATCATTAGAGAAGCTTCCATGTCCACTGCACAAATCAAGAACCATCAATTCCTAAAGCCCAACAAAAACGTGAATTCAGAGAGAGAGAGAGTACCAATCATGTCCAAGAACAAAGAGAGCCCAGAACATGGTGCTCTGAGCAAACCAATACAAAGGCCAAACAACCCAATTGTTGAAATAGGCAGCCATGGCAGCTAAGCCAAAAACAACAACCAAATCTCTGACCACATAGCCCATGGACCTCCATGGATCTTTGACCCAACAATGCTTGGGAATGGCTGCCCTAATATCAGAGAGCTTGAATGGAGGTGGTGCATCTGGGTCAAATTCTTGATTTTCTTCCTCCAATGGCTGAAATCTCAATGGTGCACTCACCTTCAAACCCCACTTTCTCTCTATTCCAACCCCACTACCAAAACAGAATATAGAATCATTGGATGAGTGTTGTCTTGGAATTTTCAGCTTTGAGAGGTTAGAATTCAAGAAATTGTGGCCAGTTCTTGGCTTGGAATATAATCTTGGAAGTGGCCTCAAACCACATTCTGATAAAACCAAACTGGCCATTTTAGAGATGGGAAACTAATCAAAATCTCACCTTTTTTGATGAGCTTCTCTCACACAAGTGAAAGAACGAAGATTATGGACTTAAAGGCCTCTATACATAATATATAGAGGGGTCATTAAACTAGAATTCTAAATTATCAAGTTTTATGCTTTATTTTTCAAACCTTTATTTATTACACACCATACTATATAAAGATAGTTGCACTTTACTTTTTCTATTCTCAAAATTTCCAAAATATTCTTTAAAAATACTATATTGTTCTAAATATTAAAATTAGAATTATAAGATATTAAAAAAAGTATTTTATTTGAAATATTAAATTTAAAATCATGAAAATATTTTCCAAAAAAATTGCTATCTTATTCCAAACATATAATAATTAAATTAATACAAAAAATGGCAGTCTCTGACCACACCGACCACTATCTATGCCTTCACAGTAAATAGCAATCAAAACTAAAGTACTGTTAATAACGACCCAATTATTCTATTCACATGTACATTTGTCTTCTTTGGTACTTGTAATAATTACCATTTAAAATACTCAACTTGCCTAACCTTTCTTTTCATCTTTCAGTTTTGAATACCGTATTTTGTCTTTTTTGGAAAGATACGTTCTAGTGAAGAAACTATTTTGTAAATAATTTATAAAAAAAAAAAAAAAAAAAAGCATTCAGTATAGGTGTAATAAAAGATAATATTTGAAATAAAAGAATCTCACATATGAATGAATTAATATTTTGAGTGATGTTTGCTCGACCTAAAAAGATGCCGTGTACGAGATATTAGCCTTTAAATCCTTTAAGAAGTTGGTTCGGTTTAGGTAAGATGTTGGACTAAATCCCTCATTATTATCAACTATAAAAGGTAGATTATTATTTTTAATACATATCAGATGCTACTAAATAAAATATCAGATTTAAATAACAGTAATGATCTCGTTTATATGAATATTAATTGGATTATTACACTTGTATTTTGGCGAATCTACCGTCTGAATTAGATAGGCCCCTATTCTTTTAGTTTATTCGTTTTTGACCCATCCAAAACTCGTTGATGTGGAAAATTAAATCTCAGTGATCATTGGTTTTAAAGTTTTTTTTTATTTTTTTTTTATCTTAAATAAAAAAGAGTGCTATTATTTTTTAATTAGGAAAATTTGTGGTCTATTTGAGGCAAGTCAAATAATTTTTTTTTGATTGTTAAATGAACCAATATTTTCTGTGCATTAAATGTACCAATTTTTTTAACATGATTTTAATATATTTTTTTATAATTCATGATTTTTAATAAACAAAATATTTTCTGAAAAATATCATGTATAAAATTTTGAAAATATTTATATGTATAAAAAAGAAAGACCACATGTGTCTCATGACAATCATACATTTTTTAATATTCATTTTATTTTTTTTACAAATTAAATTTATAATAAATAGAATTTTAAAATTAATTAATATGACTAATTAATGATATCAAATTTAATGTTGATAACAAACAATATTGTTAAAAATATATTGAAATTTTAACTAAAAGTTTCAAAATAACACATACTATACTTCAAATATAGAGTTCATTTATAAATTTGAAAGTTATTTAATGTAAAAAAAAAAAAAAAAAAAACCGAAAAACTACAATAAATGTGTGTTGGTTAAGGATTATTCAAACTTTTCAAAATTTTTAGTTACAGAAATTGAATAGTTTTTGCAAATATGTATTTTAAAATAAATTATGAAATTTATTTGAGAATTTTTTTTTTCATTATCATTTAATTTAAAAGAAAATTTTAGGATTGGTCTAAACTTTAACGATAAAATCAAATTTTAAAAAAATGGGGAGGGGTTGATTAATATAATAGGCATGCTAATATTTTTTTAATGACTAACAAAACTTATTTATGTTTCTTTACCAATGGAATATATATTTCAACAATTAAATAATATATTGATCATATTATGTTATATTTAATACTATATTTTTTTCTTATATAAATAATATTTAAAATTTTCTATTTATTAACTTTAATTTAGTTTTTTTTTAACCCGTGTATTACACATACCTATTTCAATTTATATATAGAGAGGTTTGGTCTTAAGTTTTACTACCAAACCAAGTATATATATATCACACACCGGATAAACCTATATATATATTTTATTTTCTTGCAAAGTATTAAGTACAAGATCGGTCTTGAGTTAGGGCTAGAAGGTCGACGATTTAGAGCCCATTTTTCAAGGGCCCCAATTTTGATGTAACAATTATATTTTTTATATATATATATATATATTGTATTGGACTTAATATACCATATAATTTGATCCTATATTTTCTAAAAGAAATGTAAAACTCATAGGAATAAACAATTTGATAAAGATTATCATGAAGAAAATTCATTGTCTGTTGAAAAGTCTTTTAGAATCAATTATTTTTTTGTAATAGTTGACACAACTATTTCATCTCTAAAGAGTAGATTTGAACAACTGGAAGTCTTTGAAAATATTTGATTTTTTATTTATTCCTAAAAGATGGCTTGTATTAGATGATAAGAGATTGCACGAGTGTTGCATTAATCTCAAGTTGCTCTTACACATAATGACAAATCTGATAATACTGATGATTTATTTTTTGAATTGCAAGTGCTATAAACATGTTTACCAATAGAAACAAAATTAGTTATTGACGTTGTTCGGGAAAAACTACCGACACTTGTAGAACTGGAGAAACGCAATAGCCTACCTCAAAACACGGCGCTGGAATGTGTCCTCTGCAAAAAAGAGAAAGAGACAGTTCTGCATATTTTCTTCGAATGCAAGGTGACTCACGGGCTATGGATGGCGAGCTTGAAATGGATAGGTACCTCTACTTTGCTACCTAGGGATCCTTCTTTGAATTTAATTTCGTACAGTAATCTTCTAAAAGGCAAAAAAGGCAGAATCATAGCTACTTGCATTTGGGAATGTCTAGTTTGGTCTATTTGGAAGACAAGGAACCATGTTATATTTGAAGGAGCTGGGTGGAATCAAGATAAGCTGATGGGCGAGATTAAAACTCGAGTTTGGTTTTGGTTAACCAGAAAGAAAAAAGATTTTTTATCCAATTACAAATTTGAAGAGTGGATGCAGCGGCCTGGGAACTGTTTATAGCTTTATGATATGCCATGCATGCTTGGTGCCTTTAATAACTTTGGTTGGTTTTGAACTTGTTCTTGTATTTCTGCTGGGTAATTCTCTTACCCGTATCAATATATTCCTTTTTACTGATCAAAAAAAAAAGTTATTGACGTTGTTGATTTTCTAAAGACTTTAGATTGTTATTTTAATATTTTAAATATTTTGCAAAAAGACTTTAGATTTTTTTTCTAATATTTTAATTACTTGTAGAGTTTTGCTAACTATATAGCCAATTACTGTAGCATAATGAAATTTTTCAAAACTAAAATTGATAAAATGTTATTTGCATTCAACTATATATGACTTGAGAAATACTAAATGGATTTTATGCATAGAACATGAGGTGTTGGAAAAACTTGATTTTGAAGACGTTATTAATGATTTTACTTCTAAAGTTGCTATAAAATCTAGATATTTTTAATAATAATTTGAAACTTAATTTTGCTTTTTATGTTTGTAGATATTGTATTTTTTGAACATTCTAGATGGACAAAGGAACATATTCTGTGTGCATAACTTTTTGAATGAGAGTTTGTTTTCTTCTTATTTTTAGGTTCTTAAACTATATTTATCGTTTAAATACAAATGTTTATTTTTTCTTCAAAAGACCTAATTTTTTTATTTCGCCGGGACCCACAAAATATCAAGACCAAAATATCAAGACTGATACTAACTAAGTACATCACCTTCATTCCCCATGTGTTGTTCAATCTTAATAGAATTCCTGTGTTTCCTAAAAATTAACATGATTCTTTCCACAATGAAAATAACCAAACATGGCATTGGATTTTGTGACCATAGAGTTAAAGCCACATATAAGAAGTAGTATTGTAGCGCCTAGGACAAAAACAACGCATAATTGATTAATTCAATAATTAAACTTATAATTGTTTGATTTAATTATGTGCGTTTCAGAAAAACGATAATATGCATGTTTAATTAATCGGTGGTATAATTTAATCGAAAAGCATAGATTATAATTTTATCATAATGTTCGTAATCAAAAAACAAGAAGATAGAAATGAATTGGAGGTCAATCAAAGACCCGTAGCTCAAATCACGAAGAATACGACGAACACGAAGAATTGGAAACGAGATATTTCGATGAATAGTAAAAGTAAGATATTTCGATGAATAGTAAAAGTAAGATATTTTCATGAGTAGTAAAAGTAAGATATTCTCGATGAATAGTAAAAGTAAGATATTTTCATGAGTAGTAAAAGTAAGATATTCTCGATGAATAGTAAAAGTAAGATATTTTCATGAATAGTAGGATATTTTCATGAGTAGTAAAAGTAAGATATTCTCGATGAATAGTATGATTTTTAAAAAAAGGGTATAAATAATACGAAATGAATCGTAAAAGTAATTATTCTCTCTCATTTCTCTCTCTTCTCCTTTCTCTGTTTTCCTGCAGCCACCGCCGGTGCCGAAAACTTTTTCTCGATTTCGGCCGATTTTCACACAGCTTGTAGGTCTCGCCGAGACGATTCTAGAACAGGTCTCGAATTTTCATTCTGACATCTCCTTCGCCGGAAAACGGCCAATCAATCGTCGGAAAACCCTAATCTCCTTCTTCCTCTCTCTCTCTCTTCCTCGCCAGAGCTATGGCGAGGTTGTCCCCTGGGTGTGTGTCATGTGGTGGGGGTGGCGCCGCCGCCGGAGTTGTACAGGTGTGTGTATGTGCGTGCATGGTGTGTGTGTATGCATGCATGTGTGTGTGCTGCTGTTGGTGGCGGCGTTGTGCAACGCCGTCGTGGTAGTGGTGGTGGTGGCCGGCGCTGGTGGCGTCGGCGAGTCATGGAGGAGCGGCGCCAAGCGGCGCTGCCGTTGCTGGTGGCTGTTGTGCGTTCTGGGCGCTGGGCGCGCGCACCGAGGGCCGAGTGTGCGTGCGTTGTCGAGCCGGGGCAGGTGCGTGCGCGCGAGCGATGGGGGCGCTATGCGCACGGCGCTGGGTTTGTTGTGCACGTTGTGTGCGTGTCGTCGTGTGCATGTGTGCGTTGAGTCGTCGGCGACGTGATGTCATTGGTCGGGAGTCGGGGGTCTCGGTCAAAGTCAACTCTTTTTTGAAAATTACGAAAACGCGCATATACCTTAAAACGCTCCATTTGAGCTCATTTTAACTCCAATTAATCCCGTTCTTCTTCCGTTCAAACCTTAATCTTTTTCTTTTCATCTTGAGATCACATGTTTAACCTTTCACACTCGTTCCTTCATCCTTGATCTTTAAAGCTTTCGTTTTATTTTGTTTCTCCTCGTTTTTCCCTATCGCTTTTTCTTTGAGAGAATTTTATAATTTATATATACATAATTAACGTAATATGAATCTAAGAAACCCTCGTTTACATGTGTAGGCTTACAATCGGATCAATACTCTTAAAATTTGATACTTTGACAACTCACGCAGTTACCACCGAACAAGGTGGGGTAACTTCTAATCTCTATATATTTATTGTTTTCCGTATTTGATATATGAATTGTTGAATTCTATGTACTGTGATTATATGTTGTGAATATTGTGTTCATTATATCCTACTGTGAAAGGACTACGGTCCACACTCATGTCTCGGATGGTGATGAGAATCAAGACATATAGAGAGGATGGTGTCATATCAAGAATCCCCTTTTTTACTTTCGAAAACTTAATGTTCAAACGATGTTTCATTTAATTCACGTTTTGTAAAATTATATCGTATTTTCTGTTGATAGATCCTGTAAAAGTATATTTCCGCTGCGTAAGGTTTCAAACCCTTTAAATCGGTTGTATCCGATGTTTCATATATGTACAGCTTCTTATCGTCTCCTATCTCCTTCTTAAAAATGAACGTCTCTTTCCCTTTCTTCTTGCACACCCACTAAGAAAACTCTGATACTTTAAGAATGAAAATGGGGCATGACAAGTATTTCAAAAGGTATTCCATTCATATTCTATTACGACAAATAATATTTAATGAAGATTAAGAGGTGTTTCGCGCTAAGTTTATTTGAAAGAGTTCATAAACTCTTACATCTTATAAGTGTTTTTAGAGTTTATAAGATATTTAATTTTAGTTTAAAAATAAGTGTTGAAGTGTTTGGATAAATAAGATGGTGGAACTTATAAGATGTAAGTAGTGACAATTGTGTAATTTAAATGAACAAATTTGAAGTTGTTCATGAAAAATAAAGTCTTAGTTTAGAAATAAGTTGAGATTCTTCTACTTTTTCAAAAAAAGAGTAGTGTAAACTCATAACATCTTATTTTAGGATGAAATAAAATCTTATTTTTTAAATTTAACCAAACACTTTTGAGGAGTGCTTGTAACATGTTTTAAGAAGTTTTCAAACTCACCCAAACATCCTCTAAATCTGCAATATTTGCTTGCTAAATTTACAAAGATCTATAAACTTCAGATGAAGATTAGATGCTATGATGCTGTTCATGAAGGTTGGCTTTCATGTTAAAAATTCTGCATGAAAATAAGTAATTCAATTAGTAAGTTATACTAAATGTTCTGGGAACCAGATAATAAAGAAAGTTTAATTACGTAAATACAAGAGAGGTTAATTTTCACTCTAAATATAGTACTTGATCTAACTTCATGAAGAATGTTTATATATTCCACATAAAGATTGGGCTCAATTTATTGAATATATTGGCTAATTAATTTGATAATATACTCGATTTAAAAATTGACTTTTTTGGTTTAAAAACAAAGGTGAGTTTTTCAACTTTAATTCGGTATGTATATTGAAATTGAGTTTTTTTTGGTTTAAAAAACAAAAGGTGAGTTTTTCAACTTTAATTTGGTTCTTATATTGAAATTTTGATTGTGTTAAATGGATTTAATTGTAATTTTTACAATTCTTAGCTTTCATGATATCTCAACTCTTAAAAGCAAATTCATTCCATGATCATATTCTTTTCTGGGTTTCCTTTAAATCTTTCATTCGATTTTGTCCAATATTAATCTTTCCAAAGATTAGTTGATGTAGCGGTATCACATGATATCTTATATTTCATCATATGTTTTATCTAATATTCCAAAATAAATAATATCATTAATTAATATTTAATATGTTTTAAAAATAATGAAATACATAATGTAACAAAGAATTGAATCAAAGCTTGTTAACCCACGTTTTAGCACAAATCATAGACATTATTTTGCTAACTAGCTTGAGTTGTATGGTGGGAAGCGTCATCTATTTAAGTTAATCGTCTAATCTTTAATACATGTTTGATTTTTTATTTCATTTATTATATTTAAAATATACATTACATGTGTGATATGACACTATTATTATAATAAATATTAAATAAAAAATAAGAATTTATAAATTTAGAACCTGAACCAATTATATTTATCCAAAATCAAATAAACCTTTGTTTAATTAGTTATTTTGGAGCATACTTTTTCTTTCTTTACTTGATCAAACTAATATTGTAATTGATTTTTTTTCTTCTTTTTTCTAAAAAATAAAAAATCAAAATCAAACCCATAATATATAGCATAACACATAAGGTCCGCATGGTGGGAGTTTAAGGAGATAAAGTGATTGGGATGAATCAACAAAATACTTATTTGGAAAGAATTCATCTCAACCCGACTCGATTTTGCTTCTTGATCGAACATGACATCCCAATTTGGAACCTCTAAAATTGGTTAAAATGAATTTCATTAACAACATATATATGTATCATCACTTTATAAAATTGATCACCCTAAAAGTCAAATATATGCTAAAAATATTTCATTCAAGCCTTTTATAAATCGGTTAAATTCACTTGCAATACTCTCATATATAATAATAACTTCATTCATGAACATTCATATTAAATGGAAATAAAAAGCCATTTGTTTTCAAAAAATTATGTGAACAAAGCAGAAAAAAACAAGAAAACCCACACCAGCTAATGCTAAGAGGCACAACCTCCCTCAAGCATGGCATTGGCCTCCCATTCACCACCTGCAAATAGCTAATTAATTAATATTAAAATAAAGTATATGGAAAAGAATAATAAAAGTTGTAATTATAATGGTGTAGTAATGTGTCCAGAAATTATGACAACAGTTATGGGACAAAAGCTTATGGTTCTGTTTGATGAATAAACAATTGGTTAATGGTGCAACTCACATGTCACAACTGGTCTTATTAATTTATTTCTTTAATTTATTTATTGGTTTTCTTGAACTTCAGTTCAAATATTCTTTATTAAAGTGACAGATACTTAAGGATTTTTTTTTCTTTTTTCTTTTTGCACGAACAAATAGTTAAGGTAACCAACATATAGACATTGTTTATAGAGTATATTTAAGATAATAAGATTGATAGTCACTATTACCATTCATACAAAATTATATTTATAAAACGATTTCATAAATTTTTATAATATTTTATTTATTTGAAGAACCACCCAAATGTATCCTTTTTAGCTAGAGACATTAATTTTGAGGATTTGAGCAACTCACAAGGCAAATGTATTTCTGAGCGTACTCTCACATTATATTTAATTATGCTCTTAGAATTTTTATGTTTCTTTTTTCTTTTATGAGTCATTAATTTTTTTTAAGGTAAAATATTCCTAAAAAATGTTACATGTGAACAAAATATAAAATTAAGGTCTCAATAAAACAAAATAAATGTACAAGAATTCCAAAATAATATATGACTTAAATATTGATGGATGCTCCCTTTATCAAAATAAGTGTTAGTTTTAGAAATATATATATATATATATATATATATATATATATATATATATCATTATTTTTTTTGTTTGATCGACATTTTTTGTATTCATTCTTCAAATGTCATGTAAAGGTCCAAACAAAATGATGAATATTTAGTCAATACATGACATTATACATCCGAGCTCTCATTCATGGTGAAACAACTGAAAGTGATGGATTAACGACATGTGATAAACTATATTCAAAGCTGCCTTAATATGATGAGCTGACATTAATATTGTTTGAAAAAAAATAAAAAATATATCATGTATACTTGAAAGGTCACACTTTATCTTTTATATTTAAACCTCATAAGTTACAGTTTTTGTACTAATTGTATCATTCTGTCAATTCTAAATATTTTCCATAAAGTCAGATGATATTTATATAACTTATTATCCATATATATACTCGTTATATATATATTTCATTTTATATTGATTTTAAATTGAATATATGAATGTATTCATGTGTTTAGTCTAATGGTATATATATATATATATATATATATATATATATATATATATATATATATAAAAACTGAATATATATATATATATATTATAATATATTTTAATAGTTCTAAAATTTAATGTCAAAATTCTAAATCTATAAATAAACTTTGGGGTTTTTTTTTTTTTTTTGTCGACATTGATGTATACGTAATTTATTGAAATTTTGATAAAATCAAAGTTAAAATATCTACTTAAAACATGGGAAATAATAGAATGATTAGTTGGGACGTGGAGGCGGGAGAAGGCCTCTAGCTATATAAACAACCATTTAGTCCACCACAATATAAGATGGCCTCCTCAGCTGAAAATCCCCACCACCACCACCGCCACCTCCTCCCAACTCCGTTCGGCACCACCGCCGCGCCACCACCCACCCCCTCCACCCACCCTAACCCCTCCTCAGAATCCACCACCCCCGACTTTCTCTCACATCTCCTCCACCGCCTCCCTCCCACCCTTTCTCTCTCCTCTCCCACCCGCCTCCGCTCCTCCCCTCTCTCCTCCGCCACCACCATCCCTCCCCAGATCTCCCTCTCCGATCTCACTCCCTCTCTCCACTCCGCCGCCACCCAGCTCGGGTTTTTCCACCTCACCCACCACTCCATCCCCGCCCACCTCCCCCTCTCCGCCGAGTCCACCGCCCTCTCTCTCTTCAACCTCCCCCTCCACCGGAAACAGCTCCTCTTCCCGACCAACTGGCCGCTCGGCCATGAAATAGACGCCGACGACGACGACAACACCGAGTCGTTCTGTCTCGACTCGTTGCTCTCCACCGAGTCAACGAACGAGTTGGATTTGGATCCCTTGCGCGAGTTTGCAGGTGAAATGGAGAAGCTTGGACTGAAAGTTCTAGAAGAGCTGGCTTCAGCTGTCGGGTTTGACAACCCGGCCCGCAATGATCTCTGCTCTCTGCTGTGGATATCCCAAGGAATAAATAAACCGGGTCGGGTATACCCGTATGCGGTGGCGCTGCATTACCAAATAAGGAGCCAGAAGCTATCTTTGCTGTCGGATCCGGGTTCGGGTTTGGGTCCGACCAGCGTGATAGGGCAGGTGGACTCTGTGTTTGTCACTATTGGAGACATCGCTCAGGTTAGTCTCCAACACTATTTCAATATAATATTTAATTACTTTATATATATTTATATATCTTCTACTGCATAAAAGATTGATCATTCAATAAATAAATTAAAGCAAGGAAACAAATTAGATGAATAATTAAATAAAAGGAAAAATCAATAAAGGTTCCAATTTAAGAAAGAGCTAATTAATTTTGTTCTAATCTTGGCTATATTCTTTTGGAGGATATAATTAATTATAATCATTAGCTGAAAAGATTGAATTAATCGCTCGTATTTCAATATAGTGGCGTGTCAAAGTAGGTTTTATATTCTTTGGATACATTCTACGTTTATCTAAAAGATAATAGATTTAATTGGTCCTATAATCTATATTGACGACTATGTAATTGTTAAAGATAATTAAATCGCACGTGTGATTAATTTATTGATAATAGTCACGAAGTTCACGAATGGAATTCTCCAAACTATTGCAATTATTTTTGTCTCGATTAAATGTATAATTTGATTAGGCAAAAATTAATAGATGTTAGTTGGATGGACCTCGATCGCTTTTCAGGGAATGTATTTAAACCTGCTGAGGACCTACTTGTTTATTAATCAATATTTTGCATTTTGAAATAATTAAAAACAACAAACTCCAATTTGTATATATGTATGTGTGCTCGATCTTTCATTATTTTATTTTCAATATTACAATTGAGGGTAGGGACTCTTGAATCTGAGATATTTCTGTCACTAACTTAACTAATTATAGATAAATAAATAAATAATAATAAAAAAGCCATTGCTTGTTACATTTTAGAATGATGCACGGAGTACACGTGAGAAAAAAAAAAAAATATATATATATATAAGTTATAAGTTATAAGTTTGTTTCGGTGATTCCATAATTTCATATCGGTTGTTTATTAATATTGATGAATATGTGACGTGTTAATTTGAAAAGATAAAAAAATATTTAATTATAAGATTTTTTTTTTTTCTAAATTGACCTATATTACATATTTATTGATAAATTTGACGTGGAATGACCCTACATCTCGTATATAAGAAAATGTTTTCTTTTCAATTTTGAGGTAGTATATACCTATAATCTTTTGAATGAAATTATTTGTTAAATAAATCACAGAGTTATGCATAATTAGGTGCACCAATCACCACGGTGATGTAAAATTTGTTTGTTTAAATTTATTCTATATCCTCATGACGGAATAAGTGGAAATAGGCATTGTTTGTTGACTGGAGTTCAAGAACTGGGTTAGCTCTTTGGGCATTTATGGAAAAGTATTATTCTCTCACATTCTATTTAAATAAATTTTATAATTTCTGTCATAAGTTAATAATATATTATAATTGGACAAAAATGTCCTTTTATCTATCTATATTAGTGTTAATTTGATTGTATCAATAACTTATATTATGTTGATTAACAAAAAAAAATATATTATTTCCTTAAATTTATATATAATCTAGATCTTGTAATAATAATCGCGCCATTATTCATAGATATTTGGTGAAATTTAATAGTAATTATTAATAAATGATTATTTTAAGAATGTCCCTGTTAGTGAAAATTTTGAAACTTAATGAGTTAAGTTTAAAAAAAAAAAAAATCAGCTAATTAACCCTTTAAAGTGCTTTTAAGAACTTAACTTCTGATTTTTGAAACTTAAAAATAGTATTCATGCATGTTTTAAAAATCTTGTAACTAATACTTTAGAAAACATTACAAGCTTTTAAGTATATATTCTTAAACGAAAGGTTCATCAATAAGGTCATAAACTCATTCAATTGAAATCCCTTTTATTCTATAAGAAAATAAAATTATGATTCTATGATTTACCATTTGATTTTCCATTTCTTCACCAAGTTGCATGATTTAATTTTGACCAAAATGAAGTTCAATTCATTTTCTTTCATTATAACTCTTGTCTGAGAAATGCCACTGCAGGTTTGGAGCAATGGGAAGTTGAAGAAAGTCAGAGGTAGATCATTCCCAATTAGTTCAAGTGATGACATCATCAATTCACACTGCATAACGATGTCTTTGCTCATTACCCTACCCGTTGAAAGCACAGTCTACCCTCTAGTCCCCGATTTGGTGGCTAACGAAGAGGATGAAGAAGACGATTCTACTAAAAAAAATGGAGAAAAAAGCATGTTCAACTCGTTTTCTTTCGAAGATTATGCATGGAGAGTCTATCACGAACGTCTAATTCTCAAGGATCCTCTTGTTAGATATCATGTTTGAGTTTCTAATTCCAAATGAGATATGTTGTGGTTTGATTGAATTTGAGAAAATATCATACATACAATTGCTCAAAAGTAGTATTTTTGTGATTATTATAACGTTTCATATGTTAGGGGTGCTTGCTTTTTTTTTTTGCTTTTGGTGTCCCTCGAAAATATTTGGGAGGATGTGTTTTTCAACAACGTAGTACATACTTTATACTATTTTGAGGAATAATGACTTTGGAGAATAATGTCATGGTGTTCTGAAATATCCCAGACATAAACAATGATTTTTTGCATGAAGAATATATTGATAGATATTTAGTAGTATTGACTTTATATGTATCTTTTTAAACCACGAATTTTGTATTAAGTGGTATTCTTATCCTTATAAAGTTGCAGATTGAGTTGATCGGGTTCGAATTTGCATTATCCAGATATTCTGTTCTTCATTGTCTTTTTTTTTCTACTTTAACGTGTATCTATACTAGAAAAGCACGCGAAATAATTTATTATATTTGATGTTAAATTTTCTATTTCAAAATAATCGCCACACACTACATGTATTTGATGACATCACTATTTAACATATGAAATGTATTAAATGCTATAAAACATGAGATGTAACACCAAATGTAATAGAGGATCCAATATGAAAAAAAAAATGTTAAACAAATGAGTTACCAAAATTAGTCGTAAATACTTGTCATTAATTAATATATGGTATCTTGTTTGGGCGTGTTTGGTTATATTTTCAGGGTTTTAAGCTGAAAGATTTGGGAGAATTTTTTAACTTTATGTATTGAAAAATGTGATTATACATATATATAGTTAAGGATATTTTTATTTTTACTTTTTTAATTTATGACAAACTCTAAAACTATTAGTACTGTCAAAACGGGTCGACGGGGCGGGCCGACCCACAATCCACCTTAATCCACTCTTTAGTGGGGTCGGGCAGGGTGGGGCGGGACGGACTTTTTATATGACGGGCCTCCAAATCCCAACCCATCCACGGGTTAAGTGGGTCAGCCCACTTAAATTTTTAATTTTTTTCCTTTTTTTTTTAATTTTTAATTTTTCTTTTCTAAGAAAAAAGATAATATTTAAAATATTTGTTATCCTTTACTCAACCTTATATGCATGAATTACATGTAAAATACAAAAAAACATTATAAAAAGTAGAAATTTCTTTAAAATTCTTTTATTAATTTAAATAAGTGATTAAATTTAATATATTAAACATCATTTCTTGCATTGTAATTTGTGTCGTTATCATATGTATTTCATATATATGTAAAATAAAAAAAATTAAAAAAAATTAAGACGGGCCAATCCACCTGGCCCACGGGCTAGCCCGTCCGGCCTAGGCCCGCCTTTTGGCGGGCTTCTAAACACTTAGTCCAACCCTTCATTTTGGCGGTGCAAGGTGGGTTGGCTCAACGGGCCAGCCCATTTTGATGGCTCTAAAAACAACATTTGTCTTTCATTTCTTGTTTAAGTATTTTGATTTCCCCTTATATTAAAAAAATGTACGTCAAACGGTAAAAAGAAAAAAATTATTAAACCCCACAAATATTTTTTTAAAAAAATTATTATTTACAATTTGATGTATATTGTACAAATATATTTTTTAAAAGTTTATTATTTACAATTTGATGTATATTGTACTAGAGTTAATTCTTTATAGACTAATTGTTTCGCGGTAAGTGACTTGACAATTGACACTTAATTGAATTTTGAGATTCATTTAGAGAAACCTATTGACACGTGGCTACTAAAAAAGAATTGCATGCACCATTAAAAGTTCAATAAGATAGCGCTAGAAAATTTGAACTCTTCTTTTATATGTATAAATTATTTGTTTTCGAGTTTTGTGTGTTGAATTTCCTTTCATATGTTTTGATATAAATGTATAGTAGAGAGTTGCTTTTGGATGCATCATATTTGTTGGATTTCTAAGTTGATTGAAACGGAAATCAGTTATTTCTAATGTAAATCAAAATAATATATAATAACTTTAAGAAATACAAAAAAAATGCTACGCATTGAAATATGAGTCTAAATTCTTCTTTTATATATAGAATGTTATACATTATATTTTAAAAGATTTTGCAAATTCTGGTCTACCGTTTCAAATTTAACTAAATATATAATTTTTTTAAAAATTCATTTTTAACTTTTATCTTTTAACTTGTTTGACTTTGACTATCATGATTTCAGAATGAACCAACTTTAATCAATATTGTTAAATTCTATATGGTCTTTTTCCGTCCGACAATATAAATGGATCCACAAGCCCAATTATCTGGATCCATTTTTTATTATATTTCAGATTACCTTAACAAACTAATTAATTCAAATGGGTCAAATATTTGATAATCATAATTCTAATTTAATAAGCAAAACTCAAATTGGGGTGGAAAATCATAACAATAAAAAATATTGCAACCATATTTAATGACCAGCTTTTCTTAGGTTTATTATACAGCAGCAATTTCTTCTCATGTCTTGGCGTTTTATTTCCGTCTCAGGTACTTCACCTCTCCCAAATCACACACATACACACACTTGTGCGTGTGTATACGTATACGTATATATCATGTATGTATATACACAGTCGTATGTATTTTATGATGTGTAGATTTACTAGCAAACACATAAAATTGAATGCTAATTATCAAGTTTCCTGTTGATGATTTGTTGTTTTTTCGCAGCTTAAAGAGCAATTATTATAATTCGACCATTCAAAGAAGGATTGGGGGATAAGTTGTTATCTGCTTCAATGAGGAAGAGAACTAGAGTTATGAAACCCAAGGTTTTGTTGTTTTTACTCTAATTTATAATCCTTTATGTTTCCTTTGAGAAAATTGATGTTTATTTTGATGTTGATGGATTGATGTGTATAAATGGTTATGATCTGCATAATTAATTTAGTGTGAATATGTGTGGTGATATGTGAATTGAAGTGGCGGTTATATAGTAATGTGGACTGAGAATTGAGATCAGATTGGTGAAACTATGCGGGATTTTTATATGTTAATGCCACACATATTTGTTCCTGGAAACTGTGCTGATCCTTTTGTTCTGTTTTGTTTGTTGTTGAATGATCTTTTGTGATTAAAGGATGAGTTGGATCCGGAGGATTATATCAGTTCATTGCCAGATGATATTCTTGTTTCGATTTTGTCCCGTTTAACGCTGAAAGAAGCTGCTGTTACTAGCAATTTATCGAGGCGGTGGCAGTATTTGTGGACTTATGTAGGTGGATTGGATTTCGATGCTAATGATACACTGGATAGAATATCTGCTGACCCGAAATTAAGGAGCTCTGAGAGGCCGAAATACATTAATTGGGTGAACCGTGTAGTGAGGCAGCATAGTGGGGTAACATTGGATGCTGTTCGGATTTGTTTCGACTTGGATAAGACTTCAAAATGTGCAATCGATAACTGGGTTAAATTTGCAATCTCAAAGAGGGTTGAGAGGCTTGAGTTGGACTTGTTGGAAAACGGGGAGACTCTTCGTCAGACAATGCGTAATTATACTTTTCCATATAAGTACTTGACTCAGTCTAAAGGGTCGTCGTTGAAGAATGTTTATTCAAATTTTGGGCAAAAAATGCAGCCCTGCATATCAACAGGGTTGAAATGCCTTAAAGCTCTCTCGTTGAAATGTGTGAATGTGAGCGAAGAAGTTTTGGGCTGTTTCTTGTCCAGCTGCCCAGTTTTGCAATATTTATCAATACATGGTTCGGGGGATTTGAAGAATGTTAAAGTCAGTGGCTTATCACTTATGCTGAAGTACCTAGAGATAGTATTTTGTTTGGGAATCGAGACCATTGAGATCTCAAATGTAAACCTCGTCTCGTTTAGTTATTTGGGTCCTGGCATCAACTTAATTATTAGTAATGTTCCCATGCTCGATGAGATCTCTATTGGTGAGGGATATTCTGGATTAGAGAACAATGTCTTTGGCCAGCTTTCATGCTGTCTTCATCAGTTAGAGGTTCTTACATTGGATATATATCGTCCTGAGGTAAGTAAACAAGTCATTTGCTTATTTGTTTCTTTCAGACTGAAAATGAGCACTAAGGGCTCCTTGGTTTCTTAATTCCAGGAAAACATGAAGATTTTCTCCTTTCCTGTGTTGCCTAACCTCAAGCAGCTAATTTTAAAAGTTGGAGCATGGGATGATGATAGTCTCCTTGAATTCACTTCCCTGATAAAGGCCTGTCCTAATTTGAACAGATTTGTGTTGCAGGTATATATCTGAACTCAGAATTGGAATGTGAAATCATGATGTTGTTTTACTGACACGTGTTTGATTGTGTGGGTTTGTTTATACTATCAAATTACCTTTTCTGTTGACTGTCGAAATAGTGAAGGTTTGAATGACTCTAATTCTCTGAAAGTTGAACTCTACTATCATGTTATCTGTCAAAATCTTGCATGTTTTTGTTTGTTAAATGTCCTGGTCATATGCATGTTGTGTTTCTTAATTTCACTTTGATGTTCACTGTTTATATCATTACTTTCTATATCATAGTCTATTATTGATGTTATATTATGGCATTCGTAGAATCAGAGGATGTTTCAAAGTAGACTAGCTTCATTAAAAAATCGAAAATTGGAGACCAGATATAAAAGTTGATTTAAAATACCTTTACAGATGCTCAGAAGTGATGTAGTAGGACTATGTTCATTTTGGAATTAATAGATATTCTTATTAAGCCTTCATTTCCATCCAAGCACTTGAATTCTGCATAGTGTTGATCCTCTAACTTTCCTATGACCAATACTGGACAAAGTATTTGCTCTACTTGAAAATCATGCCTCTGTTCCATCTTTCATGTGTACCAAACTATTGGCGTTTAAGCTATCTGGATTAGGATCTAGAGACGCCAACTTTGAAGTTCAACACAAAAATAGGCTACTGAAATACTTCAACCACACGAGGGTCAGTTCATCTCAAGTTTTATCTGGAACAATAGGAAGGTATTTGCTATGGTTGAGGAGACAAAATAGTCAAAACGATTGGAACTATAGGAAAACAAAAGAGTCAAAGTCATGATGGAAAAAGGAGTGTCTTTAAGTGTATATGAGAAACAAAAGAAGGTACATGTACTTTGTGAAAATGCTCGTAAATAGTTGTGGTTGATTGAGTACTGATCAATAGTTCATATTACGTATTATATCAATTTGATGCAGATTATCCTTTACAGTTTTAGTCAACACGTGTAAAATAAACTCTTCTAAAGCTACTTCTCCTGAAATCAAAGTCTGATGCCTTGAAGCCAGATGGATTAAGAAGCCTTCTTGATGCAGATTATTAATTGCTTATACACGTTGTCCATTTAAGTTAGGTTCAATTGATCTATTAAGTTAACATATCATTGCATTCAAATAAATCAAGCTTCCCAAGCATAATTAGAGCAGATTATCTAGTATACCACCTATTATGTCTAATAACTATGGGCTTGGAACTGAATTCATGTTAATGTCTCTCTCTCTCTCTCTCTCTCTCTCTCTCTCTCTCTCTCTCTCTCTCTCTCTCCCTCTCTCTCTCTCTCCCTGTTGCAGTTAATATGGATGTCCCCTGCAAAGAGAAGAAGAAAAATCAGGCAAGCTCCCAAATGCGCCATTGAATTCCTGACATTGGTAGAGATTGTCGGTTACTATGGTCGTGTAAGTGATGCTGAACTCGCCATGTATTTCATTGAGAATGCCATTGCTCTCCAGAAAATCGTTATTGATCCACGCAACCAAATCCTGGAGAGATCACCTGTGGGGATTGCCCAAATCAAGAAAGAGGAATCTGCTCGAAGACTTGCTAGGAAGCAGCTTGAATCAAAAAAGCCTAAAGGAGTCCAATTAATCATCCTTTAAGACAAAAGGGTGATATGGTGCATGCAACCTGTCTGCTGTTTCAATTGTATGTACAGAACAGAATGAAGCTGAAGAAACCGATCGACTCAATTAACATCACCAAGTAAGCGAAATAAAATCCCCCCCGAATGTCGAATGAGAAGGTTAGCTCGCTGTGATTGAAACAACTATGCCCAGATTTGTTTTTTTGTTTTAGAAAGAATCTTTGAGATTTTGGTAGTTATTGCAACCTGAAAGATGCTAATCCATAGTAAGAGCATTATCATTGGATCAAAGGACATAAGTATTTTTCATGAGCTGTACTTGTTAGATTCATTGTTGTACTGTTCTCAATTATGAAATAATCTTTTATAGCATATTACTGTTTTTGAGTTACAAAATGACCTACTTACTCTTACATAATAAGCGAGATGAAACTTCGGTTTTTCCATGATATATATATATATATATATATATATATATACACACACACACTAATTTTAGATCATCGATTCAAATTAAGGAAAAAAAATAATACAAATACCTTATATATTAGAGTTCTAAGTATAATAAGATTTTATTATAAAATTATTTAAATATGAAAATTCTAAATTAGTATCATAACCTTAAATTATAATTTTTGATAATGATATATTCGGCAATTCATATTTTGTAAGAAATATCCACACGTTTATATAAGTAATAGATAATAGATAGATATGTTTATATATTAACTATGTTTGTTTTCAATTTGCAAAGTAGTGTGGAAAAAATGAATAAGAAGATATTTTGGTCATTCATAACATTCATAATATTTTGTACAAGGTAATTAGAATTATTAAAAAACGAAATATAATTATGTTCCAAAAGGCATGGCATGATCAAGAAAAGTATATCAAGAACTTCAATTGAAGTTACTTTGAATACAAAATTATTATCATATGAACTAGAAAATATAGTCATCTTTTCATTTACTAAATAGTAAAAATTGACCTATATTCCCTCAAAAAAATTATAACCTTTGGTTTAAAATAAAAGGATATCATGTGTTAATTACAAAATATAATATTCCTATATCATGTTTCTAGATTAGCAAATTATGTTGTCCATATATTTGATGTTACACAAGATGATGAACAGGGTCACCCAATAGTTTCCAAAAAATCAAAATGGAAAAAATGCCTGAAAGATAACATTGATGGAATCAAAAATGACAGGCAAAATGCAATGATGCTTCTGATTATTACATTAGCTAAGCTACCTCAAAAAGCTTTCACTCAAACAATGTAAAGCAAAAAATAGCATTATTGCTAAAAAGTGGTCATAACATCATTAGTGAAGGGGAATGGATATGGAAGGCATACCAACAAACCTAACACCAAAACCAAAACACCCAGGGCTTTATACTTGTCATCAGGATCAGTAACTTCCTCTGATAGTGGTGCAATTGGTCCTCTTTGCAAGAAGAATATCAGAACAACCCAATAAAATGCCACGTCATTGAACAACGAGCCCAGTCCAAGAAGTGCAATGGACGCTGCTGTGATGCGAGACGAAGCCTGCCAAATAAACAATACCATCACTCAAGAAAACATGTACACTATCTTTGATTGAGGCCTAGCACCTAGCCAGACTAGGCCTTCTAGAATGTAGGGGCTAGGTCGATTATTAGCTGAATAACATGGAAATGGATATACCTTTCTTCCCCATATTGCGAAAGAAATTCGGCCACCATCAATCTCTCCAGCAGGAATGCTGTTGATAGCATTAATGAGAAGTCCAGCCCATGCCCATATTATGAGTGGATTTATCGACAAAGGGGTGCCTTCCTTGAGAACGTCTCCAATAAGTAGCTTAGCTATGTCCAAGAAAGAAAGAAAAAGTAGTGCATTAGAGTCGGTAAGTCCAACATAATTTTAAAACGAGAAAGTGGAGAAATGATATAAAGCGTTCGATGACTAGAATAACTTTGATGTAAGAAAAGAGTGTTTCTACTGATTCATCATGATGACAAAAGCAAATTAATTACCAATTCCCCCAACTAGAAGTGATTCATGAAATACGGAAGGATCCAGAACTAGGCCTAGTTCATCAGCTGGAGGCAAGACAAATCCTAAAAGTAAAAGCACAAAGCCCAAAGCAAACCCGGCCAAAGGACCAGCAGCTGCGACTTTCAAGAGATCCTCACGGCTTGGTACAATATTCACTATCCTTGTTATGGAACCAAAGGAGCCTATCTGCCATTTGAAGGTCATTAGAATCTTTCAGAGTGTACATGCACACCCACACTCAAATACCCATAAGTGAACCAGTGAATTATAGTGGCACAATGCATTCAAAATATGAAACAAATACATTGGAAAATGAGTCATTTCACATGTTCGTATTTATTCATGTACATTTATCTCACAGTTAAAAAAACCCAACAAATGTATTCAGAAGCATATGAACCATTTCAGCTCCAGGAAATGAGGCATAAAAGCACTACAGCTCACCTGCCAACTAGGGACAAAAAATGGCACACCAAGCTTAATTCCAGCTTCTTTTGCAACTAGAACATGACCCATTTCATGTACACCCAGAACAAGTGCAGTTACAAGAGCTCCAGGAAGGCCATTTTTCAACAACTCAATGTTGTCGAACACTGATCTGGAAAGAGAGATAAACCAACGTCAACAGACAAACCATGATATTTCTGTACTTGAAAAAATATATATAATTCATAACACTTTGGAATAATGAATACACAAGTATCGAATATCGACACATTAAAGATAATTAGCAAGTCAAAGTAACTTATTAGTAAATTTGTTGCTGAAATACTTATAAATTAATAGCATAGACCAGCATGGTAATTTTTCAATTAAAGCATTTTGCAAGAATAGGTAATCTCTGAAGTACCACTATAATTGTAAACATACACAAGATTAAAAAGAAAAAAACTCACAATAGATTTGTCTGTAATGCAGGAACATTACGCAGAAGTAAGGTGAATATAGTGACCAACCCAAAAGACCCCGCAGCAAACCATTCAGGAACAGCTGCATCTCAAAATCATATATATAAGACCAACTTTGAGATTTTTGTACCATCTATAAGAAAAGATTCTAAACAATATTCCAAAGAAAGAAAAGCTGATAAACTACCAGTAGATTCTGGTTGCAAGGTCTTTCGTGGCACCACAACTGCTACAGGTTTATCATCCTCTGGATTAATTAGGAGGAATAATTTATATAGATCTCCAAACTTATCCTGCATATTATATGTAAAGTCACATACAAATCTATGACCATGCCAAAGAAACTATTCAACATGCAAAGAAGATGCAGAGTCACCAACTTGCATTCTCCTTGCTATTTTTTGGTAACTTTTTGCAGCTTGCCCTCGTAGATTTCCCTTGAACAATATCCCACCCTGTAACAGAAAAGTACCGAATCAGCTGGCCATCGTATCATGATTATCGCATTTCCTAATAGAATGCTATCTAAGCTAATCAAGGCCTTTGATCTTTTGCTGCTTTCTTACATATAACTGATTAGAATAAGTTATTATTTAATTAACTTACTTCATATGGTTCCTGGCTGGTGACAAAGAATGTATCAAAACCAAATACTTGATCCTTCAGAATATCAATTGTTTCCTTCGGAATCCTGAATGATTCATCAAATTCCTGCGGCTGTTCATAGAGTTCAGAGGAGAAACAGAAGATAGGTTGTCATGAGAGAGAGAGAGAGGAGAGAGAGAGAGATTAAACAACTAATTGATTCGACATTATAATCACCTTCACACCTGGGAGGGGAGATCCACTAGAAACTTGAACAACTTCAACATCCTATAATGTCAACAGGCTAACATTCAGAAGAAGAACAATGAAAGAGGAAGTCTACTTAGATCAGAGTACAGATGCTAATATACATTCTATATAAAATATTACAGTAAGAACGTTCTGTGAATAAGATTGTCACTCATACATGACATCCCCTCCAAGGTGCAATTCTTTTACATCCCGTCACATTACTCATTTACCAAATAACTTTCAAATTTCTCACCACCTATTAAGAAACAAAAGATACTGCCTCTCTAGATAAGCAATCGAGCATATTAACCACCGAGACCACCACCTAGAACATAATATTATGGCAAAGGGAAGAACATAAAACTGCGAAAAGACACTAGTCCAAAGTTTACAAGGGTTGGAATCATATGGTGCGTGATCCATAAACCAGTGGATACACTAATGAAAGCAGCCAGGAAAATAGTCATCAGACAATGCTACTCATTGATGAACAACATATCCTTGAAAGTACCTCAATTTTGACTTGGGCATCATCGGTTACATCAGTTCCATCAGTATCATCGTTCACAAGGCTTTTAGTCTCAAGCATACCTGACTCAGCAGATTGATCGGTATCCTACAAAGAATAACTAGCACATAAGCAAGCCCAATAATATAATGATGTCATGGTCAAAAGATAAGCCCCAATAAAATCATGTTTTTTTGATGAAACTGATTACTGACCACGTTCTGCAGTTCCTCCTTCGAGTCATTCCCAATATTTGAATCACTTGAAACAAATTCCTCTGTTTCTCCATTTAAGTTCCTTTCCTTCAAAGTTCAGTACTCATTTCAACCAAGTGCAGATAACCAAGAAGCGAGATATTTGCAACAAATCGAAACAAAGGTTCAACACTACTGCGACATGGCATTCAAAAATAAAACCAAGACAAAGTACCTCCTCATTATTACTCTCAGGCTCCGTCTCCGTCTCACTCATGCTGCATATAAGCTTCAGATTTTTCCTACTCCTATGTATCCCGCAGAAAATTTCCCAAAATCCAACAAACTATTCAGTAGTTAAATAAATCAAAAACCTCTAATGCCAAACCACACAAACAGAAACAGTAATTAACAGTCACCTCAACAAGTGGCGAGAGCTCAACTTCCAACCCACAATCGCCGGAGAAGAGAAGCGAATGTGGCTGCAAGAATCACAACGAGACAAGGGAATAACGAGATTCCCGCCAAAACTCGCCGACAAATTCATTGCTGCTAAACTCGGATTCTAGACAATTGAATCAATTGAACTGTGCAAACATCGAATCAAATTAGGGTTCGATAATGGGGGGAAAAATCAAGGGTTTAGCTTGAAGATTGAGGGGAAATTCTGAGGAATTAGGAGGTGGAGCGCGTGGGAGTTGGAAATATCTTATCTACCGGAGTTCAATTCAATCATCAGAACAAAATAGGAATATAGTAATATTTTTTCTCGGTTTTGGGTTCGTTATTTCGGTTAAATTTACATACGCGCCTAAAATCTGATTTGCTTCCATCCTGCCAGTAATATTTGGACACGTGTCCTTATTTGCAACCTTATCATTGTTTATAACGTTTGGTTGGGCCGTTGGAGGGGAGGTTTTTTTGAAATTCTTAAAAGAAAAACCCCATCCATTTTAATAAAACATGCGAAAAAAGAAAAACGAAAAAAATAAAAATAATACTTCATGTGAATAATAGCATATTATTTGATATTGGGGTTGGATGGAACAATTTTTTTAGTTGTATGGATCATTCATTCCTTTAATGCACTTGGAATTTTACTATTCTAAATTTTAAGTATATTCGAATATTAGTAAATTATACCAAATATATATATATATATATATATATAATGAGAGACACGAAAGCGCAGTAACGCCTAGTTGTCCAAAAAACAATTGTTTTGAATTTTTTATACAAATATGAATAATAACAGTTATTTATTCATATTGTGAATGGCATTATAATTTATTCTAAACAACTATTTTTTGTGGATATGTTATCTTTCATAATTATTTTTATTTATTTTGATATTAGAAGAACAAATGCATGAAAAGACATACCTTCTCGGCTTCTCATTTATTAGGCGAGGCTTTGCAACAAATACAAGAATTAATGGAAATAAAATAGAAATAAAGAAAAAGAATCAACAAATAGAAATGCATATAAAATTGTGCATGAGAGGCACACACCTTGAACACCATGTGAGTCTAACAACTAAGCAAGTACGTAATAGAAAAGAATATTAAATGAGAAAGTAAAAAATAAATTTTAAAAGTGTTAATAAAGTTGAAATGTGAACAAAAATATATACATGCAAAACTCAACAAAGAGATGCAAGTAAAACAATCAATAAATAGCAGATTGACATATTATACATCATCCACACATGCATGCATATTGTTCGGGTTTAAATCATTTTCAGTCTTTTTAATTTTCGTTTTTTCTTAAAAGTTTCCATAATTATCTATTTTTTCGATTTTGTCCCACAAATTGATTAATTACTCCATTTTCATCTACTTTAACCGAAATTGAAATATTTGTCAATCATTAATGTTGTGGACAAAGAAAGCATAACGTGGATATTCTTATTAAATCGATCTATATTAAAATCTAATTCCAACTATAAAAATTTAATCACAACTCATTTAAATCATTCCATATCATTAATTTCTACTCTTTACAAATATAATAAGAAATATAAAAAATGGAAAAAGAAAAGTGGGGGGAGTGACAATTCCCAAATCCCTAAATCAAAATACCATATCAAAGTCAAAACTTCATGCTTTCCTTTTCCTTCTAAGTTCTAACCCTAATTGATTCCCCCAAAATTCACCAAACCAAGAATCCTAACTATATTTGATGCATGGATTCAAAGTCAATCCCATTAAGGGCACTTGCATTCATTCATTTTGAAGTGTTTTTATCTAACAAAATATTATTTTTATAATATTTGTTGTTATTGTAGAGTGTCGGTATTATTACAGGAAAATGTCATTTTTAAGAGAGAGGGGAGAGGGAGAGGGAGAGGGAGGGTGGGCCCAACACTGCATTTTCATTATTTTCGTCTTTTGCTTCATTTTTAAATTTTTTTATTATAATATTTTATTATATTAATAACACATTTATCAGAATTGTTGTGGGTGCTCTAATAAAACACCCTGAAGTTGGAAACCCTAAAGCTCATTGTTAAGAGCCACATTCATCTCTCCACAAATGGCAATTGATTAACAACACTTCCACTAAACAAATATGACTTCAATTCAATGCTTGGAGATAGTTGTAATTTCATTTCATAAATGAAATTTGATTTTAATATCCATACAATCAAAAAATCCACATCATTAATGCCAGTCCGAAACCTCTCAATTTTGATGTCATATACAATTCACGTGACACATATATCTTCCATGAATGTTGTGATTTTTAGGTAACATTGAGTAAAAATCAAGCAATTAATCAAGTTATGGAAGGAAATTAATATAACAGATAGTTATAGAACCTCATGCGCAAAAACTAAAAGTTCTATAGAACTAAAATGATTCTAACCATAATATTCTTACACACAGCACACACACTTATTTCGAGGACACTGGTTTTTTTTTTTTAAACTACATATCCATTTATTTCTCAACTTCTAAATAAATCTGAGTTACTCCATTTACCCTTCTCTTGATTCCTAAATAATTCAATTCTTGTCTTAGTTAATTGAGTTCAAGTTTTACTATTTTCCTCGCATGATTAATTACTACATATATAATTCCATTGCGAGAGAGAGAAAATGAAAAGGTTAATAGGAAAGAAAATTTTACTACTTTTCACACATGAGTTTCAGCAAAACTGTATAGCAACATCAATATCAATTTCTGCATCTATTCATGATAAGTGCAGCTACATAATTCCAATTCTAGAAAAGAAAAAATGAAAGAATTATTGGAATTAAAAAAATGAGACCTAAAAATATCAATATATAAATGTGTGTGTGAATTAATAGATATACAAGTAAAATAATCACAAAATTATACGTTATTGGCACGCACACACTTCTAATTCGAGTAAAATATACAGCTGGGGATATCCATCCCAATACTAAAAGTCTAAACACACCTCGTTTTTTATACTTTTTGAATATGGGATGTTTTAGTATATATTTTGTTAGGCACTTATTAGGCTGTGGATATTTTCAATATAATTCTTTTCCTTTTGTTTTGATTAATAATGATGAATCTAATACATCTATATGTTATTTATTTATGCCAAAAAATAAAGGAATAATAGGTCTGAGAAACCTCCCATTGCACTAAAAAGGAGTTCAAATCTGATAAATTACTCTTTTCATTATTATAGTTCCAGCTATTAAGTTGAGCATTAAGATCAACAAAGAAACAAAATTATGAGTTAAAATACTAAGACAAAACTTAATTCATTATATGTCTTTCCAATATCCTTATCAGTTTCTAATGCATTATCTGATCAACTCATATTTATAGGCCTTAAAAGAACATTCAAGTAAAAATTGATGCAACAAAAACATCAATGCTTTCCAGAAACTACAATTGATTTATTCAATTAGACTCGAGTAAGCTCGTGATTTATAAATAAATTCGATAAATAAAGCTTAGATTCGACAAATAAAATCTAGTAAACTCAAGCTATCGAAGAACAAGTTTTAGTGTTTAACATTAGAACATTGTATCAATGCACAGAGAGATGCATGCACAATTCACCTTTAATATATCACAAAACAGAGAAGGCCTAATGAGACTCAAGGATCACCAGCAGGTCTCTCATCCCATCTCGACTTTCGTTTTATCGCAACATCATTCACACACTTAGAGTGCTCACGAGGCATATTTGGTTTCGGTCCAAACACCCCAGGTTTGAGTTGTAAATGAATGAACTCATTGTCATCGTCTTCATCACTCTCGATCCAGCCATAGCAATGCAAGTGCGTGTGAGTATTGGTTGAATGAACACTATCTGGTGGTGGTAAAGCTAAGGTTCCACTGTTTGTTGAAGAAACTTGGTGGTTTTCACTAGCAAGATTATCGGTCTCCTTGATATTTCCGGAGGTTTGATCTGGAAGAATGTCTTTCCAGCTTTCTCCATCTGCCAGAGAATTTCATATTCTGCTTGTGATTAGACATTGAGAAGTGATGAATGAAAGTACTAATGAGTATTTGATTACCATGAGTGATCTGCGATACAGGGGGTGTAGGCTCTTCATTGCCGCATGAGTTGTCCTGGAAAGACAAACAACTCAACGTATGTAAACATGAACGAGCAAAAAGAAACTCAAATGCCAAAGAGGCAACACAAACATGCTTACTCTGCATTGTAGAGATAGCATAATTCTAAGCAACTAAGCAATTAAAATTTTGATATTTAAGACTCAGAAGACAATGATGGGACAGATTAACTCTCAGACAAAGTTTTCTGGGGCAATATAATTAAAGGATCCAGACTCTTCACTTTTTTCATTCACACCAAGTCAAAATAAAACTATTATATGCGATTTAGTAAGTCATCCTAAATTAAGAGGCAAAACAGAAATGAATATGCTCTAAAAGGATACTCTGATGAAACTTCGAAGATGAAAATGCAGTTATAGGCCACACTGAAAGGTGAGTTCTGCATAAGAACCGGTGACAAGGTAAACTGTATTGTGTATTTTATTATAAACATGTGAGCATCTTGGCTTGGACAAGTTCTTAATTCTTTTTGCAGGGCAAAAATAAATATAAGGTAGGAGGACAGAGCAGTGCAAAGCCAACATAACAGATTAATTTATATTATCCATAGTAGAATGGGGTGAAAAAAAGCAAAAGTGCATTGGTCAATCGTACCATTATTTGATCTCCATTGTGCACAACTTGCAAGTCCATTTCAGGTTCACGGAGAATGGCCTCAATAAGTTCCTTATATGAGCAATCCTCGATGAAAGGCCATGCTTCATCTCCACCATATTCCTTGTTTGAGAACATATTAAGCAAGTGAATTACACAACAATACTTTCAACATCTACCCTTTCAACTCAGCACACACATGCTTATATATTGTACACATGACAATTTATTGTCTCACACTGAAGACACATGCTAAAAGAAATAGAAGATATTGTAATGAATATTTCTATGGAACTTTCAATTGTGGAGGAACAAATAGAACAATACGAAGAAAAATCATTAGCCATTCCACATCACAAAGAAAGGCTACCAATAAGTTCCTTATATGAGTATTCCTCAGTGAAATGACACCCTTCACCTTCATTATATTCCTTAATTTAGAACACATTAAGCAAGTAGACTTTACAATTATGCTTTAACATGTCAAACTATTCTAGAATCGCATGCATCAATTCTGCACACAAATGCACATATGTTGCACACATGCACATTTTATGCAAACAGAATACAATGCCAAAGAGGATAGAAGGTAAAGTGATAAATACTTCTTAGCAACTTTGAGTTATGGAAGGACAAGTAGGAAAATATGAAGAAACTTTTGTATAATTTCTCTTAGTATCTTACTTATAAAGAAAACCACTAGCTCATAATCACAACTTCTACAGTTGATAATGCAAATAAAACAAAGAAACTTATAGTGCCTCAACTATAACCTAAAACTCTATCCTCAGTTTTCTATGTTCACATATGGATTTTAGTCACAGCCACGTCAACAAGCCTTATATGTCTTTGGATTTTGTGTTTGTTCTTGAGATCAAACTAGGAGTGAATCTCAGGCTAACAAAGACCTTTCCACCCCTTGTTTCATCAGTGTCTTGCTCTACTTGGATCCTATAGATTGCAATTAGTTACAATGTGTTCAAACTAAGCAAACAAAATCAAACTTCCCACTCAAAATTCCATAAGCTTGACAATGGAATTACATTTTTATACAACAAGAGGAAATCTGAAGTCCTACTTTGGCAGCTAAGGAAAAAAATCCGAATAGCGTGGAGGCTTCGCAACTGCTTTGGTCGAACTCTCAATCAACATCCCCCAACAAGATCTTGAAAACATCCAACAGGGCATCTCTGTGTAATAATAATATTCTGTAGTGTGATCATTTTACTTCACAGCATTTAGCATTAATAAAAAATAAAAAAATTGGACAGATTTGTTTGTTGTGCTTAACTACCTCCACACATCAATAGTAGACTAACTTGAATAACATAAGTTGAACAATCCTCAAGCCTTAATATGCCCTGTTATTTCAAAAGAGTTTAATGGGGGCAAACACACAAACACACACACACACACACACACAAAACCCTCATTGATCTTCAGTTCACTCTCAAAATAATCGCAACCATAACTGATGAAAAAAGTTAAAAATAAGTCCAAAATTACCTTGAGAAGTTCCTTGACATGTTTTCGAACTCTCTGCTCGGCGAAGCCATACTGCGACATGGCGTCAACAGCGGCGTCCATCCGCGACAAACGCGGCTACAAATCAAACCCCAAACCATTAGAATTCGAAAACAATGTACAAAGGAGCAAAGGAAGGGAAATATAGAAGGAAACAGGAAAGATTGATTGGAGAAGAAGTGGAAAAGATGAAACCTTTCTGGGTCTGCATCTGGGCATGGGTACAACTGGTTCAAGGACGAAACGCGCGTACAAAAAATTGTTTTACTCGCCTTCAAAAATGGCTAAAAGCAGAGGAAAGAGCAATATTAGGAGTAGAGAAAGATACCAGAAGAAGAAGGATACATATATATATATATACACACACATATGTGTGTATATATATATATATGCATGCTTTTATCATGCCTATGTATGTATGTATATTCATATGGATGTGTGAATACTCATCAATTTTCATCTTATCATTTTAAACGGGCCATGAGATTTTTTTTTTTTTTTGGCTAATAGATTTTATTGTTTAATGATTTAGTAAATTAATGTAATGAGTTTCCCTATTTATTATTGAGAAATTAAAATATAATATTGGGACAACCGGACAAAAGGCTAGTTTGAGCCTATCTGGTCTGTCGGGTCATTTGTGTTAGGTTAAATAGGTCTAATTTTTGTTTTTCTCTATAGATGTGTTGTGAGCGTTTACCTCATCGGGTTGGGAATAAATTATTGAATTTTAAAACCATGAGTTAGCAAAATATGAATCATCGGTAATATTTAGTGTTTTCATTTCTTATTTTATAATTTTTATACATGTCATGTATTAATTTGCGTTATTTATTTTAAAATATGAGATGAAACACACAACACAATAGAATAATATAGAATAGAATACATACACAATAGAATATAATAGAATACATATTTTCTCCATTCCAAAATAAATATCATTTCAAATTTGTTCGTGCATATTAAAGAAGATGATAAAAAGGCCGGTGCACCTCTATTAAGTAAAATTATTGGGTGAGTCTTTTCTCTTTCCTCTTAACAACCCTTTTTAATTTGGTATGAATAAATGAGATTATTTAATTTGATAGATTATACATAAATATGTTTTGAAATATTAAAATGACATTTATTTTGGATTTTTTTTTTAAAAGACAAATATTGGGATTGGAAATTATATTGGCAAAGAACTAAAAATTTGATCTCAATAATTCCTCAATTTTTTTCCTTTTTGCCCACTCAATCCTTGAAAAATGTAAGTACAAACTATGGAGTAGTGCTTGAAAGTAGAACAATTGCGCGAGACACAATATCTTGATCTGTCCAACTGATGTTAATAAGGCACAGAGAATATTAATACCCCACTTTCATGTTTCTTTCGGTTACTTTTTTTTTGTTTTAAAATTAACTAATTAATTAACATTTGACACAAACATATTGGTACAGTACTATAATAGATTGTTTAAAACAAAAAACTACGATCGAAGAGATGGTCTCAATTATGAAACTTTTCTTAAATTGAGGTTAGGAAATAAAATGTGTTACAATTTATCTGTTGTTTTTGGATTACTAAGAAGAGTTTAATTTCCTGATATTTTGAACTTTGTCATTATCTTGTTTTTTTATATATATTTAATAACTTATTCATAATAAGCATAAAACCAATTATATTATCATATATTACTTCAAAATAAAATTTCTAAATTTAACACAACATTAAAAAAATCTATATAATTTTTTTTTTCAAATATCTTAAAATCAAATTTCTCTCTTAAAAAATCATATTGGATGATAAACATTTCAAAATATGATAAATTTAAATCCACAAAACTATATAACAATAAAAAGTAAAATATTTTATCATTGACATATAATTGTGGACTCCATGCTATCATAATAATGAAATTTCTGATTTATAATTGTTTTTTAATCATTGAGGAAACGTTATCTATTCCTACATAAAAAACATGATTTTTTTTTAATTTTTTTATGGATATATAAAATGATTTAGATTAAGGTATAATTTTTTATTCACATATAAGACCTAAGAGAAATTAATTAGGATAATTACTTATTTATCATAACCCCAAATTTAGTAAAGATATTATAAGATAGGAAGTGAGTTATCTTTACTATACCATATGCAAAAACATCTATCTTGTTATAACTACACATGGGTATTCAAACTCCCCAAAATTTGACACGTTATCTCTATGTGTTGCAAAAAGAGAAGGGAAAAGTGAAGTTAGGAAAAAGAAAATTGAAAATAACAAAAAGATAGGAAAATCTCTCTCTCTCTCACGCACTCTCTCCGTCTCTGTTTCTCTCTCGCTCAATCTCTTTCCTTTTTTCTCACCGCCGACCACCACTCTCATCGCCGACCACCACTCTCATCGCCGGAGTTCGTTTTCGTTTCGGCAGGTACATTGGTCTTCCCGATTGCCGGCGCGGTGACTCTCTCTCTCTCTTCCCTGCCTTCCTTTGTCGTTCCTACCTGCTGCTTTTTTTTTTTGGGAATTGCCGGCGCAAGGATGCGCCGGCGAGTAGAGTGGGGGTGTGCCGACGCCGTGAGCGGCGGCGATGGTGCAGAAATCGGCGCCGAGGGTGTGTGTGGGTGTGTGCGTGTGCTTGTGTGTGTATTGTGGTGTGTGTTGTTGGGTATAAGTGTTGTTGTATGCGAGTATGTGGGTTGTGGTGTGTCAATCGCCGGCGACAGAGGTGGCAGAGGGACGACCGGCAGCAGCAGCAGCGACGGGCTTGGGAGATTAGGGGGTGGGGGTGTGTTTTGTGAATTAGATGAAGTCTAGGGCCTAAGTTAAAATCTATCAATTGGTTAATTAAAGTTTGACCTCAAGATCTTTTTGTATGACAATTAACACCCTTAACTATTGAATATTGCAAGCTGGCCCCCAGAGTTACGAACAGTGACACTTGGCACCCCAAAGCTTACAGAAAATTACATATTGACCCCTAAAGATTCAAATAAACTTTTGAAACGTCTTTTTGACCCTGTTACTTCCTAATTTGGTATAAAACCCTAATTTCAATAGTTTGAGGCTACATAAGCCCTAAGCGCAGGTGTCAGGTTATCTAAATGATGTATTTTAATCCCGTTTCTTTCCCTATAAGCCATTTCCTTTTACCTACATTCGTTTTTTTCCAAACGATCTTCTTTTTCGAACCCTTCTTCTTTATTCTCGATTAAAGTTTTAATTCAAGTTACGAATAGACTCTTTTAGTCGCTAAGATGAGGATTTTGTATCTTGTAGGAAGCAAAAGCAAACGATGCAATTAGGCACGCATAGCACCTAGAAGCTCTCCCAGACGTTATTCGACAGAGGTGGGGTAACTTCCACGTTTTCTCTTATGCATCCTTTACGATTTAAAGTGTAAATCTGAGCCTTTTGAAATATATGTTTCTGAGCAACGCGATGTATGTGGGGTAATTTACTTGCTTTCAAAGTTAAGTTTTTACGTGAATTTGATGAAAAGTGATGTGCTTATGTGAAGCGTACGTGAAAATTATATGAAATACACATTACATGCTTGACGAAATGTGAACGAATATGTGTAACTGGCAACGTGTACGAATGTGTAAATGGTTCATGAAATGCTTACATGGCGACTAAGACCCGCAAAATGCTTACATGGCGGTTAAGACCCGCAATTCTCTGAAATGACTATGTTTGTACTTGTTTTATTTTCCTTTTTCGTTATATTTTGCTTACCAATCCCACCCCACTGAGTGTCTTCATGCACTCACCCCTTTATGTTAAAAAAAATGTTTTCAGCTTAAGAAATGTTTGAGCATGGTGCGCGAGTGGTGGATGCCGGTAGCCAGGTTTTTTTTAAAGAATGCGGGGAGATCACATCTTATTTTATGTTGTTTAGAATTGTTCCTGATTATTGTCTTGTTTATCATAAAAAAGTGAAAATTTTTACGTAAAGCCTTAGTCAAAAATTTCATTTATAGAAAAGAAACGGGGCTTTTAACATGATATTATTACCAATATATATACACCAATCATGCTAAACTTATAGCATATCAAATATGATCATGTTGTTTTGCTCAATTTTCATGTATATACAAAATAATTTTCAAACCAAGGATATACATAAATTATACAAAATCCAATATTTATAATTTATAAAATATAAAATAATATATATTTGTATTTCTACTTTAGAAAGTGGAAATAAGAGTAATTTGTTTTATATAGATGGCAATGAAATTTCATAATTAAAAATTCAAAATATTTAAAAGATATATGAAAAAAAAAAATTATTGACATATATTATCACTTTTATATATAGCAATGACTCTCTATTCTTCAAGATTAATAATGAAGATTTATTTATATAATCCAACAAATGGACATAGAAAGTGAGTTTTATTAACTTTTTTTATAAGTACAAGTATAACTGATATCTTCTTATACTAAATTTGTAGAATTTAATAGAAAATATATGAGTCATAAGTTTGATACTTCATATTTATAATATTGTATGCAATAACGTATCATATTTTATATATATATATATATATATATATATATTGATTTATATTCAAGAGATATTAAAAATCTTTATATAATAAATAATTTTAATGATTTTTAATAAGAATTAATATAGCATAAATATGGTAAATACTTCAAAGTTGTCAGCATATTTTATTATTATATTGTTTTTATAAAGTTATACAATAAATTTCTACTTAATGTAATTAAATTATGTAAATCTGTGTTATATTATTAGTATTCTTACATGTAAGATATATTAAAACGGGGTATTATAAACGATGTACATCATGTACTTGTCAAATAAAAATTACGTGATTTTTATGAATTCTTGAAATTCAATCATTGTATTAATTTAATTTATTCAACTAATATATCTTTAATCTTTATTATAGCAATAATTAAGCATTTATTAGATGAGATTATATTAACATTCATATACCATATATAGATTATAATCTTCAAGATTTTGTCAATATCATAGATGATATTATTACAATATATATAAATCATATTTAATACAAATTTTTAATTAATAAATTATGAAATAATAAATATTGTATTTCTACTTTTGAGAGTCAGAAAATTTTACTATTTTTATATTAAGAGGGTAATTGTTATTTTATATATATATATATAGTTATTGATTCTTTGGCCATAAATATCGCAAGCAGCTAAAGCACCTTTAGCTTTCCCAATTCCCATCCAAGATTTAACACAATATTCCAAACACTCAATTTTTGAGAATTAAATTTAATTCTCTTGAGAAAGATTTTTTTTTTTTTTTCCTCTCTGAAATGGACCGATATGATACGACTGTGAGATTTATATTTGACATGTGATTTTGACCAATAATGAGACAAGACCTTTTTGGATTTCGTTGAATATTAAATCAAACTATTCTATATTTAATTTTAGATCACTTGTCAACTCCATTCAACAAATACATACCATTTCACATTATTTTAGCCGATACTTAAAAACCAAGCATTCAATTAATTTCGTATTAAACCCAATGTAAAATGTAATACACTTCGAACACAGTAGTCGACTTTGATTCAATTAATGTAATACACTTCGAACACAGTAGTCGACTTTGATTCAATTTTACATATACAATTTTGATGTACTAACAACCTGTAACAAAATTGAAGCACTAAACAAATCATGTAGAATAATTAATTTTTGAAATGTTGTCTCTTAATCTTCGTAATCATATGTTTTCATTTTTTTTTTAAATTAGCTTGTTTAATACTTGGTCTCCGAATTTTTCTTTTTTTTTTTTCAATCGATTTATCATTCTATTCAAATTTCTACCTTCTAACATAAGAAAAAAAGGAACAACAATCACTCCATGGACACATTCATTTAGGCACCAAAGAGAAAAAGAAACACACTACATCTTCAAAAGATAGTCAGATTCTTGCTACGAATTCCCGTTTTCGTGGTCGAAGATCAGCGTTTTGCAGGTCCACACTGATAGCATTTAGCGAAGAGACCAAACGTATCGACTTGCTTGATAAAATTAGTCATGCTGGCCCACCCACCGAGCCCAAACCCAACGACAAAAACCCAAACAACGATGAACGTGTTGACAATGTACATGCCTGTCCAGCTTGGAAGGAAGAATGGAGGCTTCTCTGCTGCATTCTGTTTTTTAAACAAGAAATCAAGAATCTCAGTTGATCACTTCAATAGAGACGAAGCTAACGAAAGGACGGATTGATTACCTGTCGAGACGAGGCCTTCCTATAGGTGAGCATATGAGCAAGAGCAGGGATGATGTACACAGTAAAGCTAACGAGAAGTGCCCCCACAGCAGAGTTTATGGGGCCGAAAAAGGGGAAGATAATGGCTAAGAACCATATTGGTATCACCACTGGCAACCTAGCTAGGGCCCTTACACATATGCTCTTCGTGTTGTGGACCCCGATCACCTTCTCCCACACGAAGTAGAGAGGCGTACAAGCAAACCCGAACGTTATAAACTGCAAGAAACAAGACATGTTCATGAGTTGTCTTATGTTGCTGTTGGGGGTAAATTGTGAGAATTAGAGAATTGTTAGACCTGGTGGATGAGCATTAGAACGACAGCTGTATCTCGAAAACCCGTACGAGGAAGCAGGGAGAAAGCATTCGAGTGAGTGAGGAGTTGGTCCCCAAAGGCCCAGTAAACAGCAGCAGCAGATGGGATTGTAAGAGTGAAGACATACAAGGTTGCGAGCAAATATATTGACTTGAATTTCTGAGGTTTCCACATAGCATGCATGATTTCACTGCAAGAATCAACAACCCTTTTAATCTCTGTCTATATATTTCAAGTTCCATTTCTAAGATATAGAGTTAAGAGACATAATATCAAAGAGTGATCATTAAATTGTGACATTCCCTAGTCCTATATGCAGTTTGATTAAGTTGGATAAACTACTTACACAGTGACAGCATGACCACCAAAAGTGTAAAGTATATTGGTGGCACCGGTAAAATACAACACCATTTTAGTCGGCCCCGAGTGAGTCACCCCTTCAACCTATGCAAACGATTGAAAAAACGAAATCTTTAACTTGATTGAGACAGTAACTTAGTATTATATGCAATGACGATGATGTATAATCGCATTACCTGGCCATGAACAAATGCTGCAATGGTCAAGTACCACGCGGTGTAAGAGGTCATTCCTAGACCGAGAAAGGACCATATTCTATAGTTGTGATACGAGGGAATAAACACGGTAGTAGCACAACATGCTCCGAATATGTATGTCCAAGTTCTCTTGTCTAAGTGATCGTTAATGTAATATATGTTACTGCAAATGATCAAGTTATTATGGAACAAATGCTAATTAAAGATAATTGTATTAGCTATATATTAAGGGGATTCACCTTGCACAAGCTATAAGTTGGATCACAGAGCCAAATAAAAGGAATGTACAATTGAAGGCTAATCCAATGGCCTTCCATTGTGGACCTAATAAGCCATCCAACACTTCAAACCACTGCATACATATTTAAAACAACAAAATCGTAATTATATCAATACTTTAATCCTTGATTTTTGAATCGTGGAGAGAGAAAGAGAGGACCTGAATGATATGGTTCTTGAAGCTGACGTTCTCTTTCTCCTTTCTAGTTCTATACTCAACATAGAGTATGCTTATAAGATATGCAGTCCAACTTCCAAGCAGACCATAAAATACTTGAAGAACTATTCCAGATAGCATTCCCAATTGAGAGAAAGAGTATGGCAAAGTCAATAGAACCTGTGCCACCTACAACCATGAACCAAAGATTCAACCTTTATTACAAAGCTATAATGAATAATTTCCAAATCACCCAAGAAAAAGAAAGAAAGAAAGAAAGAATCAGAGAGAGAAAGAGAGAGATGAATTTCTTCATATTCCCTGTTTTTGATTTTTTAAGAATTACCTGATTTGATGCACAACTGAACCAAGCATCATAAACAGATCCTCCATGCCAAAAAAGGCTTTTGAAGCTAAGCCTTGTATGAATGTTCTCTCCCTCTTCTCTCTCTCTCTCATCACCATCACGAACATTCTCGCTCATGTTCCCAGGGATGATAGCTTCTTCTGCTTGTTTCTGGGGCACCATTTTTCTTCACAACAAAATCTGAAACAAGGTTTTCCAATTAGACAAATGCAGAATCAACAACACTTATTATATAATGGCGTGATTGTTGAAAAAGAGAACAACTTTTCCCTGAAAAGACATAACTCACGCCAACACTCCTTAGCACTTGTGGGAGTGATGTGTTCTTTCTTGATAGTGCAGTGTGCATAGTGTGAATCTGAAGCTACATAAATAATGTCAAACATTCAATAAAACCCGCAAACTCAGTGACATTTCATCGAACACTTTCTGGTCAAGCAATTAGTAACACTACTATACTCCCACCTATTTTTAGATGCTATTACTAACTCTGCAGAGTGTTGATTTCCAAGAAGCCCACCACATTAAATGCCATCTCTCTCTCTCTCTAGGAATTTTGACAAACCAAGACGAGGAGGATGTGAGGGGTAGTTAGGTGGCTAAGAAAATGCCCAGAGAGAAATGCTTCCTTGCTGCACACACTGAACAGGCTTAAAGTCTCTCTGCCAATTTTCTCTCTGATACTAAACGCACAAAGTGTGTTCGATAATGCACTCTCTTTCTCTCTCTCCCCTCTTTCTCTCTCTATTGGAGGGGAGAGAGAGAAAGTAGTTTTTACGGCAAAAGAAGAGGCGCTTTTTCATAGTTGTTTTATATATTTATGCAGAAATGAGTAATGAAACTGAGAAAGCGACGCAACATGAAAATCTCTCTCTGTTTTCAGATTGAGACGACAAATATTATCCTACTTATGTTTGGTAATAATGATACGTGATCTTTTGTTTGAAATATGATACAAATATTCCTCTATCTATTATTAATATTTTTTTATTGAAAAATTATATAAATTTAATTAAAATTTATCCTCAACTGTCTCAGAGTCAAGATTAATATGAGTAAGAAAGTCTCATAATTTTTAAATCAAATTTATTTTTACAAATTCACACGCGGATTGAGGATTGAAATAGATACATATTTAATTAAATTAATATTATAGTATGTCATAATTTTTTTATTTTAAAAGCAATTAATAATTGATGATAATCGACAATAATTGTAGATTATTTAAATATTGTTAGTTTTTTTAATTTTCTAATTGGGAATGAATTTTCATCCTAAGTTGATTCGAATCAATAGATTTGAAAATATGAAGGAATCATGTAGAAATTTGGTTTGATTGAATATTTTGTATTTTGATTTGATTTTGAGGATTATTTTCTTTTATATTCTTGGAAATGTGGTTGGATTTCAAGATTTTGCGAATCGATCCAAATTGTACAAACCCATGATTATATCTATAATTTTCAAGAAAAGTTTATTCTTAATAACAAACATTCTCAGAAAAATATTCCTAAGAAAGAAAAGAATCTTCAATGATTTCTTGAATGAGCAAATGGGACCCTTGATCATCAATTCTTCCTCCACTTTCAATTTTAAATCATGTACATTTATTCATCACTATCTTAGTATCTTATCCTCTCTCTCTCCCTCTCTAAAAAGAAAAAGAAAAAAAGTCATCTTCTGTTCCTTTTTTGTTTGAATTTGACTCCAACAATGCCAAAAGTTTAGAAAATGTCTCTTGTGACACCGTTTCAAATGCGACGAGATTCAAGTATACTTTTTATAGATATAAATATGTATTTTTCAACTATAAATATATTTTTTATAATATAAGCATGAGTTATTTAAATATACATTTTACGGCTAAATTTTCTTTTTTATTATAAGTGTGATCGTCGCACATGAGTTTTTGTTCATTATCTATAAATTTATCATCTTTGTTTTGTTAATGGCTGGGATTAGCCTCCAGGTTTAGTGGGAGACCTAATCATTAAAGATAAATCAAAACACTTAAATCTAAAATCTACCCTACTTATAAAGTGATGATCATCATCACTCCAACACATTTAATTATTTTTTCCCTCTATTTGAAGATGTAAATTTTATAAGACCGAGTTTAAACGTGTAGTGGTATCATATATTTGCATAAAAATAGTGTGTTTGTAATAAACAAATCTTGTTAGGGGAACTTATGATTAGGAGGAATCAAGATTAATGAGCACAAAACCTCAAAAAAAAAAAAATCATTATTCGTAAAGACTTTGAAATTAAGCTTCATCTTGATGGAATCCTAGGTCTACGGCCAACTCACCTCTTTTTGTTTTTCCTTCTAATTATAAAAATTAAATGGCGTGCATGCCTAGTGTTTATTATGACCATCATTCTAATTGTAAATCATTTTTCTATATTAAACGGAAAACCACCTAAGAATGTATCACTTTCTTATTGATTTGATTTATCTCTCAAATTAGGATCTCAGTTAAATTATGTTTAAGTTTATTTTAATTTATATCAATTAATGTTAAATTAAATAAATTATTAACTATTAAATTATTAATTTTCAATCAATATAACTTAATTTCTTTATGTTGAAATAGAAAAAAATATCTATTATTTTATTCATTATTATTATCTCATTTAGTATATATAAAGATATAATTAAATTTTGGAAACAAATAAAATTAGGGAAAATCAAATTTTAAGTGCACTCACAATTTTATTTTAAATGCAAAAATATAATATCAATTTTGAATGTATATAGTAAAATTTTATGTATATAATCACTAACGATAAAAAAAAAAAAATTCATACATATAAGAATATTATGTATATAAATTGACATTACAAATATTTGTTAGGCCATGTGATTATAAACATATTTTTCTAAGAAAAACTAGCATTAGTGAATTCAAAACAATTAGTTGTTGCTTGCTAATATTAATACGTAAAAGAAAATACTAATAAAAAATGTGATGTCAGTTTATGTTAATACGGATTTAAAAAAAAAAAACTCTAAATATATTGTATTTTATATGGATTCTAATTTTAATTTCATTTTAATATAACATATAATTAGAGTATATGTATTAGAACTCCACTATTAAAGACCTTAAAAATCTTTAATAAAATGTTAAAATATTGTTCACTAAAACACATTTTTTATTACCATAAAAACATTTCTTTTATATAAATCAAAGTTAATTTTAAAATTATTATTATATATATATTACTCATAATGTATTATACTTTTATATCGGTTTATTAAGAATATTTATTTTGATATATCTCGTGAATCACACGAAAATCTATACAAATATTGTATAAGATGAATATAGGGAGATCGGGCATTTTTGGCGAGGATTATTTGTTAAATGTATAATTGTATTCTAAAAGAATTTTAATTGCACGGACTTATCTTAGTGATTGCATTAGCTAAAAAAATTATATTGATAAATAAAGTCCAACTTATTAAAAGAGAACTTCATTTTGTAAGAGTATTGAAATTGGTTTTGAGTTAGTGATTGGTGAAATCACTTTAATCAAGTATTTAGTGATTAAAATTAATTATTTGAGAGTTAAATGTCAAAATAGTAATCTACATTTGGATAGATAATTGAGGCATGTTGAATTTCTTATAATCAATTAATTGTTAAAAACCACTTGAAATGAGTTTAATCAATTGATTAGGGTGTATGAATAGTTATTTTTCCCGCACTGAAAGAAGTGCACATTTAAAACTTGTATAAATATAGTTTTGCTGTATGAGTCTATTAGTTAGTTTACTTTTGGAGTAGAGGGCTTGTGAAACACACACAGGTACCGACTTGGGCATGGGTCTTGATTCTTGACAATTGGACTTTGGGATTAGGTTTGACCTGAGCCCGACATATCTCTTTACAACTAAAAAATGAGCATGTTTGTCAAAATGAATGAGACAAATAGAGTGTATTTGATCTTTTTACGACTAAAAAATGAGCTCGATTGCCCAAATGAGTGAGACAAGTAGAGTGTATTCATTTAATTTGTTTCTAACCTCAAGTGTGGAAGTTTATAAATAGAAGATAGTTGCATGTGTTTTGATGAGGTTGTTGCATGTGTTGATGACTGATTGTTACACCTGAAGTTTCTCATCGGAGCTTGTGGGTTTGTGGTCCTACTCCCACAAGACGAATCGTTTCATCTTTGAAGTCAACACATGGTTCCAACGAGCACTACTTGGACTTGTTTTGTCTTAAGAAGAAAGGGCTACATTGACTTGACTTTTCTTCATCATTTCAGTTTAGCTGGCATTCTATTAGTAAACTTCTGGTGCGATTGTTGACATTCTATTAGTAGACATCAGTTGCTAATTGCCGACATTCTGTTAGTAGACATCAGATGCTGACCTTCTGCTTAGTAGACTCCTGTTTAGCCGACCTTTGCACAACTAACAGTCAACTAGTTGACTTCTAATTTTATTATAGATTAGGAAATCTATAAGTCACATTTTGCTTCATTGTTTTGAGTTGATATTATAGGAATACTTCTATTGGGATCATTATATAGACACCAACAAATAGTGTTTTAGGACTCACAATAGATAAAACTCTTTTTACTATTTCATAGAGCACTAAGAAGTAAGATTAGAAAAAGACTAGGGTTCTTTATTTCAATCTCCTCATAGCTTTTACAAGCTAATCAAATCCATTACTACAGGTTTTTTGCGACAAAAAAATGAGGAAAATGACCAACTTTAGGATCATCAATTCATCATATTCAAATGTAAGGCATCAAGTAGATGAAATATCAGATTAGGTTGGGTCTAGTTGGCCCATTTTGATACATTAGTGGGCTTATCTATCTCAATCCTCTGATTTTGATTCAGATATAAAAATAATCTAATAGTTTAATTGAATAGATAGATTTGAGTAGGTATTAAAATTGGTGGGCAAAACAATTGAAAATTGTGGTCTTATATAAGTCCAAACCCATACGAACATGTTTATTAATCGTTGAATAAATATTTGATTGTTTGTACAAAAGTATAAAAATACTTGTGCATGAATATTGAACTCAAGATACGTGAAAATTATAATAAGACCAAAGATAAACGCGTGGAATCAAAAGATATTAAAACTTTTTTTTCGGACAATGGTCTATAAATAATAAATAGTTAAATATATAATAAATAGATAATAGATAATAAACGGCTAACAAACATTATATGAATACTGTGATCAATCAAAATGTTGTGGGCTTCTTAAATTTCTAACGGGCCTTGAAAGTGTATGGATTTCACGGTTTCACCCTTTGAAAACATAATTTTAAAATTAAATTGACATGTGTATTTATCAACAATCAAATCTTTTAATAAAACATTCATTTATGTTTTATCCATATAGATAATTTACAATTCAACTCACCTCCAACTCTTTTATATTTTATCATAGACACCAACCCAACCTTTAAAATATTATTTCCTCATTAATTATTAATTAACATTATTTATAATCAATTTTTATTATATTTAAAAGATATAAGAAATAGATAAAAAAAAAAAATCTTTGACATTCTAAATCCATTATTATAATAAGGTAAAAATGATTTGGATTATTTTTGGAAATAGATTGGCAGTTTTAAAAAATAATTTAGATTGTTTGGATTTATAATAGGAAATGATAGAAATTAAGTAATAAATGATGAAATTTCAGATTGTGAGAAAATAGAGAACTTTAGATTGTATTTCAAAATATGTCAATATTGGTATCTATTTGTAAAGAGGAAAAAAATACGAATTTTGATTATTTTTTTAATAATAACTATCTTCAATACTAGCAATTTAAATTATATCAATTAAAAAATTTATTTCTTCCACTAAAACCGTAACACTTGTCACAATACGGATTGAGTGTAAAACTATATTTATTGGTGACACTCACTCAACCCAAACTACAAATAAAATATTAATTTTTTTTCTTCCACCTACACAACCCACAACCCACAACCCAACCCAATTACAATTTTTTTATACTTTATTATTGACACCAACCCAACCCAACACAATTTTTTTTTTTTTTTATCATTTTTAATAATTGTGTATTGTTTTGTGAGATTTTTTTTTTATATTTAAAAGATGTAAGAAATAGATGAAAAAATATTTGATATATGATAGTAATTTGATGAGGAAAATGAGAACTTGAAATTGTAAGACAAGAGATAATGAATTTTGGATTGGTGAGAAAATATGTTAATATTGTATTCTATTTGTAGAGAAAAAAAATTATGAATTTTGACAATTTTTTTAATTTTTTTGATAAAAATTATTTTCACTATCAACATTTTAAATCATATCCAAATTTTTTTTATGTCCACCAATTAAAACATGCCATGTGTCATTTGTGGATAAAATAACAAAATTGTGACACATGGTGACCAATGTCATGACACCAAACCTCCATTTCCATTATTTAATTATATTTATAGTTTGACATTTAGTGGTGACACTCAAGCAAGTGTCACCGATAAATGAAGTCTAAAGGTTGTGATACCGATTAGCCCGATTAACTAACCAACAGATATCGTGTCTTTTCTTTAATTTTTTGTTTTTTTAATAAAATTTTTGGTTACCTATAAATATAGTCTAAATATACACACTTTCCACTACTTCACCCATTTACTCCTTAATATCCTATAAATCCTACAAGCGACTACCTCACCCATTTATCCATCTAATTATTGCTTAAGCTCATTGGAATTTCCAAATTCTGTGACTAAAGAACAACTGAATTCTTCCAACATTACCACTAATTGCAAATATTTATCCTAACAATAGGAGGATATTCCCATAATCTCCTCTTAATTTAGCCTTTATTATTTATCAATTTGAATTTCAACAATTAAAAAACATGATTAACAACAATAATGACAATAACCCATTTCTTATCGTCATAGAATGTGTACATTTCACACTTTATATAAATTCGTTCTAACATTTATTTCGTCTATAGTCCTATTAAGAGCATATAACAGTCATTCTTTTTAGAAATGATAACCACATCCAAGCCCAAATCAACTCTAATGAATCAAAATGTAAAAGTTATGATCAAACCCAAAGGAGGGGGGAGATGGTCCATATGTGGAACAAACCCTTTAATTACTTAGCCCATCAACCGTACCTCCTTTGGAAACTAACCAATCACAAGAGGAAGGCCCAGGTGCTAAAGCCCAATAAGAGGCCCAAAACATCGCCTCACGCTACCAAAACCGTTAGATCTAACTAAAATACTCCAATCTCAACCGTCAATCATAGGGTTTGGTCTTATATATACCATTTCTTAACACTTCACAAACTCGCGTTCTAGGGTTTTACTTTTCTCAGTTTTCTTCCAAAATCCCAAATCTGAATTGAAGAGGTTAAAGTGACGGCTCCGCCGCTGTCCGCCTTGACACAGCACCGCTGCTCCGTCTTGGCCCTCATTTTTGCATCTCTTCCGTTCACTTCTAGGGTTTTGTACATTTAACACATATACCAGGTAGAAACTTTTGTTGTAGTTGAGAGAAATGGCGCCTAAGGTTTCCAAAGCCGACAAAAAGATCGCTTACGACCAGAAACTCTGCCAGTTGCTCGATGAGTATACTCAGGTTTTGGTGGCGACGGCCGACAATGTCGGTTCAACTCAGCTCCAAAACATCAGGAAAGGGCTGAGAGGTGACTCCGTGGTTCTTATGGGGAAGAACACTATGATGAAGAGATCTGTTCGGATCCATGCCGAAAATTCCGGAAACACGGCTATTCTTAACCTTATTCCTCTCCTTGTTGTAAGTCTTTAGCTTTTTTGAATGTTGATTTTAATGCTTTTTTCTATTTAATTGTTTTATTGTTGTTGAATTGAGATGCATTTATCGTACTGACTAAAAGATTTAGGGAATGAAAACCTGTTTTAGCTTTTCATATTGATATTAATTATAAATGATAAGGCCGTTGCTAAGTTCAAATTTGGAAATAGTATAATATGTTCTTTTGCGAGTTAAAATGTCTTGTTTTTATATAAATTAGAATTAAATTGATGGTGAGAATTTATCACTAGCGGTTAATTACTTAAAAGATGGATAGTTGAAGAAACTGTGTTGGTTTTATTTGGACAGGGCAATGTTGGTTTGATCTTCACCAAGGGTGACTTGAAGGAAGTCAGTGAGGAGGTCGCCAAGTACAAGGTGAATTTATCATGCTTATTCTTTCTTTTTCCTCTTTGTATTATATTAATCCGATTCACCATGCTAGAACAATTACGAGTTGTCAATCCAAATCATGTGATAAATATTAGTGTACTAGTTAACTGTATCTTTTGCTTGATCCAAATGTTCTTATTGTTTTGTTGAGGTTTTATATCTGTTCGAGTTGTACCCTGGAACATTATGTGTTATATTTAACTACGTTTGATTTGGTACTTGTAGTGTTGTATTTTAATGTTCTAGCACAGTAATATTCACTTTAATTTTGCACTGCTAATTAATACTGTTACATACACTGGTCGATTTTGATTAGAGCTGTGGAAGTCTATTATATCTGTTTCGTAACTAAATATTTAATTCTTTAAATTACTTAGTATACAGAAACAAATTTTTGGAATGCAATTTATTCAATATAAGTGTTATATTGAAATATCATTCTCGTATTTGCTTTGCCAAAAAGCGGTTAATTGGAAAATATAATTTCCATGATGTCAGAGTTAGATGTAGAATATTTATCTGGATCAATCTTGAATTTGCTTTGCCAATATTTCTTATTAGTTTCTAATATAGTCATGCCTGTGTGTTATCATTGTTATCAGGTTGGAGCTCCTGCTCGTGTTGGTTTGGTGGCTCCAATTGATGTCATTGTCCCACCTGGAAACACTGGTCTCGATCCATCGCAAACTTCTTTCTTCCAGGTAAGATATGAATAGTTTTATTCTTGAACATTTCCCTTTACTTTTCTTTCCATATGATTCTAATATGTGGTTTATATGCCTCCAGGTTCTTAACATTCCCACAAAAATTAACAAGGGTACTGTTGAGATCATCACACCTGTGGAGCTCATCAAGAAGGGTGACAAAGTGGGCTCCTCTGAAGCTGCTCTTCTAGCAAAACTTGGAATCCGTCCCTTTTCTTACGGTCTTGAAGTCGTCTCAGTCTATGACAATGGATCCGTTTTTAGTCCTGAGGTGCTCGACTTGACTGAAGATGATCTGATCGAGAAGTTTGCTTTGGGTGTTTCCATGGTTACCTCATTGTCGCTTGCGATCTCATACCCAACACTTGCAGCTGCGCCCCATATGTTCATCAATGCATACAAGAATGTCTTGGCTGTTGCGGTTGAAACTGATTATTCCTTCCCCCAAGCTGACAAAGTCAAGGAGTACCTCGCAGTATGTCTCAACTCTTTTATTTGTTAATCTTTCATGTTGTTGTTTGGCCCTCTATATTTATCTAATGTGTACCTTGTGCAGGACCCGAGCAAGTTTGCTGCTGCAGTTGCTGCTCCAGTTGCAGGTGGTGGTGGTGGGTCTGCTCCGGCAGCTGCTGCCAAGGAAGAGGAAAAGAAGGATGAGCCTGAAGAGGAGTCCGATGAGGACATGGGACTTGGCCTTTTTGATTAAGTTGATGGTCGTTTGCTTCTGAATTGTTTTATCAGTATGAACTTGTTTTATGTTTTTCACTTGATGCCAGGACTAAAGTTTTTATGCTGTCTAGTACTCAGTTCCTCATCACATCTCACATTATCTCATCTGTTTTGATGTTATTCTACGTTTCTAGTGTCCTTTATAATTGCTCTTGATTTTAAATTTTCTTATAATTGCTTGGCTTTGTTATATTTGGATAACTATTTGATTAGTTTCCATTGTGTTTGCTGTGTTTAATGGTGGCTCACAATATACTCTAGACACATTATATGATAAAATGGTGAATTTCATATGATACTCATTTGAAATGGATTAATTTATGTTCAATTTTGATTGAAAATAGTGAAGACATTGTTTGATGAAATAGTGAAGAAATTGCATGTTATACAGATTTGAAATGGGTTTGTTTATGTTTCAATTTTGTTGAAAATGGTGGTTAGAAAACACTGCTAAACCTCAGATTTCTTGGTTCATTTTCATTTCTTGAGCTTCTGATATTTTGGGCCCATAAAATAAATTTGAACACTGCTGGTTGGGAACCCAACTTGGTCTTTATACGGCCTCTTCTTTTCTTAAAGTAAAAAAAATAAGTGAAATGAAAGAAACAAAATGTGTGTTCATTGATAGGAAAGGTATTTTATGCTAATTGTATTTAGTCCAAAAGGAAATTGTATTCATTGAACTTTTATTGAAAGAAGGATCATAAAAGAAGAAAGAGCATTTGTGTATCACGTATGTATATTAAACTTCCATTATTAAAATTAGATGTGTTTTTTAAAGCTTCTTTACTCGAACATGCCGTCAAAACTTCTTTTACTTGAACGTGACAGAAAGAAAATAAGAACTTTTGATAGTAATTTTTTTTTTCGTAATTTTTAAGTTTTATTTATTTTTTTGTTTTGATAACCTAGTTTGAAGAAGGAGCCAAGTAAAATTCATCGTAGTTTCATAAGAAATCTTAGTTTGGGTATCAATCAAGTGCCAAATTGCTCCCCAATTCTTGATCCAGTCTGTTGATTTAGAAATTCATTATTATAAACATTATTTTTTTTTGAATATATATGTGTGTGCTTGTTTGTTTGTTTGAAGTAAAAGCAAATATAACAATTTGATAAATATTTATGCAATAAAAAATGAAGATGAATACGACGCTTACAAAACCGTGTTAATTGCAAGTTTTCAACTTAGATAATCGCATTTACCAATTTTCTCACAAAAAATATAACATGTCGAAATCCTTATCTATGAAATTGGTGTTAATGAATAAATATTCCGAAATAAGTTAGGCGAGACACCAAAACAAAGAAAGCAATTACATTGAGGAGTGAATTGAAATTCCAACGTAAGATAGCACAAAATTGGAAGAAGATAGAGCAAATAAAATTCCAAAAAAAGGAGGATATGTAAGAGCAAGTGGATCACTAATTATAGGCACATGTGGTAGATAGATGCTTATCCAACTTTGCCCAATTGATATGGTTGTTAGCAACTTGAATATATATATGTCAATTTCTTCATACTTCCAATAGTTTCGAAATTTATACCTATCTACTTGAATGGAACTTTGTGGAGAGAAAATCCATTAGATTATAAGAACCTATCAAATCATTATCATCATCAATCAAAGTGCTTCAACATAGCATTTGATGTATGTCTCTCAAGTCAGAGTTGGAACCTCTTATTTGAATATATTCAACTTAATATATATCATTTGTTACACTTGTTAAATGAACGGGTCAGAAAAAAATCATTGTTATTTGACCTTTAACATGATATCTTATTTAGTATCTCATTGGAGAATATAATTATATTCTGAATTGTAATAGTAAATTAAAATTGTGATTATTTATTATTTGTTTGTTAAATGCAAAAGGTTGGAATAAAATTATAATTTTTAAAGGGTTACTATCAATTATATCAATTTGTTACTTGAACTATTGCACTTTTTTGCAATGGGTGCCTAAACTCAAATTTTTTTTTTCGATCACTAGTCATTCCTTCGAAAATTTCCCAATTGCTATTTGAACTCAAATTTTAACACATGCACTTTCCAACCAAAAACAACCACCGAAAAACTCGAAAACATATTTTACCTCCAAACATCAACCAAAATGCATGAGTCATACATCCACTAACCCCTTCTCTAAGCCAATTTATAACTCTAAGAACATCTCCAACAGTGCGTTGGATTCTTAAAAATTTAGGATTTTTTTGCTCCAACAATGCTTTAAAAGTTCACAGTAAATTATTTCAAGCGTCAATCTTGCGTTGGATTTAAAGCGGGTCAATTCGTGCGTTAAATCTTTTTTATTTTTTTATGGAATATCTCCTTTTAGTGTGAATAATAAGTGTACACTACTGGAGACGATTGATCATTTTTACATGAAAATAATGCAAATTTCACAGTATTTTTTTTTTTTCCTGCTTGAGATGCCCCAAGTCAATTTAACATTTCTCATTTGATTTGAACTTGAATCGAACAAAAATCTTCCAAACCCTAAAATAATTTTTGTTCGATTCGCGCTTGGATCAAATGAGAATCATGAAATCTTGAGGTTATTCTTTGGCTTCAAATAAGGTCATTTTGGCATATGACTTGTGCATTTTTTATTGATATTTTGTTCAGAGAATATATCAAGATTTGAGTTTGCATATATATCGGAAAATTTCGAATAGAATGACTGACAATTGAAAATTTTTGGAGTTTAGCACTTATTAAAAATGTATAATAATTCAGGTAACAAATTGACATTAATTTTTTTTTTCCTGATAATTCTTTTTTGCTAAGTGTAGAGTAAATTTCAAATTTAGAATTGATTGGTTTCTTTTCAGTTTGAGACAAAAAAAGAAAACCTTATTCCCGAGAGTCGAGAGATGGGGAGAGAAATTGTTAAAAGGGGAGGCGTGCTCGATTATTTTTATTTATTTATAGCATTTTGACTTTTAAAATATTCGGTAAATGGAGGGGGAATGCATGGCATATTGGCATGGGTCTTGGCGTCACCATCCCACTAAAAGAGATGCTTTTTTGATAAACACACCCCTAAATCTAATTCATCATATATGTAGTACCAAATCTTTTTTTCTTTTTCTTTTTCTTTTTTCATTTCAAAAAGTGAAAATACAAATTAATAATATAAATATAAATATAAAGGGGAGGTTTCATGCCAAGAAATGAGGCATTGACAGTTGCGTGAAAGAAGACGCATTTCACGATTGGCCACACCTATTTCTATTTATTTTCTGCTTTTTATATTTTACCTTTTTGGATGAGAATAAATCATCTGATGAAGATTCCTATACGTACTACTATAATCTTTTCTGTTTTATTTAAAATAACCTATTTTTATCTATTGTCTTTCAATAAATCTACAACTTGAATAGAATTAATAATTTTTGATCCCCTCAAGAAATGAAATAGGTACAATTTATAATATACTCATGCAGCTATTAATTAATACAAATAAATACATGCATTTACATTTTTCACTGTTGTAATTGAATATTCTATCATTCGATTCGTTTTTCGATAGCCCTGTCCTATTGCAGTTGGATTTTTAGATTTTTTCTTTTTCCTTCTAGACCCAATTTATTCCCACACATTATTTTTATTTGAACTTCTTTCCTATAAAATAAAAATGAAACATGTAAGCTTAAGCCCTAGAAAAAAATTATAAAACCTTGAACATGATAATGAACAAATGAAATCAACTTACGAATGGAATGATCGTGAAAAAAAAGAATGATATTAATATATTCATTCAAATACTTAGTATGTTAAAAGGAATGAGAAATTGGTTTTTTTAAGAGGAAAGAATATTAGAGAGTATGAGTACCTTTTATCATATATTATTAATTATTATGTATATCAATAATTTTATTATTATTATTTATTGTTATTAATTATTATTATAACTAATGGGTTGAGGAACATCCAATGGTATTGGGTGGAGGGAGTGACTCATCCAATGGATATGGGAGTGGAGATTCCTTCATAATGAGAATCTCCATCATTCATACCAATCATATGAATTGGAATATGAATATGTGTATAGTGATTTATTTCCATCTCTTTCATATGCATCAATCATCATGTTCAAAAACTGAACTAAATAATTATTGCTCATATACTATTTTTCTAATTGATGAGTATACATAATTTTGTTTGATGATGTGTGATGTCTATACATTATGAATGCTGTTGTATTACTGTTAAAAATAGTCATTTTATATTGTAAATATATACTACAATGCGTTTCGTACTCTAATCCTACATCACTAGCTATATATTAATGCATGCATGTGTTTCATACATATCATTATGTGTCAAAATAAAATTGGAATGTTTTAGCGGCCCCACTGTTGTGTTGCAGTTGCTTAAACTCATATCTATTTCAAATTTGATTCCACTAATAAATTTAATTCATATGATCTTTGGATTGTCTTTGGCTTGAAATATTTTGATCACATGTATAAGATATTGCCCTAGTTGGTGCAAAGTAAAAATTTCTGAAACAAATTTCATCAAATTTCCCAACTCCCCGTCGAATATTTAATTAAGGAAATTTGAGCACAAAAATATTTGAGGGAGTGAAATCATATGTTGTATTCATGTTACATCTAACTTATTCTAAATTAGTTACAACATGTCATGTGTAGGGGTGAAAATAGTTCAAACTATTCGACATGGGACTATGACCCAACCTATTATTGATCTAGTTCGGTCTAGTCTCTTCTCTTTAGTAAACAAGTCAGGTTAAGATTTTTTATCAATCATATCTATGAATATAGGCTAGACTCAGGTCTTAAGGCCTAACAGGCTGTTCTATTTATAATATTTATATAAATATATGATATATTTAATATCTTTTATAAATGTATTCTAATATATGTTTTATATATTTTTATATTTTCTATTGGTTTCATGTTTTTAGGTGTAATTCTCTAAGTATAAATGAAAGTTAATTTTTTTGGAAAAAAAAATTCATATATGCTGGATAATTTTGTAAACTATTAATAGGCTTTTGATAGACTTTAGGTCACACTTATCCACAAAACAGGTCAGACTCGAGTTAAAAAAAAAAGTCTTGGCCTAATATTTACACTTCAGGCCCAGACCGACCAACAAAAAGTCCCACTTGACCTAGCCTATTTTCACTCTTAGTCATGTGTATCAAATTATATCATTAGTTAACACATGCTGATATGGTCGAACTAAAACGAATCGGGCTCTTTTCCCTTAAATCGAACTAAAGTCAAAGTCAGCATGCGTGAACAACTTAAAGAAGCGAACAAAGGTTACTTCAGGATGAGCGAACTTTTCTACGACGTTATTTTGCGAACCGATTAAGTTTTGAGACATGACGACGAACTGATTCATGATGACGACGAACTGATTCATGATGACGAACTGGATTAGTTATGGAACACGATGACGAACTGATTTGCGATAAAGCAAGACGAACTGTTTTGAATCCAACTAACTGCTATTTTTGCGGAACCAGTAACCCATATCCCATATTTTGTGGGATAAATCTCAACTAACACGTATTTCAGGGAGTATATATATACCTCTTATATTCATTCTTTATTTTGTCACATACACAATATATTCAAAACATACACGCACATTGCTTGAGAGAATTTTATCTAGCAACCCTATTGACTTGAGCGTCGGAGTCCCATCGCCGGGAATCCCTCCCGGTGTTTGTTTTGCAGGTCTTCGGGTTCGAGAATTCGAGTTTTTGGATCGAGAACCAGAATGTTGGATCGGAGCAACATCACATGCGTGTATTAAATGTCATAAAATACGAACTGCAACATCAAATGTAATAGAAGATACCAACTCATTTTTAAGAACTCTTCCACAACAAATTAATTAAAAATATATTTATAGTCATGATGATGTCGATATCGACGAAACACTTATTTAGAAATATGCATTATAGAATTAAACCAGGCATGATAATGCATCCCAAAAATCAAGAATCGAGTACAAAACTAGGGTCGAGGATATATATGTTGGTTTGTTTGCAATCAAAAAAACAAGAAAATGGAAGACAAAAGCAACAAGAAAAGAATCTTAGATAACTCAACTTTGGACAAAATCATTGGATAATGTTCGCAAGCTACCTTTGGATCATTATCTTCCAAACAAAAACGACTATGTGGTAAAGATTGACTGGCTTAATTGCACTTTATTGTCTTGGATTTTCTTGTTTTAAGATATAGCTCCTCAAAAGTCATTTTAAAGATTTTTTGAATATATTTCACCTACATTTATCAAGACATGACATATATATATATATATATATATATATATATATATATATATATATATATATATATATATATATATGTTTTTTTTTTCCTCAAGGATCTTTTGTTTTGAAACTTTTTCATGTTCTCACATATATTTATCACACCTAAGCTAGCCTCTATCTTCGTTTCTGGCTAACCCAACCTCTTTATTATTGCTGGAAAGCTAGGATACAATATATTTTTTCATGTATTTTAAAGTCATATCAATGAAAAATTTATAACAAACAATGATACATGCATCATTTAATACATGTAACTTATGATATATGGTTTTTTCAAAACATGAGATGAAATAACTATTTTTCTTTTATCTATAAAGTATGACCACTAAGAATATGTGATAACACTTAAGAATGATTCTCAAAATTAATTTATATAATGCTTTTAATTTATTTTAATTTTTAAAACATGCATACACAAAGATGTAAGAGAAAAAGAAGAAGATAGAATTAGTTATATATGTGATGAACAAATTAAGTATATCCCAATCAAAATTTTGCAACCGTTTATCTAATACATATTGATCATAAAACCTTTTCTTATATATTAATATAATTAGTTGAAATGTCCAAAACAAAAATCAAAATCCATGCATTACATGATTACATGTGTAATGTTACACTAGTAATGCTTTTTCCATTTTTGGTAAACACCTAAAATATCTTTATTATATTATTTTCATGTATTACATGGATAATTAAATGTGAAAAAAATAGCAAGATCATTAATACTCGCATTGTATTGCATGATATTATTTGACTATTTATAGATACATTCATTTATGTAAATTTCCTGCACCGAGCATGAGTTATTAATGTCAATAAACTCATACGTAATGATACAAACAGCAAAGACGAACCATTTGTTATATGGTTATTTTTAAAATTGAGAGCTTAGAAATTCAAAATTTAGACATATCTAATTGCCATTCATGCATATTAATTTGATTTAAATATAGAACATTATAATTTTATAATTAGATCCTAATTAGTGACACTTCTACCCATGAGCCATATGATAATGCGCGCAGTAATAAAGGCCCAGGTCTAAATTTTAATCCAAATTATATCTATTTTGAAATCGTGGTTTCACATCTACTAAAAGTAAAATGAATTTTCAATAGGGTGCAGCTATCCGCACCCCAAGATTTACTAAACACACTTCAATCCTAGTGTTACTGTTCACAAGTGATGTGAACAGTAACACTAGGAATGGTGTGTGTTTAGTAATTAGTGGGGTGCGGATAGCCGGACCGTTTTCAATATTCTCTCTTAAAAAGAAAGGCTCATTTGAATGTAAATATTAGCTCCAATTGGCTTTATATTATAAATTTATAATAAGAAAACTTTTACTCCAATTGAAAGTAAATATTAAAGAGTAAGTCTCTTGTGAGACCGTCTCACGGATTTTTATTGTATTATGTGAGACAGGTCAACCCACAACCCAATCATCTATAACTCAAACCCTACAATTCACATGTTGTTTGTGGATGATGAGCTTCATTTCATAGTAACTATCTGTGAAATCATCTCACATGAATTTTTATGAATATCTAAATCCATCCTTGCCTTTTTAGGGGTCTTGTCTTCAATTCGGGTCATCCCTGTGTTCTCCTAATAAATCTCCTAACATTGAATCAAATATTATAAATTGGCATATCCTTGTCTCACTTACAATTATTATGAATCATCCTCGACAAAATTTTAATAATGAATTATATAATTGAAGTACTAAATTTTTTAAATTAAGTTATTCTAAAAACAAAATTAATTGTTAAATTTAAATAAATTGTAAAAAAATATAAGTTATTCAAAATTATTGAAAAATATAAGGCATACCAAATATATATAATTGCAAGAATATTTTTCTTAGGCTCGATCCGCATATCATCTGATTGAATCAATAAAATTTGATTAGTCATTTTATTGGTCCCCACTAAAATAGTCAACATTACTCATTTCACACAGATTAAGAAAATACATTTAATCTACGTACTTGAAAAGACAAAATTTACCCTCAAATTAACTTTCTTTTATATCCTTATTTATATACACGGGTGACTAGACAAAAAACCACCAACATTTATATATAATTCACAAGTTTCAAACATTAATTACATTTTAGAGAAATTATACTTTATTTTATATGACTATAATTCGATGGGCCAAACAAAATTCATTAAAAGAAAATCCTAGAAAGCCAAAATTCATGGAACAATTGAAAATAAAAAAAACTAAAAAGAAACAAAAAATGAATGTGAATTCCCATATATATAGATAATGGTGTTGGAGGGAGAAGGGCAAAATGGGAAGAAAACATGTGTGGTGCTCCCCAGGAAACCAACCACGCCATCTCACTTTGACATGCTTCAAAGTCAACCCCCACCCACGACTTTCCAACCAAACCACATCACTTTCTAATTTTTTTATCATTGCCATTATCTACTTTAATTTTTATATATATTATGTCGACAAAAATAATTATTTTTATCTGTCCACATACTAAAATGTGATAATTTAGTTTCCATCATGGATTATAAACAGCTCTTGACGATTTTCTAGAAGATATATCTACTTAATTAGAGTATATGTATGCATTATTCATTATTCACTCTATATTTACATACAACTATGTATATATACACACATAAATATTGTGGTGAGTAAATAGTTAGTGGAAAATTACACAATAAATTGAGTGTATTTCATCAACCAATATAACAACTCAAACAAATTTTAGCATGTATATATGCATGAATTATTCTATAAATTTCTTCGAAAGGTTTTAATTTTGTAAAGAATTTGTAATGTTTATTTAGGAAAATTTGAAAAGAAAAAAAAAAAGAAAAGAAAATAACATGCATTGAAAAAAACAAAAAAAACAAAAATTTAAATCATATTGTGACGATTTCTGTTCATAGTTTTCTGCTTTAATTTGCGTTTGATAAAAAGAGTTATGTTAGCTAATTAATTAATTAGTCTGATGAAAAATTAATAATAAAATACTATACATGTGAATTGACTAAGTTGGAAAGGGGATATATTAACAAATAAAGTGATTACATTTCCATCAATACAGCTAGAAATTTGATCTAGTAAGCTTTGTCATTAGAATGTTCGATTAGGTGGTATTTGTTTACTAGTTGTCCTAATCCATAAAACTTATTTTGATTTATAAAAAAGAGTTTGAGTTTTAAATGGTGAATTCTGTTTAATAGACTTATATTCTTTAAACTATTTTATATAACTTTTTGTAATATTTTTATTATTAGGGATGGCATGTTGGTACGGAATCTTTTTTTTTTTTCTATGCCAATCTTGAGACTTATCTTACCAAGAAAAAAATTATTTATTCACCAAGCATTTTATTTTTCTTCCTTTAAGAACCCATCTCTTCTCATCTTGTCCAAAAATGAAAAAAATAAAAAAATGATATGTTCAACTCGGTTGGACCTACAAACTTTCTAGAAACTATGTTATTAACGTTTTAAATAAAGTTTATATTAAATAGACTTACTACCAGTGAAATAGAAATAAAGTATTATTATTGAAACATGATAACATAACAACGACGTCATATTTTTTTTATATTGTCATAAATATATAGCCTATATAGGATAAGTTTCGGTTGGGTGTAATAAAAAGGATTAGCCACTACAATCTAAGTCCAAACTAGCTTCTATTTTAGACACACCAAAGAGACTCATTTAAATCCCCCATATACCTTCGAGTGAACTTCTTATGTGGTGAAATTAAAACCATTCAAATGGCATCTTAAATTATATATCAAACTCTTAATTTATATTATTAGTACACATTCCATAGACTTCATTATCCAATTTAAATACGTATTGATTAAATAAAATATGAGATTCAGATAAGTAATATATATAATTTCACGATAGAAATTTAGAAAATATAACTGTGACATGTGACCAAATACTCGTAGAAGACAAATCCTATTATTACGGAAGGGAAAATCAATATAGTTCAAGACTAAATATCCAAAAAGGCGATTATAATCAAAGAATGACGTATTTAAAAGCCAATACTCAAAATAAAATAAAAGGAAAAAGAGAGACTACTTATTAAAATAGAGAAGGGGCCAAAAGAGTTGTCAAGCGTTGGAATTTGGGTAACATGACCACATAATGCATCATATAGTTCACGATGAGTTCAATTAGAATCGTCGTTCCTTTTTTTAGATGATATTATAAAAGCAATTTTGAGTCCAACTCCGAAACTATATCAGTTTCGTCTCTGTCTATTGATACTTGAGTGTCACAAAAAGCATCTAAAAGTTGTTCCGCATCAAGACATTCTTACAATATAATTAAAAGTTATCAAGATTTTAGTAAATGAGTTTGCAAGTGTAAGAAGCCAAACAAGGATTAGTTTTTTTCAATTTCCAAACAATCCATCATCTCCTTGAGAAATGACAATAAACTAGAAACAGAAATTAAAATCTGGGGTGCCCAGCCCACTGTACCACAATATATATATATATATATATATATATATATATATATATATAGTTATGAACAAGTTTACCATCTTAGATAAAAAAGTGACAAATACCACAATTTTTTACGGCTCTTGAGTTGATTTGATTGAAATACTATTTGGGTTAACTAACAATCAAATCCCATTAATGAAATAAGATTAAAAAAATATTTGCATGAATTCAGATTTAAATGGCTAGTAGTATTAAACGAAAATATGTTAAACAAGAGACATTATTAAACGAATTTGTTACACAAGAGACATTATATGCATTTAAACAAATTTGACTTATTAAACGAATTTTCACAGAAGTGTCATTATATGCATTAAACGAATTTCAACTTGAGAGTGTTAAACCACACTATTAAACAAAAATGTTTCACGTTTGACTTATTAAACGAAATTCAGTTTTTCGTTTAATAGTGTATCTTCCAATTTCGTTTAATAGGTGGTTTTCATTTAATAGTTCATGAGCTGATTTTCACTTAATAGTTCATGTAGCTTCCAATTTCGTTTAATAGCATGCTCCAATTTTGTTTAATAGTACACTATTCCAATTAAGTTAATTTCAAACGAAATAGTGTATATCCCAAACGAAGTTCACGAGATGAGTTTGATATTGCTGCCAATTTCGTTTGATAGTCCTTGGCTTAGAATCTTTGAACCCTACAATTACAAACAAGCATCGTTTAAGCTCATGAACCTTGCCTTCTCCATTTTTTCGTTTAAGCACAACATTACACCAATACTCTTCTTCTTCTTCTTTGTTGAACTGCAAGCTACCATTTAATTTGAGGGTGGGGGGTTTGAAATTCGTGGAAACAAGGAGGAAATTTTCGTGGATTTGCTAAGACGAAGAAATTCGGGAAATTTTCGTGGAATCGGACAGATTTTCGACGAAGAAGAAGAACAATCCATGGAGAACCAGGTTAGTTTCCTAAATCCATGAATTTCGTTGAAGCATGTTTCATTTTGTCGAAATTTGGGGATGTTTCGTTTAGCATGTTTCGTATATTGATAAATCTTCTTCTTCTTCTTCGTGTAATTGGGTTTGATTTAAACGAAAATGTGTGTTTGTGGAATGTGACATTAATTCACCTCGATAAATTTGTAATGATAAATTAGAATTCATATCCAAATATTTGTAGTCAGAAAAATATTAAGAAGAAAAATTAAAACCTAACTTTATCATATTAAGTATCTAGAGGTGGGAATAATGTAATCCAACAAGTAATATTTGGAATTTATAACTTAAGTAGTATTTCAAATCGTGTCAATAGACCAATAATCTGAACACTTTTAGTTAATAAAATACAAAAATAAATAAGATTCTCCTGTATATTATAAAGTAACAAACATTGTGTAACAATAAGGATTAATTGTCCTAAATCCTCGTGGATATCCAATGTTTTGCATTTTACCCACCAAAATTTCTTTTCTTGCACATAATTCATCAAATTATACAAATTGTTGAACTTTGTGTTACTAATTCTAACAATTCCGAAATACCCCTAAAACATAAAATTGTTGAACTCTGCATTATTAATTCTAAAATTTCCGAAATACCCTTGAAACATATATTTGATTCGAATTATTTAAACTAAAATTATAAAAATCTTTTTTTAATTTCATATTTATCCAAGTATGTAATTACAATTGTAAAAGATTTAAAACTAAATTATGTTTTCAAATATTAAAATCAAATTTATTGTTTTATATATTTTATTTATTTATTGAATTATTGATGTCATTTAGTGATTTAGTGATTTAGTGATTTACAATTCTTGTACACATTTTAGTTAGATCGTGTATGGGTGCGAAGAGATCTTCAGGATCGGTCGTCTTATATTAACGGATACACACGTCTTAGTATATTGGACGATATAATAGTAGAGTTTAGCCATATTGGTATGGAGTGCATGAGGCAATTTAGACGAACTTGTTTCGGGCATTTTATTTTGTGGTTCACTGGTAACGACTCGTGCAAAGCCTTTCTCCATTTATTAATGTCTCGTGAGGTTTCTCGGATTAGCGGCGATGAGGAGTACGAGAGATGGTTTCGCATCGGGCCCGACCGTTTTTGTCGGTTCTCGAGGAGGGAGTTCACTCTCCTCACGGGTCTGCGTTTTGGTGACTCAGAATTCGATCCCCATTGCCGACAGGAACCACCTGAAGGTGGATTATACGAGAGAGTGGTTGTCGGACATGCATCTTTGACCGTTTTGCATATGCGTCACCGATTTGTGAATGGGGAGTGGCGTCATAGTATGGATGATATAATTAAGATTGTTAAAATTCTCATCCTCTAATGTATTGTACTAGGGGTCGACGTCGGAAAGACCAAAGTAGATAAGTGGGTCTGGGTTTTAGTAGAGCAGGATGACCTCTGGGAGAGGTTCCCATGGGGGAAGTTCTCCTACCTCAACTTGTTGCGACATATGGATAAGTACCCCACCACTATGCCCTATTTGGGTGTCCGACCACCCACTTTCCACTTTTACGGTTTCACAGTTGTTCTACTGGTGAGTATTTTTTAATTAATATGGATCCAGCGTGTATTAACTTATTTGTAATCTTGAATACTAACATTATAACTTCATTGTCTAGATATGGGCTTACGAGGCCATTCCTGTGACTTGCACAGAGGTCGCTTGTCCAATTGTGGATGTCCCACAACGATTACCTAGATGTTTGTGTTGGTCTACTAAGAGGGCCATAAATGATATCACAAGACTACTTGTTCAACATGTATGAAATTTCTCTTTTTTTTGTTTCAATATAGTTATTTGTGATTTTAGGCGAATTAGTGAAATGATTTGGAAACTTAAATTATTTGACTGTTTTGTGTAGGTTGATTGTTTCGAGACTCTTGAGCCGAGTCATGAGGAGACACAACATATTTATTGACAAGGAATAGATCAGGACCTCTAATTTGGTGTTCAGCCTCGTAAGCCTAGTCGTGGTGTTAGGGCTCGGGCAGATCTAGGTCCATCGAGATGTGAGCCCACTTCTCGGTCCATCCAGTCGACGAGCCGCCGTAGCGATTATATACTTGGCTTGATGAGGACCAACATCACTCAACTCCACATGTTTTGCCCTTCAGGCATTCAGATCATCATTACACTGAGGCGGATCCTTTTAACCGATACACTCCGCAGTCCTTGACCTATCAGCCCGATGATCAGACGACAAACAACTTTGACCCAGGAACAACTATGGTTCCTTATTCAGAGACACCATTCGAGATGAATACACCACAGGCATCCGCAGGACAGACTCGCGTACATGATCCCTGCTTTGTTACCGGCGAGACTTTTGGCATATTTGGTGGTGCCATACCTGAAACGAGTGTAGGAATCTGTCATGTTCAAAGAAGAGGTCGGTCACAGTATTTGAGAAGTCCATTTACAACTATGCGGGCCCAGAGAAGAAGTGATCATAGCTATGATGACTTTTTAGCGTGAATGTCGCTTGGGGAAGCTGTTAATCTGTAAGTTTTATTTGTCCACAATTTACTTCATTTATCTTACAATGCTTGTAATATGTTGTTCATTTTCAACACGGCTTATATATAATTTATTGAACAGGTGCAATGTAGGACTCGATTATGGAGTTGGCCCAACATTCTTCCGTTTCGCTATTGAACCACACATTCAACTTGAGAATGAGATAATACTCTTCAATTTTCGGTATTATATCCTTACAAACTGAAGCGAATTAAGAAATCATTTACTGAAATTATTATAATATTATTCGTTGTAGGTCCTCGATGCATATCTATTGGTTCTACAAAACGTTCCAAGAGTGTTTAATGTCAGAGTTGATTAGCGTTTGGAGGACCAAATCCAAATAGTTGATTGCATGTTTAATGTAAGTTGAATTTGTATCAAATATAACCGTATTTCACTGAGGTTTGTTCAAATGAGTTTTAACCGAATTGTTCATACAGGAAATTTGCAATGATATTTGGAACAGAAAGCATGCGAACGATTCACCAGATGCAATTTATCGTGAAGAATTTCCCGAGAGGTTTGATCCCTCGGATTTGAATCGACTTGTCCCCTATATAAACGGTGACAAACCAAATTGGCTTAAAATCAAACCGTGGAAAGACATCCGAAGGGTACATCATTAAAAGATATTCTACGACATATGTGTTCATCATTTACAGTTTGCTATGTTCATCAATTTTTGTCATCTACGTAATTATTGGTTTTTTTATTTGTTGATAGGTACTTCTCATTCTGAATTTGGATCGTCATTGGGTGGCTACAGAGCTTTACATCGGCAAGATGACGTTGACAATATTCGACAGTTTACGTCACGAGTGGACTCCGGAGGTGGAACAACTTAGGTATCGACAGACCCTGCCCATTAGGAGGATAATACCTCGTTTGTTAGAGTACACTGATTACTATGCCTAGGTAGACCGTTATCAATTCAGGCCAGCGATGCTTGCTCTCCAGTCTGCGCCGATAGAGCTATGCTATCGGCAGGACGAGCCGACTAGCTGTGGAGTTTACACACTAAAGGCGATTGAGAGTTGTCTAAGCTGCATGTTTTCCAGACTCGATATAACAGATGGTATTTTTGAAATGAGGCGAATGGTTGCTTTTTCGTTGTATAGGTTCTCAAAAGATTTTGAGACCGTTGATATTGATGATTTGGACCGTTGATTATGTATTGTTCGAAACTTCATTTATGAACATGCATATTTTGATATTGTAATAGACTAAGAGACTAAATTTGCGAGTTGTGTGTATTTATTTTGATATGTTAAAGTCTTCTGCAAGAACTCAACTCCAATTTGAAAAAATAGAGTTGTGTTCAATATTAAACGAATTTGAAATGTATAAACATTAAACAAAAATTAAACGAAAATTATTTAGCAAAAACAATGAGCATTTGCGAACACATTAAACGAAAATGTGTGTGTGTAATTGGAAATTTTAATCGAAAAATTGGTTAGCAAAAACAATGAACATCATGCTTTATATTATAATAATAAACGAAAATGTGTATATTATTCCTAGCACTATTAAACGAATTTGCACATTAAACGAAATCCAAAAGGCATACACCATTAAACGAAAATGTGTTAGAATTCGTTTAATTCAAATTTGTTAGAATTTGTTTAATAGTTAAAAGCACACAATTCTCGTTTAATGGGTACAAGAATCTGAACTTACACTATTAAACGAAAATTTGCGATTTTCGTTTAATAGTGTAAGTTCATACCACATTCGTGTAATAGTGTAAGGTTCACACAATTTTCGTTTAATGGTACAAGTGAAATATTGTTAGTTTAATGGGTACACTATTCACCTTAGAACCGGTCAAAACATATGGTAGTTTTGTCACTTTTTTATCTAAGATGGTAGTTTTGTTCCACATTATATATTTTGTAGCCTATTTCCTCTTAAAACCTGTGGATAATATTACAGCTATTTAATAAAATCAGATAAAAAGCCGCTTTCCAAGTCAAATGAAAATTGAAAATAAGGTGACGCATGTCCTGTGTCTAGACGTGCAAGCCAAACAAGCCTTTGAAAATATTTAAAAAAAAAAAAAGCCAACTGCAAAATCTAATAACACTAAATAGCATGATGCATTGATTGAGTAGCAGGAGATGAGGCACCGTTGAGCCAACCGCCTACCTCCATATGGCCACGACATTGTGGGGGCCATCACCACGTGTCATCCATCACTGGATTGACAAATCACGTGCCAGGCCGCGTGATTTTGTTGTGAAAGTGAGTTGTACGCCACTATTAAATGAGGTTGGGAATTGAGGATTGGGATAACATATTCTTATTCCATTAATTCCTATTTATCATTTCTTTAATGTTTTTTCTTAATTTTTTTTTTCAAAATTTTCGAATAAATACTTTTCGATAAATATTATCTCCCTCCCTTCACGTTCCATAACTCATTAGAAGAAAACAACCAAAAGGTCAAACTATCTTCTTTTAAATCCAATTTATGGGTTTGAGGTTGGAAACTTGGACCATACATTTGAATGATGATGTTTGATTTTGAATTAAACATGATTTGTAATCAGTTAATTTATTATTTAGTTATTATCAAGAGCATGAAATATCTCTTTTCTTTATATATAAAATAATATAGTTGAACAAGCATCGCTAAATGGTAATAGACATGTTTGCTTCGTACATAATAAATTGGATTTATTAACTAATTTAATATAATTGCATGTTTATATAATAATACTCATGATATAATTTAACTGAAATCTTAAATGACGTCATTATTAACTATTCAACTTATAGAGTTATAGGGCATAGATGTATATATAAACACTAATTTTCTACCATAAGAATTATTCTAGGTGTATGGATATGCGGGACTTAAAAAGATGAGATAGATGTATTTATAAACATTCGTATTCTACTATTAGAATTACTTTAGGTGTAAGGATAAGCGGGACTTAAAAATGTCGGATGAATAAACAAATTCTATCTGAATGAGAGATTTGAGGAGAAATTTGAATTCTTTAGCAGTAAATTTATTGTGTTTGGATGGACGTGGAATTCAACTTAAATTCATTTGAAATTCTTTTATTTTAAATTTTGGATTTTAAATCACTATATCCGAATGTAGCCTAAAATAATACAATTAAAGATAGTGCACAATAAATAAATAAATATATATATATATATATATATATATATATTAATTTTGCCATTAAATTGTGTCCTTCAAATCGACCCAACACCTTTAGCTTGTGCAAGTCATGTTGTTACCAAGAAGTAATGGAAAATTCACAAATATCATATAAATATAGTATTTGTTGAATTTTAAGAAGCAGGAACACAAATTTTCTACATTACGCCGTACAAAACTAAAATTCCTGCAATAATAGAAAAAAAAAAAAAAATCAATGACGCGCACGTTAATTAAAGATATCGGTTTGCTATCACTAAATTAATTAGACGGAAGATGCAAACCTAAAATTATTTGATTAAGGTTTATTTGATTTAATAATAGATCATACCCATTAAGTTTTATAATCCACATTTTATGTTTCATTGTTATATCACTATCAAAATTACGCTACTTTAATTTTTAATAGCTAATTAAAAATTATGAGTATAACTATATAATTTGACAATAATACATGTATATGACATAGAAAAATGAGATATATTATCCTATTTTGACATACACTACATAGAAAAGATAATTAACACTAGAGATAACATCATAAAATAATATTGTTATCTTAACATGATAATATCATGTTATTTTATCAATAGTGAAAAATTTATGAACTTTAGGGGGTTTTGCATATTTATTACAACTTTTTAATCTTGGAAATATATTTATATATTACCTTTATTTTATTCTTGTAATTTAAATCACTTTTCAGTATGTCCAACTTAATTTATTCTTTTTATAATGTTGTTAATGGATCACTCAAATCAGTTTTCCATTTAGGTACGTTGGTGGGAGTTCACCTATTTTTCACTAGTTATTTGAATTACAATAATATGTAAAATTGGTGTTTTTTTACTAACCGAAAGAGTTATGTTAAATTTACAAAAGAGTTATTCTCTCTTATAACATCGTCTCACGAATTTTAATCTCTCAAATATAACTGATTAAAAAGATTTGGACGTAAGTGTTCACTTTAACATAATAATAAGGTCAATAAATTTGGTGATGTCATCCCATATAATTTATGATATGAGAGTTGGTCCAACCCAAATTTTTGTCAATAAAAAACTTTAATTCAATTTTGGATAAATAGCCGGGTCAAATATATTAGAAAGAATAATGAATATCATCATTATGAAGATTATTATGAGAAAATATTAGTACAACTTGTCATCATAAGTAATTTATTAAATTATATTATTAAGAGTTTGAAATCTAGGTTGATAGGAGGAAGAATAGAATAGAATTTTCAACGCAAGTTGATAGACCAAAGTCAAAGAGTGTAGCTGGGTTGAAAGAAGAAGGAAGGCGTGGATGAAGGACACGTGGAGAGATAAAATTAGAAGCGCTAAACGCGGAGAAGACAAATGACGGCAAATAGGAAACAGGAATGTTTCGCCCGCCAAACTTTGAACTTTTGAAATTTTTAATTAGTTTTGTTGAATTAATAAGGTTCGGTCTATGCTTATCCGAAGCCAACGGAATTATGTCCATCTTCGGACCACTTGACTTGCACCAAATGACCTTCCTGCCCTTGCTTAATTCTCCCCTTTTAATGCTCATTTATTCTTTTTTATTACCAAAACATTTTTGGTTATTGTTCACAAATCTCTTCGGTTGTGGATGGAGAATTTTGTAATCTTGTCCAATGTTTGTTTTGTGTTTTGATAGAGGTGTGTTGAAGTTCAGTATTAATAATTAATATTAATTACATGATTTATACCATAATCATTATTCTTCTGTTTCGAAAATTCATTCAAGATTTCAACCATTACATATCAATATAATAATGTAATTGTACTAATCATTTTCCAACATGGTATTATAGTACATTACAGTCGTACGTAATCACAAAAAAAAATAACAATTTATATTTATTAATACTTCAAAGTTACATATTTTCCAAGTTATAATGAACAACAATATTCATCGTCAATTCTAGTCCATAACCAGCACTTGGATTTGAGTCACGAGATAGCAATCACTTAAATTATCCGCGTAACAACTATAGTCGATGAAACAATAAGTGTTTACCGACACGTATAACTATTTTGTCAGAACATTATTACTATTCTGCTTATATGATCTATTTACTAATATGCTAATTAAACCTTTGTTGATAAGTGAATCACAATATTTTGAAGTTTTAGATAGGTAATTGATGACGAAATGTGGAAATGACTAAGATAAAGAGCAAAGTAGTTGTCAAGATCCATCCCTTAAGAAGCAACAACATGCATATGATTCTCAAACAAAGCAGATGGAACAAGCTAATTGGCTACATTAGAATGTAAACAACATTTAGGACAAAAATCTTCTTTTAAGAGCATAATCCTTTCCTTGTTATTCCCACCACTAAACCAACACAAAACTTTGTCTCTACAATGACATCCTAATAGGCATTATTCACTTTGAAAGCATATTCTCTTTACTCTCATCAATAATCTTAAACACTAGCCATCCAAAAGTATCAACCAATTAATTAATCTAAGTTGTTTGTCAATTTGTTGGTTCCATCTTAATATCAATTTTGATTTGGGGTAGCAAAATTTTCCTTTTCACCACATTACTTAACTCACTCAATTTTTCGAATATTAATGAGATTTTCTACCTTGATATTTTGAATGAGTATGGATTGATATGAAATTCTAATCAAATATCATTTCAAGACGTGACTAAATGAAACATTAAATATGCATATATATATATATATATATATATATATATAAAGATTGTTGTGTCACAAATTCAACACAATCATTAATTTTAAATCAAAATATCTAAAATGATGAGATCTTTACACATCAGAATCGGTGGACATATTAAGACATGTTCACGTGGGTAGGGAATATTATTTTACATATATAATAATACCTTACTACTAATCTCTAGATGTAAAAAAAATCCTTAAATTTCAGACTTAAGCATTGTGTAGTTTTAAAAGCGGAAATTTAGCTTAAAGTAGTGTGCTAATTTTCTAGTTAATTTTTATCTTATTTTGAGTTAATCTTTTAATATTATCAACCTATGATCCACTATGAACTTTAGGTTATCATAAATCGTTTCTCATTACATGGAAAACTATAAGTTCAATTGATTTTCATCTAAAAGTACTAAACACTATTTTGTTTTATTTGAAAAAAAAAAAAAAGACAAGAAAAAGAAAAGAGGCATAAATTGTGGTAAAAAAATTGATGCAAAGTGATGGTGCCATGGTGGAGTTGGAGTTGAGCTCAAGTTCCAAAGATGGGCTTCTAAAGTCGGCTGCCGTCATTTTCTTCTGCTTTTCTGTTTTTTAGCTGTTTTTTAATTTTTTTTTTTCTTTAAGGTTAAATGGCGATTTCGTAGTTTTAGCAAAAACCATGTCCCTAGATTTAAATCCAAGCATTGTCCTAACAAATTTTCAAATGAAGAAGACCTGGCTTTGGGTAATTTAGATAAATAGAAGAAGGATCCTAGGATACAACCATTCGTGGAATAATCAATCTTAATTTCTATTGAGTTTCAATCTCCTATGAACTGCCTCATGTGCATCATAATGAGTTAGGGTTCAATCTCAACCTTAAATCAAACTATTTCTATTAACAATCAAATTAAACAGGTTTTTAATGGATTTGAATTGGTGGCAAATCTAGCTAAAGTCACATGTCCTACCCCATATATATAAATGATACAATTTGAGTCCAACGAACAATTGTTCTAATTTATTTGAAATGTTATTGAGTTTCAAAATTAATGTTTGAACTTGTTTGATAATTAATCGAGTCGAGTTGAAGACGAGTTTTAGATTTATACGTAAAAGTATATTCAAATTTGTTTGAGATATCTATCAAATCAAGCTCAAACAAAGCTTCTAACAAACAATCTCGAATCAACTATTGAATTTTATTTTTTTCAGCCACACGTATTTATATAATGCATGGAATTAGTGTAATTAATATTAATATGTATTTTTACATTTAACAGATTTTATATTTATATCTTTTATTTCAATTAAAACACTTATATCCTAATGAAGAGTCGTTCCAATCATCAAGAAAATATTAGTAATATTTGAAATTACTACCCTATTAGAGAAACAACATTCAAAGATGTACGAACATTCTATCATAGAACAAGGAATTGTAGAGTTGAGTTTTAATTTTAATTTTTATATTATATTCAATTTTAACAACTAATAGTAACGTTGAAAATAAAAAAAAAATGCAAAAGAAGTTGGAGATTTTTCCGAACAAGACAGGTTACGAGGAAGGCCAATCCCACCCCCTATTGCCATTCCAATGTGCATCATGTCTTTCTGCCCGTTTTTTCTATTTTTAAATTATTATATTTCACTCCTCAATATTTTGTAAAATTGACTCGTTCAAACTAATTATATACTCTTCACAAAATTTATAAGAAACGGGTAAATATATTTTATGCACGAAATATAGGTTAGCCACTTTAATAATGTTTTGCTATTTTTTTTTTAGGCATAATGTCTCACTTGTTTTATTACCCTGCCATCTGTCTATCTATAATTTTTAAACAATATAAACGAGAAATCATATAATTATTCACTATTATGTTAGCATGATTTTAATAGAATTTAAAAAAACAATTAATTTTATTCCATTACCACGTGGAGAAAAAAAATTATTTTATTTTAAAAATTGTCACCATCACATGTTATTTAATTTTTCGTTAGTTGGGTTTATTTTAGTTCATATTTTCCAGAGTGCAAATCGACATTAAACCACACAAAATACTTAATCACACGAATCTTTAAAGACATTATCTTAAACCCTACTCCAAAAAAAATCTTATTTTTCCACTTAATAATTTTTTTTTTCATTCTTTATCCTATATTCTAAATTAGATAAGGACTGACAAGAGCACGAAACTGTCTAAAGACATTTTATACAATTTGAATACCTGTTAATTTATAAAATAAAAAAAAATTGTAAAAAAGTAATTTATATGAATTGGAAGAGCATATAGGCATATATGAATGAATGGCGTCCATCCTAAACGCATATCCTTACACGTGGTAAGACGTGATTGGACTTAAACAAACTCCAGTCTTCAGCACTCAGCAGCTGCGTAGTAGGTGATTTCCTCAATGAGCAGACTTAATTGAAAATTTGAAATACGAAACCTGGTCCAATTTCCAAGCAAAGGGTAGTTTCGTCACTTTGATTATAATTAGGAACTACTGCGTTTGGTATATCCGTATATGGATAAGATTTTAATTTTATTCAAAAAGAATTCTTACATTAAAAGATAATTAAATAATAATTCCCACCGCCGCGCCTTTTACATTTCGTCCACACGGCTTTCCCCTGTTCATGTCCCCCATTCCCCAACTCATCTATATATATCCTTTTCCTCTCCGTTCTCTCTAATCAAACCCCAACACAAAAAAAGTTCAATCAATTTTCCGATATTAATCACCTTTTGATTTCCATTTCTATGCAAAATGGTGGATTTGGATTGGAAAACTAAGATGATCGCCTCTGAGATATCCAACAAATCGCCCAAGATTTCCAGCAAGCTCCAGATTTCGATTCCGCCGCCGAAGCTCCGCCTGCCTGAGCTGTCGACGGCGTCGGACTCCTCGTGTTCGGCGTACGAGCATTACCTCCGCCTGCCGGAGCTGAAGAAGCTGTGGAGTGCCTCCGAGTTTCCGGGATGGAAGAGCGAGTCAGTTCTCAAACCGGCTTTCACGGGGCTCGAGATGACCTTCCGGTTCATCTCGGCCGTGCTTTCCGATCCGAGGCCTTACGCGAACCGGCGAGAGTGGAGGCGGCGCGTGGAGGCGCTGGCGATGAGCGAGATCGAGATTATCTCTCTGTTGTGCGAAGAGGACGAGGAAGACGGAGAAACACGCGGTACTATTCCGATCGTGGATCTGACCTCATCCGGCGGCGCGTTGGCTTCCATCAACAGCTCGGCGGAGGTGTGGAAGATGGCGGGCGCCACGGTGGTGGTGAACCATGTGAGCGAGGAGAGCCTTCTGCCGCGGCTGGCAGAGTGGGAAAAATTCGAGGAGTTGGTTAGGAAAATTCAATACTCAATCGAGTGTCAGATGCAGGGGTGTCCGTACACATTAGGGCTGGGCGAGCCGAATCTCAGCGGCAAGCCGAGCCTCAATTACGATCTCATCTGCAAGCCGTCGGCGCTCCACGCTCTGAAGAAATGCCCAATCGACGACGTCGATTCGAAGAATTTCGAGAACCGAACGCTCTACTCCACGCACCAGATTCTCGAGTCGTGGATCCGCGTCGCCAGAGAGCTTCTTGTGAGAATTTCCGACGAGATTGATTCTCGACGATTCGATAAAGCGTCGAGCCATTGCTGGATACTCGAAAAGGTATGGATGATAGTCAATCGCATCGAAGATTTGCATCTGTTAATGGATCCAGACGATTTCTTGCGGCTGAAGAATCAGCTAATCATCAAAGCGACGTCGGAGACGGAGCTTTTCTGTTTCCGATCTCGTGAACTCGTCGAAATCACGAAATCGTCCAAGGATCTCAAGCACAAAGTTCCGGCGGTGCTCGAGGTGGAGGTGGACCCCACCGGAGGGCCGCGGATACAGGACGCCGCCATGGAATTATACCGGAGGAAGGAGGAGTTCTCGAAAATCCACCTCCTGCAGGCTATGCAAGCGGTGGAGGCGGCGGTGAAGAAGTTCTACTTCAGCTACAAGCAGCTGATCACGGTGGTGATGGGGAGCTTGGAGGCGAAGGCGAACGTCGAATCTGCGGATTTGCTGAGCCAGATATTTCTAGAACCGACGTATTTTCCGAGCTTGGATGCGGCGAAGACATTTCTCGGAGACCGGTGGAGCCACGAGGCCGGGCGGTATAGTCCGGAACGGCGGCGGCGGAATGATTCGTGAATCGGTGGCGGGTTGAGCGAGTTGACTCGTCGTCTTGTTGATTGTAATATACAACGCGTACACGCACCAAAGGTTTAGTCGCATGTGAAGGGATTAAATTAGCCAACTGATATTAGTGCAAGATTAAGTTTGTTTCCACTCCTTTTATCATTATTATTTATTTATTTGTAAAATTTTGCCACACAATTTTGGTGATTATTAAATTCTATTGCGTTCGAAATGTTAAATGTATCGTCATTCTTGATTTGCACATGGAAAGTTTCGTTTGTGAGTTTCGAATCATAGGGCAATAAAATCTAGATATCCCATCTCGTCCGTCCACCCATATAAATGTTAAATGTATCGTCATTCTTCCTCTCTCTTTTTTCCATCTTTGTAGATTTAAATCATTGATTATAAATCACGATTCCATTACATTGTTTTAAAACATTGAAAATCAAGTATTGCAGTCATATAAGATTAATTGCATAAATTTCAAGGAAGAAAATGATGAAAAATAGCGTTTGAAATTTAAGAATTTAAACTTGAACTCTATAGTACATTGATACATTTTTAGTATATGATTAATACATTTAAGTTATATGAGTAATATCTTACATTCAATAACTCTTAAAAAAAAATTAAGATTCTAAACTTACACTCTACAATACACTGATAATTTTGAGTATGTGAATAATACTTTTAATTATACGATTAGTACTTTTACGTAAAATAAATAATATCTTAAGTAATATCTTTCACTAACAAAGTAATTAATACCTTAAATATATACTTTATGAGTATGCAACTAATATCTTATAAACAAATAAAGTAATACCTTTTAGATATACAAGTAATACCTGTAGGCATTTGTGATAAATAAGTAATACATTTACATATAACAAGTAATACATTTAAGTAAAATCTAAAATAATATTATTCACTAAAGTAATATTATTCACTAAAAACACAGTATATTCTTAGATAAAACAAGTAATACCTTATGAACATACAACCAATATATTTCATTAAACAAAGTAAAATGCAAGTAATACCTAATGAATATGCAACTAATGTCTAATGAGTATATAATTAATACCTTGACTGGAAGGATTTATGCAAATTGGATGGTGCATTTGTGCACACCAGCTATCATGTGGCAAGGGATGACAACGGGGTGGGGCGGGATCGGGGGAGCAATCCCCATCCTCGTCCCGCCGTTTGCGAGGAATCCCCGTCCCCATCCACATTAGCGAAGCGAGGAAGATTTCCCGCCCCACCTTTCTTTTTAATTTTTTTTATCTAATTAATACATACAAATAATTCATATAATTAAATATAAGTAAATGTCAACAAAAAAAACTTTTAAAAAATAGTCCATAATCCAAATAAAAGATAAAATTATAATTTAATAAAACTAACTAAAACATAAAGATAAATTATCCTAATTTATTTAAATTATTTTCCATCATTACTTCAATATACTCAACTCTTCAATCTCCATAAAATTTATTTATTATATTAATTTAATTATATTATTTTAAAAATATAAGTATATACATTTAATATATATAATTTGTATTTATATTATATATATATATATATATAATTTGTGGGGCCCCGCGGGAAATGGGACGGGAATCCCCGCAGGACGATGAATGCAATCCATATCCCCATTTCGCCTCACCCCGCCATTCGGGGATAAAATTTCCCTCACCCCCATCCCTATGGGGTAACATTTCGGGGAATCCTCGCCCTGTTCGGGATGGATCCCCGCGGGAAACGGGGAATCCCCGCCCCATTGTCATCCCTAGGTGTGGTGGTGCTTGGACGCATGCGAAGACGGTCAACATGCCGAATCAGATTGGTATATAAGTTTTTACGAAAATGAAACTTTTTTTTTTCTTTCAAAAAGTAAATAGAGAATTGAAGTGTGGTGATTAGGGGTGGGAATAGGCTAGGTCAAGTTAGGTTTCTAGTTGGTCGGCCTCGGCCTAAAATATAAATATTAGACTTTTTTTTAAACTTGTGTCTAGTCTTTTTTTGTGGATAAGTTTGACTTAAAACATATCAAAAGCCTACAAAATTATCTAATGTGAAATCTTTCTTTTTTTTTTTCAAAAAATTTAAACTTCCATTAAAATTTAGAGAATTACACCAAAAAATATGAAAACAATATAAACTATAAAAAACATAAAATATAAACTAGACTATATATATATATATATATATATATATATATATATATATATAGAATTATAAAAGATATCAAATGTATCATATATTTTATATAAATACTATTAATAGGATGCCTATTAGGCCTATTAGGCTCTTTTTAAGGTCCTAACCTAGCCTATATTCATAAATAGGTTTGATAAAATGTCTTACTGGCTCATTTACTAAAGAGGTTGAGCCGAATTAGGTCAATAATAAATTGGGTCATTGGCTCTATCGAGTAGCCTAAACTATCTCCACCTCTAGTGGTGATTTAATATACATTTAATTACAGGTATATATGGAATTATAAATTAAAAATTATATTAATATAATAACAAATCTATTTTTTTGAAACAAACGAAAATAATATAAATGTATATTATTTTGGAATAGAAGGAGTATTATTTAAGTTTTGAATATGACGTCCTTGTAAATGTATTTGTACAGAAATTATTTAGATTCTTTGAATCTAAGAGTGACTATTTATTATTTAATTATGTAGACAAATAATTATCATTAAAGATTAATTGTAGCAACCCATCAAATTATTAGTTATTTTGCATGTAAATCATTGAATTTTTATGACACTAATATATAAAAGCTATACGAATTTGACACATAAATCACCAAACTAATTTTCGGACAATTTTCATTGGATTTTGGCATGTTATTTGCACGCGACATTTTTTTAAAGGGCTTTTTTATCCGAACATTTGAGTCGTATTCAAATAAGCCCTTAAGTATTTAGCGGGAATACATTAACTCAATTATTTGGACAAAAAAACCCTTAAAATATGTCACTCACAGGTCACATGTCAAATTCATGTAAAAAATAACCGAATAATTAGTTTGATGGATTAAGTGTTAAATCCGTATAATTTATATATATCAGTACCAAAAAAAATTATATGATTTATGTATAAAATTGTTGATAGCTTGATGAGGTTGCTGCAATCAACCTTATTATTTATCTCTTCACTACACTCGATAATTATTCACATTGTTCATATAAATTGAGTCACGTTAATTACAATGATTCACGTGATGCAAGATATATATGTTATGTTGTCAGTACAAAGCTTTACTTTAATTCGAGAATGCGAGATATATACTATGTTGTCACCACGAATCTCTATTTGAATTCGAGAAGTGTATAAAAACATTGTCAATAGAGATTCGAGAAGTGTATAAAAACATTGTTGACACAACGTTCCACCTGATGAATCTGAGAACATAGGAAATAATCTCGTCTTTCCTATTAGGTAATTTAGATATGAATTGCATGTTTACTTAAATCAACATCAAGAATTCGTGTTTGTATGAAATATAACTCTACTCTACACTGTATTATTTTATTACCGAAGCTCCGTAACCAAACAATATTGTTGTGAATTATACAATGAAACACCAATGCAAAAATAATAAAGAAAACTGTCATCCAAGATATGAAGAAAAAAAAAAGTAAAAAAATGAAGTGTTTGAGAGGAACTTTAATGGAAATAATGCACCTCAAGTATCTAGATTTGTCAGGAGTTAGCTGGAGAATAAATTGTAAATATTAGGTCTAAATTTGGCTTATTGTATATAAAATATTTTTTTCTAATCCTATTCTAGTTTGTTTTGTGGATAATTCTCGTCTAAGTCTTATCAAAAATCTAAAAAATTATCTAGTATGAATTTTTTTTCTTCAAAAAATTAATTGTCATTTAAACTTAAAAAAATTACATCAAAAATCATGAAAACGATATAAAATATATAAAATATAGATTATAAATAGGTGGGCATATAAGACAATTTAAAGGTTCAAGTCTATTCTATAATCATGATAAACTTGTTAAAATGTCTTGAATTAACTCAATAACTTAATAAATCATGTCAAGTTAGACCAATAATAAATTAGGTCATGATCCCTATCAAATAGTTTGATGTATTCTCATCCTTAATCTTTAATGGACCATAGCTTATTCTCACCCCTAGTCCTTAGTGGACCACTTGGCTGACCATAACACTTAGGCTGATTGCTAGGCCAATCCAATAGCCAACTTATTGGCCCTTCGAATGTGGCCAAATCATTTGGTCAAGGGTGGGACTAAACACACCTTACTTTTTTTTTAAATAAAATTTTTTATATACTTTTTAATTAAAAAATTTCAAAAAATAAATAATACCAATTTTACTCTTCTGTTTGTTCAGCCAACCAGGGTTGAACATGAATGGTCAAGTTTGATCGATTTTTTTGCGTTTTTTCGTTCAATTTTCATACGATTTTCATACATTTGACTAACTCGTGAGATGCTCGTCATCAATTTTACATTCAATTCCTCAAAAAAATTAGAGAAACAACATCAAAGAATAAAAAAAATGAAAAAAAAAAGTAGCTAAAGAGGGGATAGGGTTTCAAAAAAAGATAAAGGGTAATATGGGTATTTTTTAATATTTTAAATTTTTTAATTGAAAAATATTAAAATTGGGGTGGGCTTAAAAATTGATTGGGTGCCTTTAATCGTACATGTCACAAGTTTTGCTCTCACATCCATCGTTGAATTTATTAACGTGTTCACCGCTAATATGTTACAAATTCAACACAATTATTAATTTCAAACTTCAAGATTTTAAAAAGATATGATTTTTCATATATTACCGATGGACATATTAAGATATGTTCATGGTGAACGTGAAATTATTATTTGTCAATCATATCTGTCAATCTAGTTGAGCAACTCATAGCGTAGATAAATAGCTAGGTTTCTAGAAGCTAGTATCTTGTGGACTTCTTTTTGGGGGTTAGCAATTGCCCATTAGCATCAATTTGATGGCCCATTACTATTGTTGATATAGGGGCATTTTACCTAATGGGCCTTGATATGATTTTCGCCCAGTTTTCTTAAAACTTATTATATTGGGCTATTTTGGACTTCTGCCCATTATTTTTAATGAAGTCCATGTTGAACGCAATTCTAATATAATTTAATTCTAATTTTATCAAACTTTTGGTTGAATAGTTCATTATCGGGTTATGGATAATTGGATATAAAGATGTTATACATTTAAAGCTACCATTTTAATAAATGATACAAAACGTTTAAATATAACATATTATTTTATTTGAAACCAAAATATAACATATAAATTATTCAAAATAAATATACATATTTTATAATTTTATTGCAATAACAAAAGTCAAATATTCAAAATTTTAAGTTCTAAATTTTAAAAATAACCATAGAAACATAAAATATTTGCCTTTTGATTCCTTTTTTTTTTTTATCATCATTATTATTAAGATTAGATTAATATTGGGAACCCATAGCTGCTGTAAGAATATTTCATAGATGAAAATATTGAATCACATTTTTGCAATACAATGTCACTATAGTAATGCCAATAAAGAAGGAGCAGTCTCACACTTCCCCCGGCCGGTTGGCAGGTCGGCAGAAAAGACTTCATTGGATTTAGCGATAGGCTCTGAAAGACCTGCTCTTCATAGCTTCAGAATCTATGTCAAGGGGTCGTCCCCAATGGGGCTAAAAGGTGGCCTAAGATAGGGAAAAATGGGGCGACTAGGCCCCTTTGGAGAGGTTGGGTAGGTAAGACTCCAGGCACCGGTTGAGCCTGCCCTGAAACCGAGAAGTTCTATGTAGCTTACCCAGTTGCGGCTTCCCACGTCCATCAGTCTTGGTTCCGAGACACCTCGTCGAGCTTGATCTGGGTCTGCTTTACCTGCATCTTGAGTCGTCTTCGCGGCAATCTCGTGTGCAACGGTAGTCGTCTGTTGAGCATGCTCTGGTTGTTTAGCCGGAGCCTTCGCTCTTAGTGGTTCATCCGCCCGTCTTGTAAATAGTTGAGAAGATGGATCCTCTTACTAAGCCATTTCTACATCTACAGCAACCTCCCGGGCAAGGCCATCTTTGCATGCGCCTGAGGAAGCAACTGATTCATTTCTTTGTTCACCTAGCGGTTTGGCAGGACGTTCGAATTGGCCTTCGCCCCATCATAAAGCCAGCCCCTAAAGATTTTTGTGTGCGAAACTTCCACCAAAGCAAAAGATTGTGAAACATCAGAAAGACGTCGCGCACCGATACCATCTTCAATAAAAGGCCTACATATCTTCTCCCATCCCGACCAATGGATCTTCCTCTTATCATCCGAAGATCCCCAAAAGAACCTAGCGAACAGTCTATATATATGTTTCAGAACTCCTTTCGAAGGGTGAAGTACCTGGAGCAGATAAATAGGCATCAAATTCAGCACTGATTTAATCAAAGTCAAACGTCCCCCCGCTCCAAGAGTCAGTCTGTACCAACCCTGCAAACGATTGCGAATCTTAGCTAAAATACCATCAAATAGAACAATCTTATTCCTTCACTTGGATAATGGGACCCCCAGATAGGTAATAGGAAAGTTCTTGAGTTGAAAACCAGTAAGATTAAGCAAATTTTGTCTAGCGTCCTCGACCACTCTGCCACTAAAAAGAATAGCACTCTTAGCAATATTCACCTGTTGCCCAGACCCCTGTTGATAATCCTTCAAGAAATTCATCAACTGGGTGATCCCTGGAGCATAAGCCCTGGTAAAAATAATAATGTCATCTGCGTAACTCAAATGGGAAACCAAAGGACCTCCTGAAGTCAATTGTAAGGAAGGATTCGAGGAGATAAGACGGTGAATACCCCTCGCCATAACCTCAGCAGTAATAATAATAAAGAGCAAAGGGCCGAAGAAAGACTCAAAATAATAGGTTCTTCAAGACCTAGTCTACAGAACAAAAGGATCTAATGAAGGAGAATCATAAGGAAGGCTATGAAAGAAAGATTGTCGAGTCGAAGGGTAAGGCTTTCGAAAGTCAGGTTATGGAATATCCATTTTATAGGCAATTGTAGTTAATGGGCTTTCCATTGCGATTGATACGACTAATCGCTACTCCATTTGATTATCGAAACCACCATTCTTCTCTTTTATGATATTCGATAACCCGAGAGGATCCTTTTCAGCTTGATTTGGAACGCAGTCGGACTATCAAATCCGACTTAGCCAAGCTCATCCAAGCCCCTTATTCAGGAGGAATCCGACAAGTTTCCGAAGGGCATTCAATCTGTCGGGTCTTTTGTAGAACGACTCATCCATGATTTAGCTTCAAAAAAGGCAAACGGGGGGAATGGCCCCAGTCCCACAAAGCAATAATTGGATTGTCTTAACCGCTGGTTACAACCTGCCTGTAAATTCTTTTCAAGGACAATGGACCATATAAGTTCGAGATCGAGGAGCGAGAGGATACTTTTCCGGGAAAGAGACTCTTTCTTTCCTTTGATTGAGGGTCTTCCAAGTGTCTATTCCTGAGTGAGGTCGGGCTATCAGGCTCCGCTGACTTGGAAGTTGCCTTTGCTGGTGTTCCCGAGGGCTGGCCAAAATCAGAATCATTTCCTAGCCTCGAAGGGCTCTGGGCTGGCCTTCCTTCGGGTGTGGTTTTGAGGCCAGAGAGCCGATGCATTGGCGTACGTGTAGAAGTAGAAACTGCTTATCCGGGCCTCGTAAACTCGGTAGCTCGTAAACTCACTCTTCGCTTTTCTTTAATTATAAATAAAGAACCACTTTAATGAAGATTTATAGCATCATTCAAGTAAATACAGATTAAGATCATAAAAACATAAGCTTGTAATATAGCTACGCCTAATTCCAGACCAGTTAATGTAAGAACTATAAACAAAGGACCAAGATCTCCTATGAAATAAAAAAGATCATTCATACATAGCATAGTCCAAGCGAACCCACTTAAAATCTTGACTAAACTATGACCGGCCATCATATTAGCAAATAAACGTATTCCTAAGCTTAATGTGCGAAAACAATGAGGGATTAGCTCAAGGAGGACTAAAAAAGGTGCTAACGGCAGTGGGACTCCTGCGGGTAATGAGAAGCTTAAAAGACTGAAGTCCATTTTTTGCAAATCCCACTATAGTATTGTACAAATTTATTAGATAAGTGCTTTAGAGTAATCCTACACACATATGGTAATATTGTATTGTCTATTAAATTTTAATAAATCAAATATTAAGACATCAAAATTTGGGATGAAAAGCACATAGTTGAAATTTTATATCGGAATTTATGATATTATGATAATATGTAGATAAAGTACAATTAGGCCACACAATATGTATATAAAGAGATGATGCGGGAAAGGTTACAATAATTATACCTTGTTTGAATGTCTTCTTGAATATGGATACATTATTTTCTTTCTCTAATTTGAGATGTATATGTTGTAAAGAATTATTCTAAGTTGGAAGATGTAACGTGTGACTCATGAAATCATAAAGGGTGAATTGTAAATCAAGAAGTATATCTCGATCTTTACATAGTGAAATCGTTTGATTCTTGTCGACAGTGGATGTAGGCTTATGTGGCGCGCCAAACGGCTATAAATCTTGTGTCTTCTTTGTGTTTTGATTCTAGTTTTCGATTGATCAAGTTAGCTGCACAAACTAGAGTTTCTTCAGCAATTTTATTTCTTGAATTCTTGTTGTGTTTCTTTGATTCAATATCAACAGAAGAAATAAAACATTCAAGAATACATTTGAAGCTAATGTTAAGGTTCCTTTTTCAAATTGTTTATCCTTCTGTTATAAAATATCTTATTTTTTTGTTAGAGTTGTTTTAATTTACACGTTAATTAGTATTGTAATTTATGGAGACCCAAATCAAGAAGTTATTATTTATTTGCCACGTGATATTGTCCTTAAATCATAATCCATCACGAAAGCCCAATAGATGTCCTATTTTGAGAAGGATGGAAGACTTTGAGCGAAGATGAAACCGCATGAAAATCTCCTGAATTCTTAATAGGGTTAATTTCTGAAAATATTTATTAGGGTTAATTTCAATTTTGATCCTATACGTAAATCATTTCCATTTTTAAACAATCAAGTATATATTTTCCAATTTCAATCCAATTTTCATCGGATGATCGTCGGCAAATCTCACGTGACATCAGTGATTTTTGAAATTTTGACCAAAATTGGATTGAAATTGGAAAATAATTGAAACATGTAGGATCAAAATTGAAAAATGTATACTTAATTATCAAAAAAAAAAAGCCTTACATATGGAACTAAAATTGAAATAAACAATATTTATTAAACTAAAAATATATAAAGGCAAAATCATCCTCTGATTCCTCAATGGCTCAATCTTGTCTACCGTTTACGTATGAAATAGATCTAGAAACTGTAAAGTTGCATGTGACTCACATAGAAGAATTAGTTGTCGTTATTTCAAATCGTTGCTATCAAATGCAGGTGTTATAATCAGTGGTCCATAGTTGAGGCTTATAGAAGTGATCCAACGGCTAGAAGCAAAGCACTGCAGCAACTTGGTGACATGGAATAACAAATCACATGCAGTTGGTTTGGAGGGGTTGTTACATATGGAGTTGGTTGCAGCTGGGTCTAGATAGAGGAATATCATATATATGTATATAACTGATACAATCAAGATCAAGAGAGAAGATTTTAGCTCAGAACTTCATCATACTCTGTAAATTAGGGTTTCTAGGGTTTGAGAGTGTTCTTTGTATATCTTGCGAATCTGCTGTATTTCTTGCGTTCGATTATCAATATAAGTCATTGTTGTTTGGCTCTCGTGGATGTAGGATCGATCTTTGATCCGAACCACGTAAATCGCTGTGTCATTTCTCAGTTTTCTCATTTCATGCATGGTTCTTGTTCTGCGTATGCATGCTGGTTATGGTGTATTGTTTTCTGGTTAATTGCTGATCAATTCACAACAATTGGTGCGGTGAGCGTGGAAGGTTAGAAGAACTTAAGGTCTACTGTTTCGGTTCATTCGTAATCACGAAGATCATCTCATATCCAAAATCTGAGGGAGTCCCTCTCTCGTTTCATCAAGACATGAGTTCTGCCAAGTTTGATCTGGAGAAATTCAGTGGGGAAAATGATTTCAATTTGTGGAGAATCAAGATCAAGGCTCTTCTAGTTCAGCAGGGAATCGAAGCCGCCATTGATGAAAGTGCTCTCAATAATGCAGAGAAAACGATTGCTCCTGAGATCTTATCTAAGGCACACAGTGCTCTGATCCTGAGCCTTGGTGATGAGGTTCTTAGAGAGGTTTCGGAGGAGACAACGGCTCTGGGAATTTGGAGTAAATTGGAATCGATTTATATGAAGAAATCTCTGGCAAACAGATTATACTTGAAGAAGCAACTCTATACTTTGTATATGGAGGAAGAAAAGGAGATGAGGAAGCACCTTGATGACTATAACAGAATCATCTTGGATCTCAATGCAGTGGGAGTGAAATTAGAGGATGAAGATCAAGCAATCATTCTTCTAAGTTCTCTGCCAAAAGAATATGAACATTTTGTTGATACCATGCTATATGGCAAACAAACACTCACCATGACTGAGGTCAAAAGTGCTTTAAACTCAAAAGATCTGCAAAGAAGAACTGAAAACAAAGAAACCAATGGGGAGGGTCTTAATATCAGAGGAAGGCCTGAGAAGAGAGATCCAAGCAAGAACCGAGGGAAGTCTAGATCAAAATCAAGAGGAGCTGGAAACACCAATGTCAAGAAATGCTGGAAATGCAAAAAGGAAGGACACATAAGAAAGTATTGCCCTGAAAGAAAGAAAGGAGATAACAAGGCAACTGAGAAGGGGGATGCATCAGTTGCATCAGATGGCTATGATTCAGCAGATGTACTGATGGTGTCACACAGCAAACATGAAAAAGAATGGGTTCTTGACTCTGGATGCTCATTTCACATGACATCCAACAGAGATTGGTTCATGGATCTGAAGGAATATGAAGGTGGTTCAGTATTCCTTGGCAATAATCAGATATGCAAGATCAAAGGAATAGGATCTGTGAGGCTGGAACTCTCTACTGGCTCAGAGAAATTGATGAAAAATGTGAGGTATGTTCCTGATCTCTATAGAAACTTACTATCTGTTGGAATGCTGGATAAGGAGGGTTATGAAGTAAGATCAAAAGAAGGGAAGATGAAGGTTCTATCAGGCTCACTTGTTGTCATGAAAGCAAATCTGATGAATGGAGTCTACATTCTTGAAGGATCTACAGTTGTAGCCACTGCAGCAAGAGTTAAGGAAGACAATTCACAGCTATGGCATCTGAGATTAGGTCATATCAATGAAAGAGGGTTGAGTGAACTAAGCAAGCAAGAGTTGCTATGTGGAGACAAAGTGGAAAAGCTAACCTTCTGTGAGAATTGTGTCTTTGGGAAGAGTACAAGAGTTAAGTTCTCTACTGGGAAGCATATTAGTCATCACCTTCTTGATTATGTACACTCGGATTTGTGGGGACCATCCAAGACCCCTACAATGGGAGGAGCAAGATATTTCATGTCTTTTATTGATGATCATACTAGGAAAGTATGGATCATGCTGCTAAAATCCAAAGATGAAGCCTTCAATGCATTTAAGGAGTGGAAAGTTTTAGTGGAAAATCAGTCAGGAAAGAAACTAAAGAAACTAAGGACTGATAATGGTTTGGAATTTGTGAATGATCAGTTCAACAAATATTGCACTAAGTTTGGAATAACAAGACACAAAACAGTAAGAGGAACACCCCAACAAAATGGCTTGGCAGAGAGAATGAATAGGACTCTACTTGAAAGGGTTAGGTGTATGCTCATTACATCTGGCCTAAGCAAAAGGTTTTGGGGTGAAGCAGTGAAAACAGCAGCATATTTGATCAATAGGAGTCCCTCAACAGCCTTGAACTTCAAATGTCCACAGGAGATATGGAGTGGAAGTAAGCCTGACTTAAAACACTTGAGGGTGTTTGGATGTGCATCATATGCTCACATCAAACAAGACAAGTTGAAACCAAGGGCATTGAAGTGTATATTCTTAGGTTACCCAGAGGGAGTCAAAGGATATAAATTGTGGTGTTTGGAAGCTGGATCAGAGAAGTGTATTATCAGCAGGGATGTGATATTCAATGAAAAGGAGATGCCTCTACTTAAAGCCAAAGTTACTGATCAGCAATCTGCAGAAAGAAGTGATGGGCTTAAGGTGGAGCTTGGTCAAGAAGAGTCAGAAAATGCTGAGAAAATGAATGATCACACTGATCAAGCTGGAGAAGAACATTATGAGAATCCTACTGAGGGCTATCAACTGGTCAGAGATAGAGAGAAAAGAGTAATCAAGCCAACAAAGAGGTATGGTTATGCTGATGCTATTGCTTATGCTTTAAATATAACACTTGAAGCAAATGAGCAGGAACCTGAGTCTTATCAAGCAGCAATAAGAAGCATTGATAAGGAGCTATGGATGCAAGCCATGATTGAAGAAATGAAATCATTAGAAAAGAATGGAACCTGGATACTTACAAAGAAACCAAAGAACCAAAAATTGGTTGGATATAAGTGGATTTTCAAAAGAAAAGAGGGGATCGCTGGAGTACAACCACCAAGGTTTAAAGCAAGGTTGGTGGCAAAGGGATTCACTCAAAAGGAAGGGATTGACTTCAATGAGATATTTTCACCTGTGGTCAAGCAAACTTCTATCAGAATATTGCTCTCATTGATGGCTCAATTTGATCTAGAACTTGAGCAAATGGATGTTACCACTGCCTTTCTTCATGGAGAACTAGAGGAGACTATCTACATGAAGCAGCCTCCTGGTTTTGAAGAAGGAAATTCAGAGATGGTATGCCTACTAAAAAGACCATTGTATGGATTGAAACAATCACCAAGGCAGTGGAATAAGAGGTTTGATTCATTCTTGAAGTTCATTGGTTATAAGAGTAGCAGTTATGATAGTTGTGTGTACTACAATGGAGAAGTTCAGATTGAGCAGCAGTTGTTCCTATTATTGTATGTGGATGACATCTTAATTGCAGGCAAAGGCAAGGAAAATATTGAGCTACTTAAAACTAAGCTCAAGGGGGAGTTTGAAATGAAGGATTTGGGTAATGCCAAGAAAATTCTTGGGATTGATATCATCAGAAAAAGAAGCCAATGTACTTTGCAGCTGTCACAAGAGAGCTATATCAAGAAAGTTTTGAACAAATTTGGAATGGGAGAGTCCAAGGTAGTAGCCACTCCAATTGCAGCTCATTTTAAGCTAAGTACTGCTCAAGCACCAGAGAATGAAGAAGATAGAAAATACATGATGGAAATTCCGTATGCAAACATAATAGGAAGTATCATGTACTGCATGATTTGTACAAGACCTGATCTAGCCTATTCCATCAGTATACTGAGCAGATTTATGAGCAATCCAGGGAAATCTCATTGGCATGCTCTTAAGTGGTTGATGAGATACTTGAGAGGCTCAGCAAACATTGGTCTATGCTATACTCAAGGGAAGGAAATGGCAGAGATTTTGCAAGGATTTGTGGACTCAGATTATGCAGGATGTCTAGATACAAGAAAGTCTATATCAGGGTATATATTTACTTCATTTGGTGGAGCAATTAGTTGGAAAACAAGTCTTCAAAAGGTTGTGGCTTTGTCATCTACAGAAGCTGAGTACATTGCAGCAACAGAGGCCATAAAGGAAGCAATATGGCTGAGAGGAATTCTAGCTGAGATGACAGGAAAGAAACAAGATGTTACAGTGTGTTGTGATAATCAAAGTGCATTGCATTTGATGAAAAATCCAATGTTTCATGAGAGAACTAAACATGTGGACATCAAGCTACACTTCATCAGGGATGTTGTGGAGAAGGGATTAGTCAGAGTAGAAAAGATTGGGACAGAGAATAATCCTGCAGATGCTCTGACCAAAGTGCTACCTATAGCAAAGCTCACACATTGCTTGAAACTAGTGCAAGTGTGGGATCTAGGTGATATAATTGATCCTGGAGGATAATTTGAATTGAATAGAGGCAAGCAGCAATGCAACTAAGGGCCAAGGTGGAGAATATTATAATCAGTGGTCCATAGTTGAGGCTTATAGAAGTGATCCAACGGCTAGAAGCAAAGCACTGCAGCAACTTGGTGACATGGAATAACAAATCACATGCAGTTGGTTTGGAGGGGTTGTTACATATGGAGTTGGTTGCAGCTGGGTCTAGATAGAGGAGTATCATATATATATGTATATAACTGATACAATCAAGATCAAGAGAGAAGATTTTAGCTCAGAACTTCATCATACTTTGTAAATTAGGGTTTCTAGGGTTTGAGAGTGTTCTTTGTATATCTTGCGAATCTGCTGTATTTCTTGCGTTCGATTATCAATATAAGTCATTGTTGTTTGGCTCTCGTGGATGTAGGATCGATCTTTGATCCGAACCATGTAAATCGCTGTGTCATTTCTCAGTTTTCTCATTTCATGCATGGTTCTTGTTCTGCGTATGCATGCTGGTTATGGTGTATTGTTTTCTGGTTAATTGCTGATCAATTCACAACAGCAGGCGATACATGTCCTTATCCTACACTAATCAAGCAAACCAAACTTGTTGTGATGAGGATATTGGAATACCCATATCTTAAAGATCAAAAAGAAAAAAAAAAGCACAAGACAGTAAAGAAATCGTAAAGATATGAAAGACACGAGAGAAGATACCATTTCCTTAATTTTGAGAGCTTGTATATTTTCCTACGACAATCTGATGTGGGCTCCTTTCAAAAATGAGAAACTTGTCCTAAAAGTTACAACTTTAAGTTATTTATATATATCCCCTAATACAAAAGTAAAATGACAACGTCCCTTTATTAAAAGTCGTAATTATATGAGATACGTAGATCTACTGAACTAGATCTTTTTATTGGATTTTCTAAATCTGGACTTGAACCGCCTTAGAAAGAGTCTTCGTCTGTTTTCAGTGGGTTTAATAAATCTAAATGTTGACTTAACTCGTAACGTTTTGTTATTTCCTTAAACCGCATCCTTTGGTGTCAAAGAAGTTGGACTTAAGAATAATGTCCATCAACTTCTTTGACAATTAGCTAGATTGGATTCATTCTCTGTTCTAAAAATCGGTCTAGGCGCTAGGTGGCTCATAGCCGTACCGATATTTGTCTGTTCGGTCATTTTAGGCGCTGGCGGTCCTAAACTGAACAATTCGGTCCTAGGCGGTCTAGGCGGAATAATTCGGCCCTAGGCAGTCCTAGGCGCCAAATACTTTTTTTTTTAAAATTTCTTTCCTCTACATTTTTTACTTTTTTTTTTTCAATTTTTAGCAAAATGATGATATTATTAATGTATTATAGTCTTATATCAAATTATTATTAATTAATTAGATATAGAAAAAAATTTCACAAATTGAAAAATACAAATAAAAATAATTTTATAAATGAGATATGATGTTTTTATTTGTCCTCCTACATAAAACCAAAACAATATAATATAAGAATTCCAAAAATATTTTGTAAGAATAAAAAATTAAGAAAAATAGGTAAAATAATAAAAAATCTATTTAATTTAGATACAACGCCTAAGTGCCGCCTAGGCCCCGCCTAGGTATCCTAGGCGCTAGGCACCAGTCAAGCGCCCGACGAAATTTAAAACACCGGATTCATTATACCTAATTTGCAGTGCATCAGATTTTGCACATTTAAGAAAATGAATATAGTTGTCTTTATAACTGACATCATATTGATGTAATATTGTAATGGTAATATTTGATTCAAAGCAATGACATATTGCTCGACTCTCTCAAGTTGTTGACTTTAATTTGTAACAAATAAACAATGATAAAAACAACAATTTGACCCTAAACATTTGCTTGCAAGTACAATTTAACCCATATTATTCTGTTTATTTCATTCACACCCGGATTTATTAATTTTTTGGTCACTTTGCCCTATTTTTCAAGAAGTTTGTTAAAATTCCACATAATCTTACGCCACAAACCATATCGAATTGAAAAAATATACTATAATATATTAACATTGAGTAACACTTCTGTGTAATTGGTGCACATAGTTGCACGGATACCTCTATGTTATAAATGTAGTACATTTATGTACAAATATCTGTATCTTTTAAAATGAATATGAATAAATGTATTACATTTATAACATAAAAATACTAATAAAGGTATGAATTGCACGGTGCAATTGGTGCACACAAGTTTTTGCCATTAACATTAGCTCAATTGACAAACATAAAATCATTTTGTGATAATAAACAAAACAATTAACTAAGGGAGTAAAGTGAATATATGTAACTGATTGGGCAATGTATGTTTGATACAGTAAAGGAATAATATTTAATTATACTTTATATCAATCACTATTTCTCAGAGTACCATCATCTCCAAATGCACATGGTATATATATGATTGGTTTCCCACTTTCGTGCATTTGGTAATGATGATTAGCAATTTGCCTTATAATTGTTAGCACAAACCAATAAGCATAAGATGATACGTGATAAAAAAAAAAAAAGATAAGATAAGATAAAAGAGGACAAAAACTACATGTAAAGGTGTAATATTTAAAATCAAAACAACTAGAATTTGAGTGTATATAATAAAAAATAAAAACAGATTTAGGTTTTATGTTGTGTCATGGCTTGATTAATTTCCACCCACTAATTTATTTATTTACCGTTAAACTTGCCAGAATATACCAAATTAATGCACACTAATATTGGTTAACCTTATCTTACAATAAAAAAATGAAGTTAGCCAACTGATAATGTGATTAATGTATTGTATAATGAAAGTGTTTGATGATTGCTTATCTTGAAAAAGTTGCCAGCGTGGAATGACATTCAAAGTATGAACCAATCAGTAGAAAGATAAGCTTAATAGAGAAACAATGCATCTATTAAAAAAAAAAAAGAGATAAGCCTAATGCTGCTGTCAGGACCAACCACCCGTCCACCGCCCTTGTAATTTTTTAATTTCCCATTTTAATACTACTTGGAATTATTATTAAAATATGGAATTTTTGTTTGGAATTGCCTTTCTTTGTTAGAGTTGGGAGGATTTTCAAATAGTTTATATGTAATAAAGTTTTTTTTTATCCAAAAATATAAAAAAATATGTCTTCTGTCACTTTCTAATTTTTGGACAAAAATACCCTTCAATTTGACTTGAAACAATATAAAAAAGCATCTTTTTAACAATTTCTAGGGATACATTGGTCTTTTAGATAAAAAAAAGTGGATGAAAACATATTTTTTATGTGAAAGTTGCATTAATATATATATATATATATATATATATATATATATATATATATATACATATCTTCTTCTTTTTCAGAAGTCCTTAATGTATTTGGAAAATATTTTGATGAATAAAGAAATTGCATGACAGAAAAATTTGTTGATTGAATTTGTTTCTTTGAGTAGATTGAAATGTTTTCTTACTTGAACTAGAGAGACAAATGATGAAATGAAGGTTTACTTTTGGCAAAAAGGATGAAGTACTTTATTAATAGCCTATATTTGCTATTATAGAAATTCCGAGAGTTTCTTTTGAATAATTTCATAGACCTAGGCTCTATAATAGTGTAGTTTCACTATTTGTATAAGTTGATTGTGATGTAAATTGGTGTACTTAATTTAAACCCCATAAATAAGGATTTATAAAATTCATCCTACCTAGTCCTAATTAAAGTAATAAAAAAAAAGAATAAAAAACAAGAAAAAAGAGACAAAAAATAAACAGTGGGCTAATCAACCGCCCCACCTTTTTGTGTCCCTTGTTTGGAAATGAAGTCTTTGATTATAAATGCACAACTATGGTACATGCAATTAGGGGTTTTTGAAAAAAATTGTATGGTTGAGAAAGTGATTGAATTTAGTGATTATGGAGAAATCACTTAATAGTAAAAGTAGATTTTGTTTGTAAAATAATTTTAAAAGCTAATAGCAAAAGTAGATTGTGTTTACAAAATAATTTAAAATTTAATTGAGAAGCTGTCAAAGCAACCCAGCCCGCTTCTAGCTTATAGATTCTAGTAGATTTTATAATTTGCTAAAAGAGAATTAAAATATTATAAAAACTGATTCATAAAACTTAAATAAATGATGAAAATCTATCAAAAGCTTTTGAAAACACCCCATTAGTCTTTCAACATTTGATTCTACTGTAGATGAAACCAATTCTTGATCACATGTCAATTTCTATTACCGAACATATTTACACTTTCGTAAGCAAGTGTCCTAGAGATAACTATTTAGCATGAAATTTATTGCAATAAAAATATATCCACCAGTTCAATAATTAAGAGAAAAGTAAAAGAATTATCCACAACATAATAAATTTAGTAATGATTTATAGAAAGTCTTATAGAATTTTAAAAAAACTTATTGTAACCAATTCTTAAAAAAAAAAAAAATCATTTAATAAAACATCCTAACTAAATTATCATGTGTATGTGGTTCGTGCATTGCACAAGTTGTGTGTGCATAGTTCGTACAATGCACAAATTACATTGGTCAATCTGTCTGAAAAAATGTTTTGTTATCTTGTGACTATTATAAAATTTTAGTATTTCAAATGATTAATTTGTCAGTTGTCCTGTGAATATATCTAATAAATAATAGAGGTTTTTTTTTTTGGGTATGATTTTCCTTTTATGAGAAAATATTTATCTCTATGTGAAAGGTTGTTTTCTCCCTAAAATTTGTGGGAATTTTACAAATCTATTCATTTTCAAGTAGATTCTTCATTCGGGTGTAATAGCCATTTATAACACAAAATCAAATTGTGCATTATTTTTCTATTATAAAGGATATTTTTGTTACTTTTCTACCACAAGTAAAAAAAATAGATAAAATTGTCCTTCAGGCAAAAGACAAAAAATGCTTAATGCATATTCATTTTTTTCTTGTAAAATCTAATTCTTTATTCGATTTTTTCATGTAAGGTATAATTTTTTGAATATTTTTTGTGCAAAGTATAATGTGCAACCCCTGTAATGTGTAATGGACTTTTTTTCGTGTAACATACAATTGAGACATGTTAATTTCGTATAAGGCATTATTGATCCTCTTTAACTGTAATGCATTTAAAAAAAAAAAAAAAATTAAGTGTAACATGTCTTCAAAGAAATTACTTGTTCGTGTAAGACTTTACATGAAATCCCAAAATTTCATGAAAGGCATTTTCAAAGAAATTTCGTGTAAGGCATTTACTGTAATATGTAACTTTTTTTTTTTTTTTTTTTTAAGGCATTATACAAAAAAATCATGTAAAGTGTAATACTTAAAAAAAAAATCGTGAAACCCCTTAATTAAATTTTCGTGTAAGGTCTAGTTTTTCATATAACATCCAATACAAATGTAATTTTTTTTTCCAGAAGCATATTTGTCTTTTTTTTTTATTTAGTGGAAAAATAACAAAAATATTATTTATGATAAAAAAAATTCATTATATGAAATATGGTAGAACATGACTCTTTTTTCATTTTGGTTTTAAGAAAAATCAACACCCTGTTCAACATCAGATCTCGCATTTTTTTTTTTATCTTTATATTATAATCAATCAATTATTATACTATTTGAGAATTTCAGCCGGTTTGGATTCATATTTTTCTTTTCTTGCCCTTGCTTAGAAGGTTGATGGGTTTATTGCTAGGTGGTCTATAATATTTTCTAACTACAATCTTATATAAATTATGTTGGTTTATAAGATATCAAACCATGTCAAAAAAAAAAAAAAAAATGTCGCAAACCTTGTAGTTTAAGTGGTACACAACCTTTATAAATGTGCAAATTGTGATGATCGTGTTCAAACTGTAAATTCTAGAAGGGCAGAAATAATGATATCACTTCAGACAACAATTTCTTGTTGGAAAATCAAATTGCCTTCTAACTGCAAATTCTAAAAGCATCTTCGAGTTTTATTGTCAATTATGCCCACCATGTTGGTGGACCTTTACACTACACCATCACACACCATTTATGAGGATTTAGGTCACTATTCACAAACACATCGAAAGACCCATTTTATATGGAATATGAAATGGACATTTCGACGGGTTTCCCAAAATATGGTCATTTTGGGATTGGTTGTATCATTTGCGACTCGACAGGTCCCCTGTGATTATTTTTGGTAGAAAAGTGGGTCGTATGCACTCTGTGCTCGAAGGGGAACTTTTGGCTATTAAATAGGGACTCTCTTTGGCTTCAGATCGAGATTTTTCTTCGCTCTTTGTTTTCACGGACTCCTTAGTTGCAGTGCAAGCAGTTACTAAGACTAAAGAATTTCTTTGCTACTCAGGTTATTGGGCTGCAACTATTTGCTACATGCTTTCAAGGTTGGATGATTTTAGTTTATCTTATTGTGAAAGATCTGTCAATGGTGTGACTAATTCAGTTGTTTATTTTGCTAGTTCTCTTGTCTCTCATTTTTGTTGGGATGATGGTATTTACCCTCCTTGGTTGTGTAAACTTGTAAGTTCTAATTGTCTTGTTTATTAATGAAACTTCAAGTTTATTATAAAATATATATATATAGGCTTCACGTTTTGGGCTGCGCACACGCTCGATGTATTGCGCCATGTTGCCAACATTAGGCACACCATTGAACCACCAAACCAAGCTTGATTACCAACTTCGTAGATAAATTTCTCACTCATAAAAAATCGATTTTGAGAGCATAAATACACTTTGATTATTAATTTGAAACGCAAATCGAATTTTTGTCCTATAAATTTACATTTGCCTTACTCAATTTAATAGTCTAACGTGTGATCAAAACTTCCTACAAAATTCAACATTTGACCCATATATTCGAAGACACAAATTAAAACCAAATTTCTCTCATAATTTAAAATTATGAATTTTATTATAATAAAAAAAAAGAAGTCAATTAATGGTTCTCAAAATTAGTCCATATTTACGTGAGTTACTTAAATTCCATAAAAGAATAGTGTTTCTACATACATCTCGAAAAAATGGTCCTAATTGTTGAAAACTAGAATCACATGAGATATATTTGGGTCCATAAGATGTCACGTCTAAGAAATCCGACCGTTCGCAACATGATGAATTTGCCCACATTTGTTTTACAAATATTTACGTTTCAAATGTGCGGTTGTCGCCACTCGCCACTCTTTCATCATCACATGGAAATTATTAACGTTGAAAAACATATGGACCTCATTTTGCCAGATAGGCGCAACCCAGCCGACCAAACCCAATGTCCTTTTCCCAGTCCTAACAAAACCTCATTCCTATCCAAATTATATACTCTAATTTATTTTATGAGATGGAATCTCATTAAACATCTATAACTCTGTTATAAAAATATTTGAATTTAACTACTTTTATTTTTCAATAATAATTTAAAATATTGTGCCAATAATTTTCAACTATCATCTCTTTATCAGTTCTCAATTGTCATTTTTGCATCAGGGTAAAGATTTAAAACTTATGATATTCTATTTTTTTTGTTCATTTTTAATTTATTTTATTTTCCTTTTCTATTATTTCGATTCTTCTTTTTATAATTATAATGATTTTTTATGCAAAAAAATAATGCAGCTGGTGAAAGATAAAAGACAAATTAACAATTAAATAAGTAAAATATACATTGAAATATCATATAGTATTGAAAATGCCCTTAATAAACTACTCATTCATATAAACTCTTACAAGAATTAATAATTATGAATTATAAATGAAATTATTTCATAAAATTAGATTTATAAAACCATCTTACACTACATAAACAATATTGCTGTACAATAATTGGTGGTCGGCTATATCATACTGAAAATGAAGTCATGAATGGATGTAACTAGGTCCCATCCAGCCTTCCACATTGCTGTATAAATCCTCTCTCTTCACTCCCACTATCCTATCAACCAGCACTAAACCCACTCTCCTTTCTCTCTCTTCAATTATTCTTCAACACTTTCTAGATTTCCAGAGATGGAGAGCAAGGAGGAGGATGTTCGAGAGGGAGCCAACAAGTTCTCCGAGAGGCAGCCGATCGGGCTGGCGGCTCAGAGCCAGGACAAGGACTACAAGGAGCCACCACCGGCGCCGCTCTTCGAGCCCGGGGAGCTCACCTCCTGGTCCTTCTACCGAGCCGGCATAGCCGAATTCATCGCCACTTTCCTCTTCCTCTACATAACCGTTCTAACAGTCATGGGAGTCAGCAAATCCAAGTCCAAATGCGAAACCGTCGGAATTCAGGGCATCGCCTGGGCCTTCGGCGGCATGATCTTCGCCCTCGTCTACTGCACCGCCGGAATTTCAGGTTTGTTTCTCTCTCCTGACGAAATTTGGCAAAATTCTGAAACCCTAGGCGTAGATCGGGCCGAGTGTGAGGTTAATTGTGTTGATTTGTGATGTGCAGGTGGACACATAAACCCGGCGGTGACTTTCGGGCTATTCCTGGCCCGAAAACTATCGTTGACTCGGGCTGTGTTCTACATAGTGATGCAGTGCCTAGGGGCGATCTGTGGAGCAGGTGTTGTGAAAGGGTTTGGGAAGAGCCTGTACATGAGCAAGGGCGGTGGGGCCAACGTGGTGGCGCCTGGCTACACCAAGGGCAGCGGCCTGGGTGCCGAGATTATTGGGACTTTCGTCCTTGTTTACACCGTTTTCTCTGCCACCGATGCCAAACGGAGCGCTAGAGACTCCCATGTCCCGGTAAGTATACTATTTCAACTTTAATTTTTCGTTTTAATTTACTTAATACATTGAGTTTGTGGCAAGATTGGTTGTTTATTTGGGTTTTTGAAGATTGTGTATATATATTTTTCGGGTGTGAGAAATTGTTTGATGGAAGATGATATTTTTTTTTCAATTTTGAAGATGATTTTTTTTGCTGGTAGTTTGATACATGAGATAAATGAAGAGGTTAAAATTAAAAAAATTTAATTAATTAATCTATATTTTGCATTTATTTTGCCGGAGTCTTTTCACTTTACCATCTAAGTCATTTTTTTCACATAATTTTCTCGGTCAAAGTTGAATTTGATAAACCTATGCCAAAACACTCTCCATCGTTGGTCAAATGAAAGCCCCAGAAAAATTTCTGGTTTTCATTCTATGCAAGTTCAATTTGAGATGTGATCAGAAAATGAGCTTAGGTTGTCAATTGAAAAATTAATAGACTTTAAGATGTAATTGAAGAAAAAATGTTTAGATTGGTTAAAAATAAATAAAAAATTTCAGGTTGTTTTTAAATTTTAACCATGAGTAGTAATAATGGATAAATGATTAGAGGAGTGATAACTCGGTATTTAATTAGTTTTCTTTACTTGTCAAGTACTCAATCTTTCACACCATGATTATGTCTATTATTAAAGTTGGCTAAACGAATTATGTTTTGCAGATATTGGCACCATTGCCAATTGGGTTTGCAGTGTTCTTGGTTCACTTAGCCACGATCCCTATTACCGGTACCGGCATCAACCCAGCCCGTAGTCTTGGTGCAGCCATCATCTACAACAAGGACCATGCTTGGGATGATCATGTAAGCTCTCTACCAAACTGCATTTTCTCTAAACTTGAACTATAAGTATTAAAACAGACCATGTGCTATATAAAAAAAGTTGAGTTGTTCTTACAAAGAGTGTTACTTTGTTATGATGCAGTGGATATTTTGGGTGGGACCATTCATTGGGGCAGCTTTGGCAGCTCTGTACCACGTAGTGGTGATCAGGGCCATTCCATTCAAGAAGTGATTGATGATGATGAGATGAGGAAAGGGAAAATCTCTTTTGAGATCTTCTTGTTTCAAGCAATGATAGAAGAAGATCAAAAGTGAAAATTCCTGTTGTATTTTTCTATTTTTCTTTTGTTTGGTTTGCCAATTTCGTGTATATGTACATTATTATGTTGTTTTTCCCAACAAGGCATTGTGTGTGGGTTAGGTTAAAGCTAAGTGGCCAACTATGTAATGTATTATCAGAAGGGTTTTAAATTATTGAATGGAAGCCTTAATAAAAAAAAAAAAAATTGGTATTTTGTTTGTTTTTAGTTTCATTTATATATATGATTGTCCAACGTAGAGTTATGAAGTCGCACATGGAGCAAACCACAACCTCCTCAATCTAGAATTTAATATCATTAGTGATGTGGATGGTAACTAAATTGCATGTTAATTGTTGTGACTTAGTATGACACGTCTTACTTGTACGTGAATACGTGATTCTTTCTATCCATGATTGTTAAATCTATATTTTGTTATTAGCGATGAGTCTATTAACTTCAATTCTCAAATCAAGATAACAAGGCCTATCGGTTATATTTGCAATTCCAACATTTCACAATGACCATTACATACAACGACAACATTATTAATTTCAACGTCTCCATCATCTCATTTCTTTTGTAGTGTACTTACAACATTCTGTCATATATGTACACAGAAACAATGTTCTAAAAAAACTGAATCCACCATTAGATATAGAAGCTAATGTACATGATAAAAACACAAAAACCACAACGCAAACTCTGTTGTGCACCAGGTGCACGAGTCTAAGATCCGTGCAATCCGGGTCGACCTTGCAATCTTGCATATGTCATTGTCTTGAGTTGCATAATGCTAATAATCCGTGCAATCTTGCATATGTCGTTGTCTTGAGTTGCATAATTATCATATTAGCAAAAAAAAAAAAAAAAGACATGGATCCGTGTCGGACCTAACCCGACTCGACCTGCACGCGTTTAGTTGATCCATGCACTTGATTCACACAAACAATGTTCTTTGAGAAATTATAACTTAATAAATAGTACTTTTATTTTTTAAAATATTATATCATATAATATTTTTGGGTGAATGATTGATCCACGTAGATTTTGTCATAAATTGAAATGAAATTTGCTTTTCATCCCTATAAAATGCTTAAAATTATATGAATTTCTTAAATAGGCCCAACTCTCGAAGATCAATAGTGGGCCATGAGATTGAGCCCAACTCAATTCTTATTACATTCTAAAGTCCTAGAATCTCACGGTCTTCTTTCCCTACTTTCCCAATATTGTTAGAACCTATAAAAATTATGAAAATTAATTATTAAAAAAAGAAAGAAAATTGTTATATCTAGAAATTACTTTCTCTGTCACACTCGTATTTTTCTCTCCTAATGTAGATGTCCCCTTTTAAAATGAAGAATAATGATCTTTATACCTAAATTCGAATTAATTTAACCGCCCCTAAAATATCTCATCACGAAGCCACTAACATAGAGCGGTTACCAGGATTCTAGATCGTGGGTTTGAGCAACATAAAGTATCTCGCCATCTTTTCTGACAAAATGAAGTATTCGAACTGAATTATGTTATCCCATCTTCATATATACATCTCGGAGTTAACATCTCGAGATATAAGATAAAGATTCAAGGACCCAGAAATCTATCTTAAGTATGGCGAGATATGCTGATATTCACATCTCTGAAATATATCAATCGGGTAAATCTATACGAAATAATAATTCATCCCATATTAGTATAATAACATTTCGACTGCCTTGAACGAGATATTCATTTCGGATTGTTCTACATCTCGACTATATCAACCACTCCCCCCGAAATGATGTGTGTGTGAACACACATCGAGAAATGAATCAGAGCAGTCTTTTCCATCTTTACGAAAAACGAAGCGTCTCTAACACGCTTTGGGTGAGACACGCGTCCACATTTTTCCGCCTTGATTAAAGAGATTTGAAAATAAAAAAAAAAGCTTCTTTTAATCTGAACCCTTACTTCGTTTCGAAATCAACAACCAGGATATCTAGACCTTTCAAATACCAGTCAACATCGTCTATAAATACCCCCAACAAAATTCAAATAACACTTTGGCCTAATTTTCCTTCTGTCACTCAGGGATTCTTCTTTCTTCAAGCGATTGCAGGTACTCTTTCTCCATATACTTTTACTTAAGTTTCAAATTTCCATCACTATATGGCTTCTGCTACTTCTCTCTATTCCTCACGTGATGAGTTCGACTCAGAGGGAGAGATTGGTAATATTCCCGTAGAAATTTCGCCTATTGCAAAAAAAAGAACCCAAACTTCCACATCCTCATCTGATCCAACAATCCCTCTTCCCAAGAAGTCCCGAAAAAAGTCGGAATCCGAAGTATTCGGTCCGCCAAAGATAAATGAAAAACACCTCACTTTGTTAAGACAATTGTTGCGGGGTGGGTATCATGGGGGTGCGAGATACGAAATAGCCATCCCGGTCCTTTCAGATCGGCCACATAATCCACCATAACATTTCCGAACTTGGTTCCCAGAACATGTTCCTCTAGGATTAGTTCCACCAATCCATCCTTTCTTTATCACCATGGGTAGATCATATGGTATCAACCCTAATCAATTTCATCCCAATTCAATTCGATATCTCATTGCCTTTTACATGATTTGCAAGTGGATGGGGATAGAACCTACTCCTCGTAGATTTAAAACATGTTTTTTAGTGCGAAGTCCAAACCCCTATCAATTTTATGTAGCTCCCTGAGCCAATGATAAAAAAAGCCACCTTCTTATCTTCTGGTGTCGAGAAGGTAAATTCCGCTTGGGAGAGATCTTTTGTGTACATTAAAACCCCTTTGAGTAATCCTTTCACCACACCTTGCTGGACAACATATCTAGATCCTCAAGTAAATACTCCAAGTCTAGGATTAGATTCAGCCATAGCTAAATTAAACACTGTATTCCGGAAAGGATGATTCAATATAGTTGGATTGACATCGGATGCGTCTTTGCTTGCTTATTGGGGTTTTTATCCAAACATCGAGATAGCCAAAGGACTCGACTTAGGTTGTATTTAATTTCTTTTATTTACTTTTATCATTATTATTGATCTCGACTTAAGTGTGTTTAACTTGCAAAGATGTTCGATTTTGTAGATATGTCGATAAACAAGTGGTTTTCATTCATGAAAGATGTTCCCAAAGAAGAGCAGACCACCTTCCGTGCATCTCTTCATGCAGTGGATCCCGTTCTGGCGCAAGCTAATCGAGCAGAAGTAGAAGCTCGTTTGTCAGCTAACCGAGATCGTTCAGCTTCCCCTTCTCCAGCTATGGAAATTGGGAGTTCGCTAATTCCTGCTCGTCCTCCTCCTTCCCTCGCTCAGGATCCAGTTGATCTAACTGGAGAGGCTGATAATGAGGAAACCGAAAAAGAATCTAGCCCAGCAACCCATAAGAGAAAAACTGTTTCTACTTCGCATCCACCTGGGTCTATGGTGCTTCGTACTCGCTCCAATACTCCTATCGAAACCTCTGAAACTTCGCAAGACATCACTTATCTCCCTTCTTCCTCCACAGCACTCGCGGAAGAATCTGCATTACCACCGAAGACCACAACTTCGAAGGGATCAGATAGGGTGACAGAATGTAAGCGGCATATATCTCGCATAGTAACGGCTCAGAAGTTCCTGACTTCTTTAGCCAAAAAGATGATGCGAGAGGAAGAAATGATTGAGCAGTTGAGAGAGGAAAAACAAACTGTTGACGAGGATTTTGCCAACTTCCAAAGTAAAATTGACGAGTTATCGACGCAAGTGGAGAAAAGAGAAATGGATCTAGCTGTGGCTCGTTCCGAACTTGAAAAGAAAGATGACCAGTTGCGCATTTTGAATGCCGAGATGATGGAAAAACACAAGGAGATTCGAAGTAAGGACCTTGAAATCACTGAATTACGAAAAGAATTAGAAGTGGAAAAGAAGAGCATGGAGGTTGATTTTTATTTTCATGAAGGACGGGCAGATGGTTTAAGGGTCGGGTATCGGAAAGGGTTCGCAGCTTTTCCCGAGAGTAAACTTATGAAAAAGATTTCGGAGGAATACATAATTAAATTGTTTGCTCAAATGTGGAATTCGGTGTTGTTTCTCTCCAAGGCTGCTCCGATGACAGAGTCTTTTTTCGTTGAAGGAGTTTGCATCTGTCAAGAGAGAGTAAATCAGTATTTAGAGACAGCGTGGGCCCATTTGGCATCGAACAACATCTCCTTGCCGGAAGGTAATTTAGTTTTCGACTTGGCCGAATTGGGAAAACAGATATCTTATGGGCCTTCTCCGAACTGGCATGGGGATATGTCGGAAGCCGAGGATGCAGATTGGTGGAAAGACTTCCTTCATCAAGCAATCCTTGTCAATCCTCTTCCTGACCCAGTTCCTCTGCCTCAAGACTTAATTGGTGAATCTTCCCAACCGTCAACTGAAATGACCGTGTTAGATGGGGCATAAGGTGATGCTACCCTGGTCAATTTACCTGACGAAATATTTCATCCCGAAGGTCCCCGAAATGTGGGGTTATGAAAAAGTTGTACCAAAAACAATTTCTTCTTTTATGTGTGTATGTTTAAAGCATGAAACATGCTAAATACAATGATCTTTTATGTGTTTTATTGGTTTGTGCTCGAAGCCAATCTTTTGAACTATATTGATTATTATGGAAATCCATGTTATCTAGTCTACTTCATTAAACTTACAATATTTGTTATACTTATTTAAAAATCAGATAGTTGATCAATTAACCAACTTCCTAGATCAGCTTCAGATGATTTCGATCCCCCATTTTCAATAGTTGATTGATTAATCAACTCCCTAGATCGAATCATAATGATCTCGATCTCCCATTTTCAATAGTTGATTGATTAATCAACTCCTTAAATCGAGTCATGATGATCTCGATCTTCCATTTTCAATAGTTGATTGATTAATCAACTCCCTAGATCGGATCATGATGATCTCGATCTCCCATTTTTAATAGTTGATTGATTAATCAACTCCCTAAATCGGATCTGACTGGTCTCGATCTCCCATTTTCAATAGTTGATTGATTAATCAACTCCCTAGATCGAATCAAGATGATCTCGATCTCTCATTTTCAATAGTTGATTGATTAATCAACTCCCTAGATCGGATCATGATGATCTCGATCTCCCATTTTCAATAGTTGATTGATTAATCAACTCCCTAGATCGGATCTGACTGATCTCGATCTCTCATTTTCAATAGTTGATTGATTAATCAACTCCCTAGATCGGATCTGACTGATCTCGATCTCCCAATATCGATCATTATCGAAATAATCAAAAATAGAACAAGCGATTTACGTGGTTCGATCTCAATTAATCGAGATCTACATCCACAGAGAGTTTTAAAGGGGGTTCACTACTAGCCAAGTTTGAACAGAATACATCGTAAAAACAAAATAAAAGAAAGAAGGAAAATTACAACATGCTGTAACATTGCCCTATGAATAGTACTTTTTAAGGTGACCAATATGCCATAGCCGAGGTAATATTTTTCCTTTGTCATCTTGCAACTCATATGCTCTTCCGGACAAGATTTTGGTCACCTTATATGGTCATTCCCATGTTGCCTCCAACTTCTCTATCTCTTGCAGAGTATCTGTTTGTCGGAGGACCATCTCACCAATTTGAAAATCTCTTTTCCTTACTTTCTGATTGAACACAGCCTGCATTTTCTTCTTATAAAGATCATGTCTAACCCTCGCTTCATCACGCTTTTCTTCTAGAAAAATTCTATCCACCTCTAACATCTCATCATTTTGAGTAGGGTCAAAACATATAATTCACATGGCTTCTCCTTGTATCTCGGCTGGAGTAACTGCTTCGGCCCCATAAACTAAACTGAAAGACATTTCCCCCGTAGTGGACAAGCCCATAAAACAGAGGGTAGCTATTCGACCCAGTTAGACTTCTCGTGCTCTAACCTCTTTTTTATATCATCTAGCAAAATGCGATTGATCACTTCGACTTGTCCATTAGCCTGTGGATGTGTTACAGCTGTGAAAACTTGTGTAATCTTCATTTCAGAACACCATTCCTCTATCTTTTTCCCCCGGAATTGCGGCCAATTGTCTGAAACCAATATTCGTGGTAAGCCAAAACGACAACAAATATTTCGCCATATAAATTTCATCATTTCAAATTCGGTTATTTTGGCTAAAGGTTCTATTTCTACCCACTTAGTAAAATAATCGACAGCCACGACTATGAATTGCTTACTCCCTTTTGCTTTTGGGAAGGGCCCAACGATATCTATTCCCCATCTTGAAAATGGACATGGTGAAGTAACTGCAATCAATTCTGCTACTGGTGTATGGATCCTCGAACCGTATTTCTGACAAGTCGGACATTTTTCACCATCTCTTCCGTATCTTTCTTCAAGGTAGGCCAATAGAACCCGACTCAGACAACTTTCTGAGCTAATGATCTAGCTCCCGCAAGTTCCGAACATTCTCCCTCATGTACTTCTTTTAACACCATCAAACCCTCTTTATGAGAAAGACATCTCGCATCTGTCGGAGAGAAGGTTTTTCGGAAAAGCACATTATTCAACAAATAATAGAATCTTGCTCGTCTTTCCATTATTTCTCTTTCTCTGGCAGTCCCATTTCGAACTCCCTTCAGATATTGCTGTATCGGATACCTCCAATCCTCTTCATCCATTTCCAAGACCATCACGTCCTGATCTTTGGGAACTCCCATCACTGTGATATTTCTCCTCATGTAATCTTGTAATGAACTCCCTATTTTGGCTAAAAAATCAGCTTTCCGATTATCATCTTGGGATATTTGTTCGATATGTATCTTTTTAAATATTTTCTCAAGCTCTTTGATTTTTTCAACATACATTCACATCCGATCTTCCCCGATCTCACATCGGTTCGACAACTGTCGAGTAACTAATTGTGAGTCTGACTTCACTTTTAAACATCTTATCCCCGTTTGTTAGGCTAACTTTAATCCCTGTAAAAGGGCCTCATACTCAGCTTCATTGTTGGAAGCTTTAAACTGAAACTTTAAGGCAAATTCTAACTCATCCTTCTCGGGACTGACGAGAAGTATTCCAGCTCCTGCCCCCAACCGACTTGATGACCCGTCTACATACAACTCCCATTCCGGATTCTCCCTCAACCGAGTTGTTTCCTGGATGAAATCGGTTAATGCTTGTACTTTAACTGTTGTCCGTGGCTCATAACGAATGTCAAACTGCTTGAGTTCTACTGCCCATTTCACCATTCGTCCTGAAACTTCTGGTTTCCCCAACACCGAAGTTAACGGATAATTAGTTTGTACAAGAATGATAAATCCCAAAAAATACGGTCTCAATTTTCAAGCTGAAATAACCAAAACATATGCGATTTTTTCAATGTCGGAATATTTCATCTCTACCCCATGTAACACTCAACTGACGAAGTAAATAGGATACTGATCTTTCCCTTCCTCGCGAACTATCACCGAGCTAACTGACTCTTTCCCAATCACCAAGTACACAATTAACGGAGATCCGAAGATGGGCTGCTTCAATCTCGGTAATCCACTTAGAAAATCTTTCAATTGTTCGAAAGCAACCTGACATTCTTTTGTCCATCCAAACTTTCCTCATTTCTGAAGTATTTTGAAGATGGGTAAACTGCGATCTGCTAATCTCGAAATAAATCGGCTAAGAACGATTATCCTCCCTGTCAACATTTGAACCTCCTCAATGCTCTTCGGCGGAGTCATATCCAGAATAGCTCGTATCTTATGTGGATTCACCTCGATTCCCTGCTGAGTAACCATATAACCCAAAAATTTACCAGCTCGAACTCCAAATGAACATTTCGCAGGATTAAGCTTCATACCATAATGTCGAATTATGGAGAAAGTTTCCTTCAAATCTGAAGCATGGAATTTAGCTCGCCTACTTTTTACCAGCATATCATCAACATATGCTTCCATATTTCGGTCCAACTAGTCTTTAAACATTTCATCTATCATTCTCTGATATGTAGCCCCTACGTTCTTTAGCCCGAATGACATTACTGTATAGCAATAGGTCTCTGACGAAGTAATGAAAGAAACATTTGGCCTATCTTCTGGATATAACGCTATTTGATGATACCCTTGCGTGGCATCCATCATACTCAATAACTCACATCCCGCAGTAGCGTCGACTAACCTATCAATCAGTGGCAAAGGATAATGGTCTTTTGGACAAGCTTTATTCAAATCTCGGAAATCAATACACATCCTCCATTTATTTCCTGGCTTGGGTACTAATACTACATTGGCTACCCATCTTGGATATTGGATTGTCTTGATATGTCCAATTTCCAACAACTTCTGCATCTCCCCTTCAATCACTTCATTCTGTTCTACTCCGAAATGCCTCATTTTTTGCTTTACGGGCTTGGCATCTGGTCTAATGTTTAACCTATGCATGGCTATGTTAGTATCAATTCCAGTCATATCTTTCGACTCCCAAGCGAATAAGTCAGGATTCATTCTGAGTATCTCGATAACCTCATCTCGTATTTTTCCCTCCAACTGACTTCTGATATTAACCAAGTGACCAGGGTTATTTGGTAACAATTCTATACTCATCAATTCTCCAGGTTCAAACTCAGAAATTCGCGGTTCTTTCCATTTTCACCTTTTTTTCTCCAATGCCTTATCCACCTCATCTCGATATTGGGTTGCTCTCTTCCTGGTCTCCGAATGTCTTATCGCTGCTATATAGCATTTTCGAGCAGCTTGCTAATTACCTCGTACCACACCAACCCCAACTATTATTCCATTTTCATTCTCAACTGGAAATTTCATTATTAAGTGAGCTGGTGAAATAATTGCTGCATATTCTGTCAGAGATGGTCGACCTAATATAACATTATATTGCGAAGGAGTATCTACAATCAAAAAAGTAATGGTCTTAGCCTGTCTCTATGATCCTTCACCAAGTACCATGGACAATTGTGCCTTCCCATAAACACTAACCGAATCTCCCGAAAACCCATACAAAGATGTTTCAGCTGGTTTTACTTCCACTATTGACCTCATCTTTTTAAAACAATCCAAGAACATGATATCAACTGAACTGCCAGTATCAACAAAAACCCTTTCAACATTAAATCCATCTATCTCAGCGGTTATCACCATAACATCAGCCTAGGGTGCTTGAATATTAATGACATCCTCTTTTCCGAATTCTATTGCAACATCCTGAAAAACAGTATGTACTCCATACCCCTGTCGAATAGAATTTAATCGAGATTTTCTAGCGCGATTTGAATCTCCATCTGTAGGGCATCCCATAATCATATGAATAGTCGGTTGCTCTTCCCGAACTTGCTGGTCTCGACGAGGAAAATGTGGTGGAGGTGGATCAACTGAAGATTTGCACCATTCCCAGTGTCTTTTGATTTCGCTGAGGTTCTTCTTGGACATTTCTCCTATAATTGTTATCTTGTCTAGATCGAGCTACATATCTTGCCAACTTATTATCTCGAACCAGTCTCTCCAACTCATCTCTAAGATGCATGCACTCATCAGTACTGTGACCATATTCATTATGGAACCGACATAACTTTCCATTCCCAAACGTTGAAGGATTTCTCGGATTAGAAGCCCACGAAGTTGGCCATCGTAGTTGGGGATAACTCCAAATTTCCATTAATAACTGTCCAGGTGGCAATGTTAACTGAGTGTAAGTATCATACCTAGGACCTCTTTTCATTTCGACACCAATCCTTTACCCCGCAGATCCACCTCTCTCTTCATTCTATTCGAGTCTTTAGTTTTCGCTTCCTGAAATACAACTCCATCTTTCTTAATACGGAACGCTTCTTCCAAATTAATGTATTTGGTTGCTCTCTGAAACAAATCATCAAAACTGTTCGGCACTTTCTTCACCAGTGAAACATGTAGATCTCCCTCTCTCAAACCTTGCATAAAAACGCTAGTAATTAAGTCGTCTGAAGCTTCGGGGGACTCTAAGGTAGCAACTGTAAATCTCTTTACAAAAGTCCTCAGTGATTCATTCTCCTTTTATTTTATCCTAAACAACATTTAAGTTAACTTAACTTGTCGACGTGATCCCGCGAACTGGTGCAGAAACAATGATGACAACTGATTAAAACTTTGAATGATTCCGTCAGCCAATTGACTGAACCATGTTTGTGCGGATTTCGTCAACGTAGTAGCGAAAACTCTACATTTCATCCTATCTGTATAACGATGCAACAATGCTGTATTCTCGAAACAACATAAATGATCCCAGGGATCCATAGTACCATCATATTCAAAACTGACCGGTCTGAAGGAAGCCGGTAACTCATCTTCCATCACGACTTCCGAAAAAGGATTACCTCTCTTACCTCGAACACTTGATCTAATATTCCTTTTTACTTCCTTGATTTCCCTCTGTAAATCCTCAACTCTCTCAGATAGGTCGGTCTGTGATCGTCCTCGGATCATGGGAGATACTGAACGACTTTCTCTCCCATCGAAATGTCTTTTCTCTTCTCGGCCTCACATCGCTATTTGTCCGTATCACCTTGTTGTGACTCCAAAAGACGCTTATCCAAAGCTTTTTGCACCGCTGCAACAACTATCTCATCAAATTCTTCCTTAGTTAAAGTAATGGTATCCTGACAAGGATGATTTGGAACAACATTTGACTCTTCCGATTGATCATCATTTGGTGCAACTCTGGATCCTTCTCCAACTTCCTTTCTTCTTCGAGAATTCCGTGTATCCACCATAATAACAATGATCTAGCACTCTCACGTCTCAGCCTGATGTTTTCCCATAGATGGCGCCAATTTGTTATATCTAGAAATCACTTTCTCTGTCACACTCGTATTTTTCTCTCCTAATGCAGATGTCCCCTTTTAGAATGAAGAATAATGATCTTTATACCTAAATTCGAATTAATTTAACCGCCCCTAAAATATCGCATCATGAAGCCACTAACATAGAGCGGTTACTAGGATTTTAGATCGTGGGTTTGAGCAACATAAAGTATCTCGCCATCTTTTCTGACGAAATGAAGTATTCGAACTGAATTATGTTATCCCGTCTTCATATATGCATCTCGGAGTTAACATCTCGAGATATAAGATAAAGATTCAAGGACCTAGAAATCTATCTTAAGTATGGCGAGATATGCTGATATTCACATCTCTGAAATATATCAATCGGGTAAATCTATACGAAATAATAATTCATCCCGTATTAGTATAATAACATTTCGACTGCCTTGAACGAGATATTCATTTCGGATTGTTCTACATCTCGACTATATCAAAAATTATAATACAAAAAATCGTAAATTGGAATGTAATTTATTTTTCCTCCTTTAAAGTGCTTAGGATGATGTGAAATTCTTAAAAGGCCCAACTGAAGAAGATCAATAGTGGGCCATGTGATTCAGCCCAACTCAATAAGGCTATAAGATTCAGTCCAACTCAATTCTTGGTGCATTCGAAAACCCTATAATAAAGGCCTTCTCTCCCTTCTAACTCTTTCTCTCTCAGAAACAAATCTCATAGCCGCCGTCTCTCTCCCTGCTCTTTCTCTCTCAAACCAGAATCGCAACCTCTCTTTCTCTCTCAAACCTGAGAACGAAACAATGTCCAGCAGGAAAACTGTGCTGCAGTATGTACCATTAGCAACAAGCGTCTCGGCTAGGGTTCATCCCCTTGTTATTTTTAATATCTGCGACTGTTACGTGAGGCGGCCCGACCAAGCTGAGCGCGTCATCGGCACGCTTCTCGGATCTGTTTTGCCGGACGGCACAATTGATATTCGCAATTCCTACGCTGTTCCCCACAATGAGTCGTCGGATCAGGTTATTCGATTTTTTGAGTTTTTCAAGGTTTTTTTTTTTTTTTTTTTCACAAGTGTTAGTTTTTGCTGAGAAATAGGGTTTATTTTGCGAGTTACGATTGGAAAGTGTTAACCGGTTCTTCCCTTGGATTTATGATTTTTGTTTGACTTTGATTTAGGTTGCATTGGATATTGATTATCATCAGAATATGTTGGCATCCCAGCAGAAGGTCAATCCGAAAGAAGTCATTGTTGGATGGTAAATTTTGGTTTATTTGGAAATTTGATGTTCTTGTTTAGTTTTACTGCTATGTATTCTGATCTGTCATCAAATTCTAAATATTTGTGACTGGAACAATCTTTCGAAATTTGCACCCACATTGCTCCTTCACAGTTTAATCTCTCATCAAATATTTTATGTTTATGGGTGTGTTTGTCCAAGGTGTGCTGTGTGCAGTTTCATACATAATATGGATACTTAATTGTTCTTTTCACTTAGAGTTGTTCTGTCGTATGCAGATGGTATCTTGGCATCCTGATTTATTTTATGCTTTGTTAATCATGTTTGGTTGCTAGAAATTTATGAACAAGCAGGATAGAAAAAAACCCTGGACCCTGGTCCTCAAAAGTGGTTCCGATGATTTTTATCTTTACTGATTTAAATTTGATAAATAAGAGATTTTGTTACACTCTTTTGTTGATGTCAATTTTCCAACTGTAATCTTTGTGCTACTAATCTATTCATGTCGATTTTATTTTTCATGTACTTTCATATTAATGTTTCTTTTAGTCCGGTCTGTTTATATCTTTTCCAACAGCAATAAGCCAATAGAGCAAGTAATTGATCAAAGTGATTGCATGACTTACTGATCCCATGGATAGGATTGGAATTATTAGTTCTAATACATTCTTATGTGATAGGTTTTCAACTGGTGGAGTCACCGGTGGCAGTGCTTTGATCCATGAGTTTTACTCTAGAGAAGTTAATAATCCTATTCATTTGACTGTTGATACTGAATTCCGATCTGGAAATGCTTCAATTAAAGCCTTTGTCTCTATTGGTCTGTCTCTTGGAGATCACCAACTTGCTGCACAATTTCAAGAAATTCCACTGGACCTACGCATGGTTGAGGCTGAGCAGATTGGATGTATGTATTCATTTGATCTTTCCATTTTATTGATATGTGTTTGTTTTACAGAATCTTGTGTCTATGAATCTGAAGTTTGAGCCGTCAATGTATATGCATTATATTTCCTGGTAATCCATTCTTGTGAGAATATGTGCACGAGCGGCTTGCAAGGCATGGGTATCCAGATTCAGGAGTTCTTTATGTTAACATAAAAGATGATGTCTTTCTTGCATGTTTGGTAATATTTATTCTTGTCAGCAAATGGAATTGTGTTTGCTGAAGGTCACTATTAATGGTTTTTTCTGTTGGCTCATCTGATGTTCTGTACTTCTCAATATTGCGGAATATCTAGTTTATAAACTCGCAACCCCTCTAGGCTTCTTTTTTTTTTTTTAGGTTTTTCAGCCTGATGGTTCTGATTATTATATTGATATACTTAATATTGGTGTTGTTTGAAGTGACTTTGAAAGCAAGTGTATGATTAGATCTGACGTCGAAGTATCATTCACTTTTTAAAAAACTATGCCACTTATATAACTTTTGAAGAATATGAAATTAACCATTCTGTATCTATGTATAGTCACATTTCTGATATGTAACGTGGTTTTCTCAGTTATTTGTTGCTTCCATTGATGGAGTCTTATTTATAACACGCACACATGTTTGTGATAGCTTATGTGGTTTTTTAGTTATTTGCTGTTCCCATTGGTTAGATTCTTATTTCTTTCTTGCTTTATAGATTGTAATTTTGCTTATCAAGTTATCACTCAACTGAGAGTCTGAGAATCTGTCCTGACAAGTTATGCGGCATTGCATGTTTTAGCATCACTTGTTCTAAAAAAATCTTGCTTTTGCAGTTGATGTACTTAAATCAACAAATGTTGACAAGCTTCCCAATGATCTTGAGGGAATGGAAGCCTCCATGGAACGATTGCTTGCTCTGATTGATGATATTTATAAATATGTAGATGATGTTGTGGTAAGATAGCTGTTTATAAGCTCTTGAAATCCTGCATTGCAACACTTTCCCATGATTTCAATTTCTATATTCTTTATTTCAGGAAGGGCGTACTGCTCCCGACAATAAAATTGGAAGATTTATTTCTGATACAGTAGCATCTCTTCCCAAGCTATCACCATTCACTTTTGATAAACTAGTGAATGACAGCCTGCAGGTATTAACTCCTTCAACCCACTCAATGGAAAACTGATAGCCTAAATATCTTTACGTTTGTAAGATCTCACATTAGAGTCAATGGTTAGTTTTTTAAGGGAATCTGAAATTTTTAGTTGTTACTCAATTTAATCTAGGCTATGTTTATTGTTTAGACCTTGCTTTAATTTTCAATAAGGCAAAGGAAAAGAAAAATCTCTAAACCATAAAGAGCTTAGTTACATGTAAAGCTTAGAAATAATCTTGAATGGTGTTTCCTTGTCTACACTGAGTGCTACTGTCTGGTTTGCTGGAAATATTATTATGCCATGTCAGAAAAATATAAATCTATTTAACTAAGTATAGGAATAGGACCACTAACTTTTAAATACAGAACATCCATTTTCACTAATGGATGTGGTTGTGATTCTGCATATTATCTAAATTTATCAAAAGGTGTTGAACATCTTTAAAAAAGGGGCTAGATACCCCTTTTAGAGATGTTCTTATCATCATGGAATCTTTGTTAACGCAAGTTTTTCTCTTCCTGCAGGACCAACTTCTGTTGCTTTATTTATCTAGCATCACTAGAACGCAACTCAGCTTAGCTGAAAAGCTGAATACGGCTGCCCAGATCCTCTAATAGATTATGCCATTTTGTATTTATGAAACACCAAGAATAGCTCTGCTATGTCGGCTCTTGTAATGTTTTATGATCTTCATTTGTTGGGTGATTTCATTTTGACCTGGAAAATTTTGATGCTGTGATCTGGATTAGATGTTTTCCTTAGTTTCTAGCCAAACCAACACTTATTTGACTCTTTTTTTTATTTGTATATACAAATAGCGATTGCAATTGGTGCTTGTCTTGATATTCTGAGGTAATATTATAGGCATGTCTTAATAATATGCTCAATCAATGCTCTGTTATTTTTGTGTTTCAATGGAGGTGAGCTTTCTGTATTAGTCAGGCTTTGATAAATCTGCAAACTTACATGTGTGTTGGTGATAATAGAACCTGGTATCTCTAAACATTCTTATATAGCTACATGGGCCGTGTGTCCTCCTAGAACATGGAGAAATTGCATTATAATGACCCAATGAATCAATTTGTTTTTGGTATTAATTGTGATTCAATGTTGATATATGTGGTAATGTGGTTAAATTATTATATATTGTTATTAGTGTAGTTTTTCCATAAAACAATAATTCTAACATTTTCGTTCGGTTATCTTTTATTGTTTCATTTATGACTTGAGTCAATAGTTTTTTGAATTTGTAACTTATATCTAAATATTAATTGAACAATCATCTTCTATTATTGATTATTTATCCGAGTCAAGTTTGTAAAGTGTTATAGCATGCGGCGAACATGTAGATTTCTTATTAAAATTTGAGTTTCAATTATTTTCACCTTTGTATCCATGTACCAACTCTTCAAATCAATCTAAAAGATCACTTACAAGTAACTGAAAATACAATTCTATAGTTCAATGATCTAACATTTATGACAGTGCAAAATTATCCAAACAATTCAAACATGTATTACTAATTCAAGTTTCTCAATTCAAATCCAACCCCAATTGTTATCCTAACTCATGATTACACCTCACACATATTAGAGCTAGCTGCTAGTAACATATTTGGAAACATGGTAATAATGTCATAAATTGTTGCATAAATCAATAATTAATTTATCTAATTTCACCACTATTTTGAATCACATGTTTTATTTTACTGCAATACATTGATAATGTCATATTATACATATATCTTTCATGCATTGTACATACAACTTACACTAATTAAACAAAACGTAAAACTAGATTACTATGGTGTTTCTTAATTTTACAATAAAATCCATTTTCTTCTATATTAATTATCTAAGTAATTGTTTAAATTAGTGTGTGGATAAGAAAGTCATAGGAAGGTGCAAAAACATTGGTGTTTGATAAAAGTGGCATGCGTCGGATTTAGCTGTCCCTTTCCAATCCTCCAAATAGATACTGACAACATCATCTTTTATAAATTAATTTCCATAACAATATAATTAGGTTTTATAATCCCACTTAATTACACGCATCAAGATTCAAGAAAACTAATGTTTTTCAGTGAGATTCGAGAAGTCTAATAAAGTAATATTAATGGAGTAATTTTAGTTTCTTATAGTATATGTTTGGAAGTGAAGCAAACACTATATGATTAATTATTTAATTAATTAGTGTGTGTATATGTGTGGGTGTGAAATTTAGGCTGCCCCTAATTTCTCTGTGCTGTCACCACTAAGGTTTGTCAGGATGCATTTATCAGTTTTATGTGCAAGTTTTTGGTGTGATCAAACACCCATTTTTCAGACACCATTTTTTCTTATTGTTTCCAACATCTTTTTCTCCAATCATACACTCTCTGACAGGCCACCACGAAGAATTTCAGGTTTTATTTAAAAAAAAAAACTTAGAAAAATTCAGTGCTTATATTAGAATTTAGAAAGTTCTTTATACCCTAAAATATAGTACTGAAAAATGGAAACAATAACATAGCTAGCCGAATTGAATTACTTTTAAATAAAAAATATATGAATGAATTGGGTGGCAATATACATTGTTTTTTGTGGGTATTAATATTCCTACAAGTTAGAATGCTGCAAAATGCAGATGTGCCAAGCACTAAGGACAAATGATGAGATTAGTAAATTATGGGATTACATATAAATTGAGTTTCAAACATTAATTATTGGGACTTGTGATTTCAACAAATTGGCTGGTCCAATCTATCTATTCTTCATGTCCTCAAATCATCTCCACACCACACACATGCATCTATTTTATTTAAACTTTGTGATTTAGTACTATGCAAATCTCACTGTTAATAAACTACTGATTAAGCGATAATAGAGGAGATTTGAATTCTCAACATCAACTCTATCTAATAATACATCAAACAAGAAAAATTATAAATAGGGCAATTTATTTTCATCTAAAACAAGAAAACATGCTTCAAAAATCTTGAATGAAAAGAAAAAAAGTTACAAAAATTTAAAGAAAAGTAAAATACAAAAACACATCTCAAGTATACTAATTTATTATTTTGCTATATCATTTTTAAATATTTTCATTTCACTATATAAAGTATCCGAATTTTGTAGGTTACAATATTTTCGACCGTCACGTCATAAAATATCGTTGTAGACATTTCAAGTGTATTTCAATTTAGCACTTTGCTATATGAGTTTAAAAGTTTTCATTTCACTATATAAAGTACACGGATTTTGCAAGTTATAATAGTTCCGACTTCCACGTCTAAAATCTCATCAAAAGCAACTCACATACATAGATCTAATTTTCAAAAGGGTAAATTTATTTTTTTTCTTTTTCATTTTTTTTCTCTTCTTGTATTTTGACGCAACACCTTGAAAATCTTATTAGTAATAATAGCGCCTGCCACGTACAAACTACTCAACAATGAAGATCCCTACGATATAATGCAACCGAGCATACAAATAAATATCTGTTGGCATCCCTAGTTCACTTTCGACAACCATACGTCGCTATGTGAATAGTTTCCAGTGAGATTTCATGACGTGACAACCGAAAATATATAACCTGCATAACCCATGAACTTTATATATATAGTGAAATGAAAACTTTTAAATTTCATATAGTAAAGTGCTAAATTTAAATGCACTTGAACAATCTCCGACGAGATTTTATGACATGGCAGTCGAAAATGTTTTCCTACAAAATTTATGTACTTTATATATAGTGAAATGAAAACATTTAAAAATGATGAAATAATATGCTAAATCACATGTACTTGAGATGAGTTCTTATTTTTTATCCTTAAGATAATATTTATTTTAGACTTATTTATCCACCAATGTGATGGAAATTATGCGCTTGAATTTGAAGTGCCCATTTTTTTTTTTTAATTAATGGCCTAAAACACAAAGATACGTACCCCCTCTCTCTCTCTCTCTCTATATATATATATATATATATATATATATATATATATATATATATATATACTTCATTAATTTTATTATATTTTACAAAATAAAATATAATTCGTTCGTCTATCTAATATTGTTTTTAAATACCACGAGTCTTGTATCTTAAGTGGCATTCCACCTTCATAAAGTGTAAATTGTGATCCGAGTTCACACCCAAATCACATAATTTTTCTATTTCTTATTAACTTAAAAAATATAAAAAGTATTATTTTTTAATTAGCAAGAAGAATTAGTCTTTTATATTTCAACTTTATCCCTGTCCCGAATTTTTGTATGTGTATTCCTTTCTGGGCTACATTAAAGTGACGTCTAATTAATTAAAAGAAGCTCATATGTTATTGTAAATAGTTATATATATATATATAATTATACATACTAAATACTTTATTACTTTTTATGAAACAACTTCATGAAACGATGGATAGAATAAAATGAATAGAGTATATAGTGGAATTGTGAACTAGTTCTAGAATATCGTAGATAAATACATTATTTATAGACAATTTGGAAACGTAATTATAGTGCCCAATTAATAGGTGGTACGTAATTATACAATTTATGCATGAGATTACTAGTACTGCTCTTTCAATTGAACCTTTTCTTTGAATTCAAACTTTCGCAATACATGTAGATGGGATAATATGTTAATCAAATTGAATAATGGATTAATTAACAAATAAAAATAAAGTTAGAAGAATGTTGAAATGTAATGAAACCGTATATCAAGACAAACCCTAAAAAACAAATATGCATGCCACACCCAATCAATGAAATAATCTACTTTTTAAATACCTTAAAAACTCGGCATGCGTTTCTTGGGCCAATTAATTTCTTTTCTTTGATTAATTATAACTTTCTTGGATTAATTAATTGAAAATCAAAATTTTATAAAATTCATTTATAGAATCCTCAACCAAGCTATATATAGTTTCCTAAGAGAGGAAGCATTGGGACATAAGACGAGCCAATTTGGTCCCCTTTTAGTTGGTCGTGTCTTCTCTTTCTTTTATTTCTCAAATTGATGGCTTTTTATGTCCTTTAGTTTGTGTCTCAACACCCTCAAAAGGAGGTGTTATATATATATACACACAATATAATATTTATTAAAATTTTCATCTCAACAAGATTTTTACTTTTGACTGAATAAGCAGTTGTGTTGGTCAAATAATCAACCACAGTATCTATATATGTCAGAAATTTTTTGTGATCACAACACCCAACTGGAACTGGGATCAAACAATAATGTGAACTTTTGACTTTCATTGCCATGCCATGCATATTCATACATTCTTCTAGGTACGAATAAAATAACAGATAAATGCTTATCATAATATTAGAATACATTATATTTTAAATACATAAAAGTTGTACATATGTGAGCATTGTGACTCTCTCTATCTCGACTAATAAATTAAACTTGATCAATTTAACAATCACGATAAAAATCCATAAGATAACCTCATATGAGAATTTATTATATTGTTTACCATATGGTGCACATACTTTTATCACTTTCTAGTTTAGTATATTAAGTTTAGTATAATTTATTTTATACAAGCATTTACTACAATCATTTTTAAAATTTTCAAATTAGGTGTAATTAGAATTAACATACGTATGTAGTAAGTTTGGATTATTTTGTCTCTTTTAAATAATTATTATTTTACTGTATTAATGAATTATGTAAAATCATTCAGAGTTTGGCTGGATGAGTTTAATTATCATGATAGCATAACATAATTCACGATTATCTTATTTGCTTGATTTACGAGATTAATTTTTATTTATTTCCTTATAATAGATAAAGATTGTATATATCTTCCTTGTACGTAGATTTTAGAGGAGTTGGTCTCTTGTGAGACAGTCTCACGTGCGACGAGATTCAAGTATGTCTTTTACATGTATAAATATGTGTTTTTCAACTATAAATATGTGTTTTATAAGTATGTTTTTCACAGTATAAGCAGGTGTTGTTCAAGTATGTTTTTTTTATATCTATAAGTATGTCTTTTTCTACTATAAGCGTAACCGTCGTACGGTGCGACGGTTGCACATATATTTTTTGTGATTTTAGAGTTGTATATAATTCATATATATTGTACTCATTATTTTATCAAGGTGAATAAAATATCCTGTTGGTCCCAAGTGGTCAGAGGTTCAGAGGGGGGTGAATGAACCTATTGATTTTTAAACTTTTAAAACTTTTTAGTGAACATGTTTCTGATTCTATAGAGAAACAGTAACCTGACAGTAAGCTGATTCAGGTTCCTGACTCGATTATCACAGTATGCAGCGGAATAAACTAAGATAAAGTTTCTGTTTTGCAAAACATTTTCTTTCACAAATATGCTCTTGTCAACAGGTTTTAGCAAGATGCTTATGCAGCGGGATATAAGAATGCAATGCAACAAGCAAGATAAGTAGTAAACACTTATGGCTTATAGTGGTTCGAAGGTGGTGTAATCCTTCCACGTCCACTCTATTCCTTCTCAAGAAGGAACTTTGTTAAGTCAGATTGATTTACAAGACCCTGCTTTACGATCCTCTTCTCAACAAAAGTTAACCTACTAGAATCAACAGATTCCTAGGCTCTATCCCACACAGGGTATAAAACTCACACAGAGTTACAAAGCCTACACAAGACTAACACTTAGCAAGGATCTAATCTTGTCAACTAAAGACACCAGATATAAAACAACCTAGCACACATCAAATAGTTAAAAAGTATATGTGTTTCTTCAACAAGTGCGAACTTGAAGGCTCTAAGACTTGAATAACTACTTCAGAAGGTTGAGTGACTGAACTTGGATAGCTTAAAAGAAAGCTTGAGAGATTGAAGGCTTGAGAATATGCAATATTAGTTGTTCAGTTTAAACTTCAGTCGTCTTCACAATCACCTTCACCTTCTATTTATATCAGTAGGAAAATGCCCGTTGAAGAGAGACATTGTCCTTGTTGTATTTCAAAATGATCTTCAAATCTTTGCAATTAATGCGTCTGAAAAAATCGGGTACATGACCTCGTCATTCTCTGATGGAGCCACTCCTCGGCTACAGTACTATTGCAGAGCCGCATGTCCAGGTGACATTACCTCGTTGGCCAGACACTAACTTCTATCTAACAGATGCTTTGACAGGAACCATTCCTCGTACAACATTCAATATATATATATATACCTCGTACTGTAATAAATAAGTTAAACTTATAGTTTTCTGCTCAGGTTGCAGTAGCTGCTTACAGTTATGTGCCAACTTCCTGATTTGCGTCAGCTTCCTGTTTCAGAACAATTTCCTGTTCTCGAAACCTGCAATCAGTTCCTAGTCTTCATTGTTGTTTATCTGTTTGCTGCTTACTGATCCAACTTTCTGATCCTGGTTCCTTCTTCAGGTTACTGACTTTCCTCGCTGAAAGTCTTCAAAACTTCTCCATCTCCAGAATCCTGTTATGATCAGTATCCTATATCTTTATGTTCCATACAACTTTACAAAATACATCTTAGAAAAGATAAATTTATCAGGTCATAATCCACTTATAGAACGTGGAAAATGGGTACTCTAAAGACTCGTCTAAGATAACATTGTCTCATCAAAACCTAGTCAGAAATATCCCAACATATCCCTTAATATGACTTAACATTGTACTAATTATTAGGTTTTCTCCTGTCTTCAGGATTATGCAGCTAATAAGTTTGAATCTCACAGCTTGCCTTGTGTTCTTATAACAGTATTCATAAAGGGTTCTGGTGTCTTGATCCTGTCTCTTTCCGCATTTATATCACTAGGCATGCAAAGTTTGACGAACATTGCTTTCATTTTTCCACAGATGCATGCATGCCTTCTCAATTGGCTGCCCATATTTTTAAGTTCATTGAGCCCTTATCTCTTGCCTTGCCGACCTTGTCATCCTCTATTGACTTGTCATCTCCAAAACCACCTACTCCACCATGCACCTTGTGTGAAATGTCTCCTATTCATTTGGCACTTCCAGTTTTCAAACCACCTATGGAGGTTCAATACACAGTTGTTTCTCCACCCCATAAGCCGACATTTGAGGTCTTACCAGATCCACCACCATAGGCCTCACATCCCATGGTTACTCGAGCTAAGGTTTGTATATTCAAACCTAAGCATCTTACTATTATGCTCACACTGCTTTATTTACATCTCTTATCACAACTCGTGAGCTAAAGCGTTTCAAATCAGCAACTAAGCATCCAGAGTGGTTAGTTGTTATGAATGAAGAGTTATCAGCTCTTCACTCGAATAATATATGGGATCTTGTGCCTCATCCACCCGGTACTAATGTCGTTGGCTCAAAATGGATTTTTTAGGACCAAGTACTTGGCTGATGGTTCACTCAACTGCCCAGTTTTGATTATTCTCATACTTTAAGTCTTGTTGTTTGGACATCCACAGTTCGGGTTGTTCTATCTTTGGTTGTATTGCATGATTGGCCCCTCCATCAGCTCGATGTTTAGAATAACTTTTCTTAACAGTATCTTTCCCAAGCCAATTATATGGAGCAACCTTCTGGTTATGCAGATTCTATGTTCCCAAATCATGTCTGTCATCTGAAGAAAGCTCTTTATGGGCTCAAACAGGCTCCCAAGGCTTGGTTTCAACGACTAAGTGATTTTCTTCTCAGAATTGGTTTCATTTATAGTTGTTGCGATTCTTTGTTGTTTATTTATATTTGTGACAAGTCTGTTCTTTATCTACTTGTCTGTTGATGATTTTGTTCTCATAGGGAATTAATACTCCAGAATTAATAGATTTATTTATCTCTCGGCTGCGCCAAGAATTTGCTATCAAAGATTGGGGTTCGACTTAGCTACCTTTTGGGGCTTGAGGTTACATATACCTTGGATATATGGTTTATTTCTCAATCAAGCCAAGCTAATTTTGAAGATGCTAAGCCTATATCTACTCCTTTGGCGGTTGGATTGCAGTTGCAGTCGATCGATACTCTCTTTGATGATCCAACTTTATATCGTTTGTTCGTTGGAGCTTTGCAGTATTTAGCCATCACCCGTTCTAATCTTTTATTTGCTGTGAACATGGTGAGTTAGTTCCTTCAACAACCAACTATTGACCATTTTCAAATCGTCAAATGTATTCTTCGATATGTGAAAGAGATTCCCTCGTTTGGTCTCACTTTTTCACATGGCTCTTCCCATTCCTTGGTTGGTTATTCTAATGTTGACTGGGCTCGGTGTCTTGAGACATGTAGATCTACATATGGTTATTCTATCTTTCTCGGTGATAATCTAGTTTCATGGAGTGCTAAGAAGCAACCAATTGTTTCTCGATCTAGCTGTGAATCAGAATTTAGGGCCCTTGTCAATACTGCTTCAGAGGTTGTTTCATTGATGAACTTGCTTCAGGAATTACATGTTCACACCTCGGATCCGCTTATTCTTTATTGTGACAACAACAGTGCGGTGTTCTTAAGTCAAAATCCCGCTGCTCATAGACGAGCTAAGCATACAGACATTGATTATCATTTTGTTCGTGAGCTCGTTTCCTGTGGTCGTCTATCCACAATTCATGTTCCCATAAACTTATAATTGACGAATATCTTCTCCAAAACTCTTCCTCGTCCTTTTGAGTTTTTCAGATCCAAGCTACGAGTTGGGCCTCACCCCACGTCTAGCTTGAGAGGGGATGATAGCATAACATAATTCACCAATATCTTATTGTTTGATTTACAAGATTAGTTTTTATTTATTTCCTTATAGATAAAGATTGTATATATTTTCCTTATACGTAGATTTTAGAGTTGTATATAACTCACATATTGTACTTATTATTTTCTCAAGGTGAATAAAATATCCCTTAATATATCATACAACTGTACAAGTGATAATTATTGCTAATCAACTCTTAGTGTACATGAGATCTTCTATTCCACTCCATACATGTTACAAATCTTTATTTTCAAATTAATATATATCAAATAACGTTATTAAAAAACACATGACATGCATTAAATGTAATAATCAAATATAATATAGGATCCAAATCCGTTTTGAATGACAATGATTATTTTCAAGTTTGTTGTTTAGACAAATTCAGACATGATAACTGAACCCCGACCTCCACATGGGTACCCTAATTTCCAAATATGTTGTATTATATTCAAAAATATCTTATAACATATGCAAAATTTTATTTAATTAATAGTACTTATTAATTAATTATAATCAGTCAAACATGATATATATTTAAGATTAACTTAAAAATTGACAATGAAAAGAATACTTGTCAGAAATTCAACTCATAGTCAAAAGATCAGTGAATTAAAATGAAAAATACAAACATGCATGTTTAGATATATAAAATAAAATTTACAAGTACAACTATTAACTAGTAATAATTGCAGGAAAGACACAGCCAGACTCCAAAGGAAAAACAACATCCTTAATCAAATCAAGAAAAGGTGATACTTTAATTTAATTCTTGATGATCTGAATTCAACTATTCAAGTAGGAATTTTTTATGGGAAATTCCACGACTCACCTCTTTGTCTCCTCGTGGCCCTAAACTTTGAACAGTGTCAGCTTTTGTGCTAAAAAAAAGTGAGAGAAAAAAAAAAAATCTGTGCCCTCAAATCCTCAAATTTCTACTGCTTATCCCTAAAATCAATGCATTATTGTCACATTAACAAAATATCTTTAACTCTGTAATAAAATATGAAACGTAAATTAGTAGCTTGCTTATAAGCTATATATATATATATACTCTTGAACTTGTATTAGTGCTATAAATAAGTTGAGTACTATTAGAACTCATTTCTTGTAATAAATCAGTTCAAACAAATTCTCACCTTAGAATATATACTTTGAATACTAGTATGGATGAGTATTCAGCAGGGTTTTGCATTAGGGCAACTCGCGGCGGCGGCACAGGGACCAAGTGTGGGCGGTGGAACCCGACAAACGAACAGGTGAAAGTTCTGACAGACTTGTTCAGATCAGGTCTGAGAACTCCTACTACTGATCAAATCCAGAAGATCTCATCGCAGTTAAGCTTTTATGGTAAGATTGAAAGCAAGAATGTTTTTTATTGGTTCCAAAACCACAAGGCTAGAGAGAGACAGAAACGACGCAGGGTTTTTGTTGATGAAGCCAATGAGAATATTACTAATATGCCCCTTCATCAATCTTCCACCAAACGTAATTACCTATTCTCCTCTATTTATCATATTTAAAAGTTTTTATGCATGTATTGTATTTAAGTATTTAATTGTGTCTATATTCATGACATAACAGATTTTGGGGCTTCATCAGATCATGAGATAAACAGTGATGAAAGAGTGAGAGAAACACTTCAACTATTTCCACTAAACTCGTTAAGTCATGAAATCAAATATTCAGAGAAGCTGAATAAGCTGCTATTTGCAGATGATGATCATAATGCCTCGTTTATGTGCAACGTTGCCATGGAAATGGATCATCCCACCTTGGATCTTCGATTAAGTTTTGTTTAGATCAAAGGTGATGAATATTGTTTATCATATAGTATTTCTCAGAGTACTGTTGGATCGAAGAGGGTTTTAGGCTATAGAATAGCGTGAACAATGGAGTTTAGCAAGGAGATCATATAACATTGTTCAAAGTAAATTTATAAATTTAGATGTAAAATGCACGTAGCTCTAGATGATGAATCAGTGTTTTCTGCAGACTTTAAAATGTTTTGTGGATCAGATTGGGGTTGAGATGTTTGATGTTCTGTTTGCAATTCATCTCGTATTTAATTTAAATCCTATATGATAATATAATTATATTAAGATATATATATATATATATATATATATATATATATATATATATATATATATAAGAAAAAAATTAAACATAACAAATATTTTTTTGATCAAATGAACTGAATTACCCTTCATAATAATAATAATAATAATAATAATAATAATAATAATAATAATATTTGACCACATATTATCTTAGGCATAGCCCACCAATTTTTTAACATGTTAATAATAAATTTTTTATTATTTTGCTGAAATATACAAAACAATATTTTTAAATACTCCTTTATTAATATTTTTGTTGTTAGAAGTATTATAAATACTATTATAATAAATGTGGGATACCACTTGAACTATAAGGCTCGAGGGTTTTGATATATATATATATATATATATATATATATATATATATATTATAAACATTAATAAATGAAACAAATAAATTTGAACAATCGATATGTTGTCTAGAAAAAAATCATAATATTTGAAAATTGACTATTTATGAACTTTAGCAGAAATAGTTATATTTGATAAATCTAATACAAAACAAATGTACAATTGAAAAAAAGTCAACATTAAAATTTAAGTTCTCAATTGTATGTATCTAAATGATAAAAATGTATATATTTCTTAATTTTGTATGTTTTCTTGCAACTTTATAAAATTAAGTATATCACTATTTAATTACAAGTGTAAAATTTTCAAAGTTCTCGATTTATTCACTCCTAAAAAAAAATTAATAATTAAAATAATTTATTTCAACATCTATAAATAATATATCGTATTATTGAAAATCAAATGTTCCATCGTTCTCACGTTCTTCTATTCATTTCTGTTGAAACGAAATACCCTAACAATGAATTGCATCATGATGAAAGATGTGTGAATTTTGATGCCTACAATGATACCCAAGAGAATAATTTTTTTATTGATTAATCATCATTCTATACTTTTTGTGGGGATCGATTTCTGATATCTTATACACATTGTATGCAAATATTATCATCTCAAAGAATCTCATTCTTCAATATATTCATTTCATATAAACTGATACATAAACATATTTTCTATAAGTTGACAAACTATCTTTGAAATATATAGAAGAACTGAATTTTTTTTTTTAAAGGTGATATCTCTTAATTTTTAGGCTTTTGGTTATATATTTATATCTCTACACCTATCATTTGAAGTTTTGCATAATGCGATAAAATACCTAACTAATTCAAGCCTATCAATTCAAATCCAACCCCTATTTAATTTCATCTAAACTCATGATTACAATATATGTATACACACACATTAGAACTAGCGGCTAGTAACATATGTGGAAACATATATGATATGACCGAACTTATCTGAACCGAGTTTTCTTCCTTAATTTCACACTGAAGTCAGAAACCGAACTGAGCTGATAAATGACGAACTGAATTAGTCATGGAACACGATGACGAACGAACTGAATTAGTCATGGAATACGATGACGAACTGATATAGGATGATGACGAACTGATACATTTGACGAACTGATATAGGATGATGACGAACTGATACATTTGACGAACTGATATAGGATGACGACGAACTGATTCATGATGACGATGAACTGATATATGATGACAAATTGATTCATGATGGCGACGAACTGATTCATGATGACGAACTATTTAACATTGAAAACTAACGAACATGTTTTAGTCCAACTGACCGCTATTTCAGCGGGTCAGTTGCCCATATCCCCTATTTTGTGGGATAAATCTCAACTAACACGTATTCCAGGGAGTATATATATACCTCTTATATTCATTCTTTAAAGGGTTCACATACAGAATTACATAAAATACACACATATTCCTTGAGTAATTTTCTGCTTTGCAATCTTAATGACTTGAGCGTCGGAGTCCCGTCACCGGGAACCCCTCCCGATGTTTGTTTTGCAGGTCATCGGGTTCGAGATTTCGAGTTTTTGGATTGAAGAACAAGAGCGTCGGATCGGAGCAACATCAATATATATAAATAGTTGCATTAATCAATAATTTTACTAAAATTTCTAACTCATTGCTGCCATACAAGATATATATTCACTACTATATATTTCCAACCACATATTTCATTTTACCGGTTTACATTAGCTTTCATTATACATCATTATCTATTAATAATGTCATGCAACTTACACTGATTAAACAAAATGTAATATTAAAAAAAATGTAATATTAAACTATTCACCGAGTTATCTTTTGAGTAGAAAGAGATAAAAAATAGAGAATCAACATGACAAGCTTCAGGACAAACTTGTGTTATCTTTTGATTAGAGAGATGAAAAAAATCCCCCATTCAACCGTAGCTCCCTCAATATATCAGGTGGGAAAGAACTTCAAGACAAATTTTCAAAATATTTCGTTGAAACTCAGTCGGATGAGAGAGCCAAAAAGATATAAACTCCAAGATATATCTTCATAATATTTCAGTAAAAATTTGTCAACGCAAGATTTGAACCTGCGTTGCATGATGATTTCTCACCTATATCACCACAGACTTTACCAATTCGGTTGTGCCATTGAATCACTCACTTTGTTATCCTAGAATTACTATAAAATCCATTTTCTTCCATATTAACTATCTAAGTAATTGTTTAAAGTGTGTGGATAAGAAAGTCATAGGAAGCAGCAAAAGCAATGTTGGATAAAAGTGTCATGCGTCGGATTTAGCTGTCTCTTTTCAATCCTCCAAGTAGATACTGATAAAATCATCTTTTAATTAATTTCCATAACAATATAATCTGGTTAATTTTATAATCCCACTTATTTACACACATCAAGATTCAAGAAAACTAATGTTTTTCAGTGAGATTCGAGAAGTCTAATTATAAAGTAATAGTAATCAAGGACAAAAATATCGGTACTTGCGGATATATCGGTACCTTGATTTTACGGATATATCGACGGATATATCGATATCGGTGGATATATCGGTTTTTGCGCAAAAAATTGAAAAAAATTGAAAAAAAATTGAAAAATATATCTAGTACTCTATATAATATTATAAGTAACATTAATACATATATTGAACTTAAACTTCAAATAAAAAGTTATGTTTACAACAAATTTAGAGATAAATTATTATATAAACGTTGTCTCTTATAATAACATTTTCGTCACTGGTTATGATAACATGACAAATTTTGAATTCAAATATATATTTCATTGTTTAACACACTAGCCATGATAATTTATAATAGGAACCTAAATTCAAATACTTTACTAAATAAAGTTTACTAATTATTTAATTAAAACTATTAGTTGAATTCAAATACGTATTTCATTGTTTAACACACTAGCCTAATTAATTTATGAGAGGAACCTAAATTCAAATAATTTACTAAATATAAGCTTACTAATTATTTAATTAAAAATATAGTTGAATTCAAATATGTATTTCATTGTTTAACACACTAGCCTAATTAATTTACCATTAAAAAAAAATCAAAAAAATTCAAAAAAACCACCAACCGATATATCCACGATATATCGGCGATATATCGCCGATTTATCGGCGATATTCTGCAATATTTGTGTACTATTAACCAATATGGATAAATCGCCGATATATCGCCGACATTTTGACGAAATTTTCTGTCATGATATATCGATATCCGTAGGCTATTTTTACGTCGCCGATACATCCGGATTTTTTCGTCCTTGATAGTAATGGAGTTTTAGTTTCTTATAATATATGTTTGGAAGTGAAGCAAACACTATTTAAGATTATTATTTATTTAATTAGTGTGTGTATATGTTGGGTGTGAAATCTAGGCTGCCCCTAATTTCTCTTTGTTGTCACCACTAAGGTTTGTCAGAATGTATTTATCAGTTTTATGTGCAAGTTTTTGGTGTGATTAGATACCCATTTTTGAGACACCATGTTTTCTTATTAATTCTTTCCAACTTCTTCTCCAATCGTACTCTCTCTGACAGGCAACCACCAAGAATTTCAGATTTTATTTGAAAAAAAAAAATATTAGAAAAATTAAGTGAAAATATATACTGATGAGGATATTGTGCTTATAATGGAAAGTACCATATACTCTAAAAAATAATACTGAAAATTGGAAAAAAAAAAAAACATATATAGCCGTATCATATATTTTTAAATGAAAAATATATATATGAATGAATTGAGTGGCAATATATATATATATATATATATATATATATATATATATATATTGTTTTTTGTGGTAATAGAGGTTAATTAATATTCCTAGAAGTTAGAATGCTGCAAAATGCAGCAGATCTGCCAAAGCGCTAAGGACAAATGATGTAATTAGTAAATTATGGGTTTTTATTTATTTTTATTTTTTTATTAGTAAATTATGGGATTACATATTGAGATCCAAACATTCTTGGGACTTGTGATTTCAACAAATTGGCTGGTCATTAACCTATTCTTCTTGTCCTCAAATCATCTGCATATGATTTATTTTATTTAAACTTTGCTCCACTAAGATTTAGTGCTATACAATTCTCACTATTAATAAATTAATGATTACGATAGCAGTAGGGATTTGAATCCTCAACATCATCAACTATCATACATCAAAACAATATAGTTTTATTAATATAGCAATCTATTTTTATCTAAAATTAATTAACGAGTAAACATGCTTCAAAATTCTTTGAGGAAAAACACTTTAAAAAAAATATGTGGCGAACATGTATGGCGTGAAGTGAAGAGCCCAAAATATTTCAAATGGCCTGAAACACGTGTTTTTGTAAAATTTTAATTTAATTAATTAGTAACAGCCAAAATAAAACAACGATCTTCTACAAATCTGAAAATACTTTTTTGTAAAATTTTAATTTAATTAATAAGTAACAGCAAAAATAAAGCAACGACGAAAATACTTTTTCGTCCTTAATTTTCTTTGCGTCTCTGTCTTCTAGTTTTGTGCAAATCCTTCACTACGAAAAATTGTGCACACATTTACACACACATATATATATATATATATATATATATATTTTTTTTTTTTTTTTTGACGTTCAACTTAATCTAAGTTATTAGTATTGTAAAAACACATACCTACATATACATATACTCCACTTGTTTTATTATTTTATTTGTCTTTTTATAAAATATAATTTGTTGGACTATCTATTGTTTTTGCGGAGTTCTAATGTACCCGGGGCATGGATCCTAGGATCCGTGCCCCGACCCGCTCCGCTGCCCATATATATATATCCAACTCTTCTCCTCTTTAGCGTCTCTTTCCCATTCTTCTTTTCTTTTTCTTCTTCTTCTCACCTTATCTCTCCTAAACGCTTCCATGAACGTTGTTCTTCCTCTTTTTTATTTTTCATCTTTGTAGATTATTGATTATCTAGCAATTAAATCATTCATCTTCTCTCCTTCAATTTCATGAAGTAATTTGCAGACAATTTAACTATTTGATGACATTATTATTTTATCTTGGATGGATTCTTTGTATGACTATTTAAATCATTGGATAACACTCTAAATTTGGAGCAAATGATGATACATGTTAACTTCTTTGCCGAAATGACGAAGAAGCTAGAGGAGGAGGATGATGATGATAACCATGATCATAATGATGAAGAAGAAGATGATAAAGCAGTTGCTTCATCTGATCATGGTGAATCAATTGTTGGATTTTCGGACAATGAAGAGTGTAAATTTACATTGATACATGCAGAGTTCATGATTAATACTTTTAAGTTAAATGAGTAATACCTTAAGTTATATGAATTTGCATAAATTTTAGGGAAGAAAATGATAAAAATCGTGGATTTGAAATTTTAAGCATTTAAACTCACTTCACATTATACTGATACCTTAAGAGTATACAACATATACCTTACACTATCAACATTAATACATTAAAGGTAATATGTAATACCTTAAAGATGCATATTAATATCTTCATGTATTGCATGTAACAAAAACATTTTTGCATATTTAATTATTTGACTGATCATCTCTATTGTAATATCTTTATAGTAAGTATATAATATCTTGTAGAATAATCATTAATACTTATACCAACTAAATGTTATTAAAAATATGTGATATATTAAAGGTAAATATGTAAATAAGAAGAATAAGAACAAGAAAATAGAGAAGAAGAAGAATGTACAAAATAAATAAGAAGAATAACAAATTGATAAGAAAAGTGATTAAGAAAAAGAAGAAGGAGAGAGAAAAAAAATAGAGGAAAAAGAAGAAAACAACAATGTTTATGCACTAATACTTTAAGAATAAATGTGTGATACCTCAAGAGTAAATGTGTGATATCTCAAGAATATAAACCTGATACCTTCGCAAAATACACTGGTGCTCGTGCGGTGCATGGGCACACATGGGCGCACATGGGAGTGGCCCACGCGCCGAGATATCCGTGCCCCGGGTATAGAAGTTTTTGCGATTATTTTTAAATTATCAACAGTAATTATAGTTTATACTTTTTCAACTTTACCCATATCTTAATTTTGGGTAGGTATTTTCTTCTTGGTATACATTAAAAAGACTAATTAATTATTATAAGATGATAATCTAATCGTTTTATATGTATAATTATACATATTAAGTCAATACTCCAGAAATTTGAGTGAAACAACGATTGATAGAATGAAATGAATAGTGTATATATATTGCGGAATACTTGTGAATCAATTAGTTCTAGAATATTGTAGATGAATATAGTACATTATAGACAAATTTGAACGGAATTATAGATAGTACCTTCCAAACTAAGCTCAATACATTAAATTACAATTTATGCATGTGATTAGTGCAGATCTCCTGATCAATTCATTTTCTTGAATTCAAACTTTGGCATTACGTGTAGATGAGATAATATGTTAATCTAATTGAATAATGGATTAATTAATTTGCAAAAGAGCTAGCAGAGAAGACAATAAAAATAACAAATATATTAAAGTTAGAAGAATGTTGAAAATTTAATGAAACCATAAATGAAGACAAACCCTAAAAAACAAATATGCATGCTATCACCCAATCAATGAAATATTCTACTTTTTAAATACCTAAAAAAAACTCCGCATGCGTTTCTTGGGCTAATTAATTTATTTTCTTTGATTATAACCTTCTTGGATTACTTGAAAATCAAAATTTTATGAAATTCATTTATAGAATCCTCAACCAAGCTATATATGCATTGGGACATAAGAAGAGCCAATTTTGGTCCCCTTTTAGTTGGTCGTGTCTTCTCTTTCTTTCTCAAATTGATGGCTTTTTATGTCCTCTAGTTTGTGTCTCAACACCCTCAAAAGGAGGGTTAATATATATATTTACTTATTCATTTATAATATTTTAAAAAAAATTCATCTCAACAAGATTTTCACTTTTGACTGAATAAGAGTTGGATGTGTTGGTCAAATAATCAATCACAGTACTAGTATCTATATGTCAGAATTTTTTTTGTGATCACAACACCCAACTGGGATCAAACAATGTGAACTTTTGACTTTCATAGCAATGCCCGTGCATTTATATTATAAATAACAGTTAAAATGTTTATGATATATACATGTATGTATTCATTAACACAAAAGGTTAATATATAATATTGTATTTTAAATGCATAGTTGTAATTAATTTGTAAATATGTGAACATTAATTGCGTCTCTCTATCTCGACCAATAAGTTTAGCCCTGATCAGTTTGACTATAATATATTAATATGACGCTAACTCTATATATCTCACGATATATAGGAATTTTTTTTTTTGCATAACATACTATATATTGCACATACTTTTACCTCTTTCAAGGTTAGTACATTTGTATACTACGTCATTAAATTTAGTAAATAATTTATTTTATTCAATTAACATTTGTTATTTTCAAATTTGGTGTAATTAGTATTAACATATGCATGCAGTAAGTTTGGATTAGTTTGTCTTTTTTAAGGATTTAATAACAAAAAAGCGATTGAAATAATAATAGTTAATCGATTAAACTTTCTGATTGTAATTAGTCGATAGTATTATATACATATAGATGCATAGTAGCAATCATATTTTTATCTATAAGTAGTATTTTGTTTTTACTGTATTAATTAATGAATTATGTAGTTTGTGTTTGGACGGGGGATTTGATTAGAAATCCCTAGTGGTAAATTTATTGATGGTGTTTTGATAAATATTAATTCGAAATCTTTCACTTTCATTAATTTGGAACTATTTAATTGAGAAATATGGGTGGATTTTGAATTCACCCAACCTAATTGAATATGAAATACATTCATTTCAAATCTTGCTTCAAATTCTTCCATTCAAACACAATCTAATCAAAATTGTTTAGAAAGTGTTTGCATGAGTTTATGAATATAGTGTTGAAATAGATATGATATACTGAAACTCTTTTATTTAAAGTGGTTGGACGAGTTTATTATTAAGTTTGTGTTTAGATTGTAGGATTTGAAATTAATGAAAACAAATTCATCACTAATTATATATGTTTGGATTGATATAAATTTGAAACCCATCATTTTTTTCTTTCAAACAAAATTTTGAACAATTTTAATATGTGATAATTGATCCCCAACCTCCACATGGGTGAGACCTAATTTCAAACTGTGTTGTTTTATATTCAAAAATATTTCATAACATATGCGAACTTATATTTTTTTTTTATAGTAGTTATTATCAGTCAAACACGTATTTGTCGAAGATTAACTTAAAAATTGACTATGTAAAGAATAGTACTTGTCAGAAAAAACTGATCAACTCATAGTCAAAAGTTGAATGAATTAAAATTAAGAAAAATACAAACATGCATGTTTAAGATAGAATTCACAAGTACAACTATTAACTACTAATAATTGCAAGGAGGATTAGGGCTGAGCAAAATATCGAAATTTTCAGTATACCGCACATACCGTGCCGAAAAATACCGAAAATGTCGAAAATTTCGGTACGGTATCGGTATGGCGAGCAAGAATTTTTCGGTATTTCGGTATATACCGAAATATATTAATATTAATATATTTCGGTAATTTTCTGTAATTTTTCGATAATTTTCAGTAATATTCGGTAGTTTTTTCGGTAAATTTCGGTACGGTGTGATGATAAATTTCGGTATACCGAAAAATTCGGTATCAAATGAGATATCAATATACCGAAAATTTCGGTACGGTATTGATATGTTTTTTGGCATACCAAAAATTTCGATATGATATATGGTATGTTATAAAATTTTCCAAAGGAAGAGGAACATATATCCTTAAACAAATCAAGATAAAGGTGTTGCTTTAATTTCTTGATGATCTAAATTCAAGCCCCAATTAATTTTTTTATTCCAACTTCCACAACTCACCTCTTTGTCTGCTCGTTCCCCTATACTTTGAACACTGTCAGCTTTTGAGCATGTCTATCTCCCCTCTCTCTCCTCTCCTCTCTCTCTCTAGCTACACAAAAAGAAAAGAAAAGAAAAAAAAAAAAAAAAAAAAGCCCTCAAATCCTCAAAGTTCTCCATCTCATCCCTAAAATCAATGCACTATTGTCACATTATAAGAAAACCTCTTCAACTCTTTAATAAAAAATAAGAATATAGTAAATTAGTAGTTTACACATAAGTGGTAGCTATAAATAAATAAGTTCACCAATTGAACTAACTCATTTCTTTCAATAGAGTTCAAACAATTCCTCACCTTGAAGACACGTACAAGATTTTTGAATACTGGTATGGATGAGTATTCAGCAGGGTTTTGCATTAGGGCAACTCGCGGTGGCGGTGGTGGCGGCGGCGGCGGCACGGGGACCAAGTGTGGGCGGTGGAACCCGACAAACGAACAGGTTAAAGTTCTGACAGATTTGTTCAGATCAGGTCTGAGAACTCCCACTACTGATCAAATCCAAAAGATCTCATCCCAGTTAAGCTTTTATGGTAAGATTGAAAGCAAGAATGTTTTTTATTGGTTCCAAAACCACAAGGCTAGAGAGAGACAGAAACGACGCAGGGTTTTTGTTGATGAAGCTAATGAGAATATTACTAATATGCCCCTTCAGCACACTACCACCTGGCCATCTTCCACTAAACGTAATTACCCATTATTTTCTAATATCGTTTTCAGTTTTTTTTTTTTATGTATTGAATTAATGTGTCATATTCGTGACTTAACAGATTTAGGGGCTTCAGATCATGAGATAAGTAGTGAAGTTTCAGAGGCAGATGAAAGAGTGATTGAAACCCTTCAACTCTTTCCACTAAACTCATTAAGTAGTGAAGTGGATTATTCTGAAAAGCTGAATAAGCTGCTATTTGCAGATGATGATTGCAAGGAGAAGGGTTCGACATTTATGTACAACATTGGCATGGAAATGGATCATCATCCCACGTTGGATCTGCGATTAAGCTTTGTTTAGAACATGATCATATTTAAATTCATAGTATGTCTCACGCTGCTGGATCGAAGAGGGGTTTATTAGGCTATAGAAATGCATGAAGAATGGAGTTTACGAAGGAGATCACATAATATTAATTGTTCAAAGTAAATTTATAAATTTAGATGTATGATGCACGTAGCTCGATCTAGATGATGAATCAGTGTTTTCAGACTTTAAAATGTTTTGTGATAGGACATTCTCCTCTATTTGCTGGCTCACCAAATTGGGGTTTCGATGTTTGATGCTATATATATGTTTGCAAATTGGTGATTCATGTATTATTTAGTTTTAATCGTATATGATATAAATTATTGTGTAAATGGCTCCTAATACCCCTTTTCATAAGTCCATTTTTTTCTATCCGATGTATGGGGTCAAATGTTTAAAATTCTCTTGGTACACAAATGAAGTCAAATAATATTATATATATATACACACACAATAGTCATATCATGTATACTATAGCTTCATATCATGTATGTATACACAATATAATCATATGATGCAGTGGCGGGTCCAGAATTTAGTGTTTGCAGGGGTGGGACTTCGAGAGGAAGGAACACATTCATAAAAAGTCTAAATATATTGAAATTTTACATATATATTTTCTATGATTGTATAGCTAATTTAAAATATACTATATTTTTGACTATTCTATAACACAATATATATATATATATATATATATATATATATATATATATGCGGAAAGAAATAAGGTAAAAATATAATATATCATTTGAATTGTAGGGGGGCAATTGTATGAAATTATTTTAAAATGCACTACTAAAAAGAATTTTCAAAATTCTTGGGGGGACAACAGCCCCTCTTGCCCCCCCTTGGATCCGCCACTGATATGATGTACACATATATGTGGACACGATAAATCCGTATCGTGTACATCCGCACATTAAAATTTGTATATACAATATGATTTTATAGTGTATACGTACACATGCACTATGTATAATTAAAAATACATCAAATTTTGTCTAAGGGTAACGGGGAAAGTAAACAGTGAATTCATCCAAAAATAAGTAAAAAAAAAGTTGTTTTTATAAAATTGGGTATAAAAGTTCCAAACGTTTTAAAAAGGGGTAAAAAAACTTAACCCTAAATTATATTAAGAGATTTTTGTTCTTTTTTTCACCTGTCAGTCTATTAAAATTTTCTGGTCCTCAAGTATAAAAAATAAAAATAAAAAATTGTTGAGGAGTAAATATGTCAACAATCTTTTTATTTTATTTTAATGTAAATATACTCTCAATGTTTGAATTTGATAGCAAATTGATCATATTCTTCTTTTTATGGATATTTTATTCACATTCTTCTAATACAAATTAATTTATTATATTTTTTTATTATGTATTATCTTATGTGAAATAGTTAATAGTCTCAAAATATTCTAAATTAATTTTAAATTTTATTGATGAATTTTACTATAGAAATAAATTTGAGAATTAAATGGATCTACATTTTATAATAATGGCAAAACAAATGTGACATTAACAAGTACAAAAAAAAATGATATTATACATGAAACACAAACATAATATTTTATTCCAAAATCCACACTATTTTTTTTATAAGCATAGTGTAACATATGAGATTTTGATATTCAAAATTAATAAATATAGTACAAATGTCCTAAAAACATAATTTAAGAAAAATTAAATATAATTTCTTAACAAGATAAAAGTTATTATTAAAACTTGAAATTGATTTAGGATTAGATATGTTTCGATAGAAATAATTTATTATTTAATAAAAAATACAATTTATTATTTTTTCTTTTTCTTTTTGACAAAGTCACATCATAAGTTAAACATTAAGGGCATATTTATGTTGTACCACAACTTAATTGTTAGGGGTATATTTACTGCAAAAAAAAAAAAAAAAAAATATATATATATATATATATATATGATTAAGAGTGTATTTATACCTTCCCATAAACATTATAACAGTATATTCGTAATTTTACCCTCTAAAAACCTAGTTCTTGATCCTCAAACTTCCAAAAACAAAAAAAAACAAAAAAAAAATTGTACAAAAATGTGTTTGAAATGAATTTGTAATTGTAAATTCATAAAGTTTTGACTACTTACTTTATAAAATACTAAACATATAGTATAACATTCAGAAAAGCTCCATCCCAATTGATAGTGGCTGGGCCGAATTCAAACCCAATGTGCGGTAAATGACCCAGAAACAAAACACCCATTAACTAATTTTTTATTAAAAAAAAGTGTTAATATATATATAGATGAAGAACAATCAGTACCAACTAAGTTAATACAAACCTATATATATTCGTGAAAGTAAAAGGATTATTCAACAGAATTTCATTATGGATCAGTTCACGAGCTACTTTATTTGTTTCTCTGCCCAAAAACACGACAGATGAACCTTCAATTTATATAAAAAAATTCACGACATTGTATGATATTTTCTCCAAATAACTAAATAACATTAAGGAAAAAATAATTTTTAGTTCTATAACTTTGTTTCTCTAAATTTGTTATCATTAACTATCATTTTTTTTTTTGAATTTTGTTCTATAACTTAAAGCTTTCAATTTTAGTCATAGAATTACCTTTAACAACAAGTTAAAATGACCTGTCATATATTGATTACTTTGTCATTCAAAATACATATTATAACTGAATAAAATTTTAAACTTAACTTGGGCCAAATTGGTTTCCCATGTAGATGGGCCTATGAATTGCTGGCCTGTAGGAATTGATTTCTCTCGCATATTTTTATAAAATTTAAAATAAAATTGCGATATTTGTTTCTAATTTTTTAACTATAAAATCAAAATCCAGACTATTATATTCTAAAAATAAAAGGTGAAATTTAATGAGAAGACAAAAAATAAATGAATATCCTAAAAATCAATTTACAAAATTGAAATGAAAATATAAATAACCTGACTTTTAGGTGTTACCATGTTATTTTTTCTCAAAAAAAGAAAATTGAAAAAGGGAAATAATTGTCTTGATTGGAAGTGGGTCAGTACAAAACCGCCTTACTTTTGGGCAATACTAAACCTGTTTTTATAATCGCTGTAACCAAACACTATTTTCCACTCGCCTTTTCTTCCCCCTCGCCGCCCCCTATCCACAGGCCAAATCTTTTCTTCGACTTGTATGACTCTTCAAATCGGAGGTTAGTTTCCTGCCCTTTGCTATCACCGATTTATCTATGCTTTCAATTCACAATTTTTGCATCTGTTTGTTGAATATTATGCGCGTACGATCCGTTTGTAATCGTACCCTAATCTTAGATCTTTATTAGGGTTTCAGTATTTGAAAACTTTCAAAATATGAAAAATTATCCTATTGTTTATGATTTGGAATATGTACTGCGCATCGATTTAAGCTATTTCTTTTGTTTCCTTTTTAATAAATAAATTTAGGTCTGGTTGGATAATCCTTCTTGTTATTTTTAACTTGTTTTTGGTGGATATGGGTGTTGATTTCAGAAATTAGTGTGGTTGTTTGATTAGTTTTTGCTGAATCTTGTTAGGTTAGATAATTACTGACTTTGAGATCAGAGTTTGAAGATGGCGGCTTTAACTGACATTCTTCCAAAGGCAAAATCATCGGTGACCAGTAATTATGATCATTCTAATGATCCTTGGTTCAAAAGTCGGTATAGTTTATCAGAGGCCGAGGATTCTGAGGTTTTCAAGGCTAAGCCAGTGCCTCCTTACCTAAAACGGGCCGGGTTTAAGCCGTCAAAGCCTGAGGATTTTGGAGATGGAGGGGCGTTTCCTGAAATTCACTATGCACAGTACCCACTTGGGATGGGTCGAAGTAAGCAGAAACCAGGTGGGAATACTTTGCCCCTCACAGTGGATGAGCATGGGAACTTGAGATATGATACAATTGTGAGGCAGAATGAGAATGCAAAGAAGATAGTGTATTCAGAGCATTCGGATCTTGTTCCAATCTTTGTGAAGGATGTTCAGACAGAAGAGGAAATGGATGTGGATGAGAAGCAGAAAGAGATTGATGAGACAACACAAGAAACTAAAGCTGCATTAGAGAAGATTGTAAATGTTAGGTTGAGTGCTGCACAGCCAAAAAATGTTCCTAAACAATCTTCGGACTCAAAGTTTATCAAGTACAAGCCGTCTCAGCAATCAGCAGCCTTTAATTCAGGTGCTAAAGAGAGAATTATTCGCATGGTAGAGATGCCAGTAGATCCTCTAGAGCCTCCTAAGTTTAAGCACAAGAGGGTTCCAAAAGCTTCCGGTTCTCCACCCGTGCCGGTTATGCATTCTCCACCTCGACCTGTGACTGTGAAGGACCAACAGGATTGGAAAATTCCACCTTGCATTTCTAATTGGAAGAACCCAAAGGGATATACAATACCCCTTGACAAGCGTTTGGCTGCTGATGGTCGGGGACTACAGGATGTTCAGATTAATGACAATTTTGCTAAGTTATCAGAGGCACTATATGTTGCGGAACAGAAAGCTAGAGAAGCTGTAGCAGTACGTTCGAAGGTTCAGAAGGAGATGATGATGAAAGAGAAGGAGAAGAAAGAGATGGAACTCAAGAAGTTGGCCGAGAAGGCCAGATCTGAGCGACTTGGTGTTGCTCCAGCAGCTGGTGGCATGCCAATGCCTTCTGAGAAGGGTGGTGCTAATGATGGTGATATGAGTGTAGATTACGAGCGTGTGAGAGATGCCCCCAAGGAAACAAGAGAAGAGAGAGAGGAGCGGTTGCGAAGGGAGAAAATCCGTGAGGAGCGACGCAAAGAGAGGGAGAGAGAAAGAAGACTGGAGGCAAAGGATGCTGCTATAGGGAAGAAGAGCAAGATTACCCGTGATAGAGACCGTGATATCAGTGAGAAAGTTGCTCTTGGAATGGCTTCCACTGGATCAAGAGGGGGTGAAGTTATGTATGACCAAAGGTTGTTTAACCAGGAGAAAGGGATGGATTCTGGTTTTGCCACTGATGATAATTATAACATCTACGATAAGGGTCTGTTTACAGCTCAATCTGCCATGAGCTCTCTATACAAGCCTAAGAAAGATGCGGACGATGACATGTACGGTGGTGCTGACGAGCAGCTGGAGAAGCTGAGGAAGACCGAGCGCTTCAAGGCTGACAGGGTATTTACAGGTACATCAGAGAGAACGGGCCCAAGAGACAGGCCTATGGAGTTTGATAAAGACCAGCCACCAGCTGAAGAAGATCCATTCGGTTTGGACCAGTTCTTGGTGGAGGTGAAAACGGGTAAGAAAGCAATGGACAAAATTGGAGGTGGAGGTACAATGAAAGCTACTGCTGGTTCCATGCGAGATGGCTTTGATGGATCAGGTAGATCACGTATCCAATTTGATAAGGGGCAGCGTTGAAATGACAATTCTCTCTGGTTTAACCTTCCATGTTGCCAATTCTTGTTGCTCTTTCGCCTATGGAATTTGTTTTATACGAGAAACTGGATTCTGTATTTCACTTCGTACTGTCATCATTCACTCATAGCAATGATGCTATAATGTTCCACCATGTTTGACTTGTGCTATGACTGTTCTATATTATGATGATAAGTTTGTTTGTGCTTGTTTGCAGTTATATCTGCCCATCTCTATTTTTGTCAATCTTCATGTAATATGTACTTCCTATTACACCCTTTTGGCTGGGATGTCTTGCATCTTATTTCATGAATGGAAACACACTGAGAATAACACGAATGCATCTTATTTCACTTTGTATTTTGTTTTATCAATATGGGAAAATAACATGAATTTGAATAACCACGGAGAATGAGATCGGATAGAAGAAAAAGGAACAAAATATAAGGACACATTTGCTACATAATACAATATCTTGTGAATGGTATTCTTAAAAGCATATTTGTGCTTGGCTGCCAGTAGTATCTTACCCATTTTATTTTAGAAAATATTATCGGACTGTTAATTTCACATTTTTAGGATCCGTTTGCTTGTCCTTATTAGCCCTGATAATATATTATATCAACAAGATTAACTTGTTTACTTGAAAAATGTGAGTCCATGATATATAAAGAGTCCGTTATTGTATTACTTAATCTTGTGATATTATATCGACAATATTAATTTGTTTGCTTGCAAAATGTGAGTTTATGATATATAAAGAGTCCGTTATTGTATTACTTAATCTTGTGATATTATATCGACAATATTAATTTGTTTGCTTGCAAAATGTGAGTTTATGATATATAAAGAGTCCGTTATTGACAAGATTAATTTGTTTGTTTGAAAAATGTAAGTTTATGATATATAAATAGTCCGTTATTGTATTACTTAATCTTGTGATATGACTATCCATGAGGATGGGTGGATAGTTTATCCCATGTATTCAAACCAACTCATTATCCCTTAATATAATCAATAATTGAAGTAAATACACCCTCAAAGTATTATCCGACTTAAATACCATCATAATCACAATAATAATAAAATTATCAGCATCATATTTTGAATCATCAATATGAAAGTTTCACCTTCTTTTTGAATTTTTTTTTAATAGACAAGGATATAATAGGCAATTTAAGAGGTGTATCAAGTAGAGAAAAAAAAAAGGATGAAATTATAAATAACCAACTATAAAAAGAAATATTCTTTTTTAATCAAGAGTTAAATTTTTTTCTTTTAAGTTTGGACTATAAAGTCTATAATATCCTCAATGAAATTAAGCTCGTACCATCATATTTCATCCCATACCATTATTAATGAAGCTCGTACCACAACTAATGTAGTCCGTACCACCATATTATACCCATGTATCATTATTAATGTAGTTCGTACCATTATAATACACACCTGTATCATATCTAATGTGGCCCTTACCAACATATCACACCATAAGTGTTAGAAGGGTATTGTTGATAAAAATCATTTCTATTGATTAAAAAAGAATAAAATTTAATAACTTAATAAAAAATAATGTTTATAAGTATAGATGGTTAAGAATGAGAATTAAAAAAAAAAAAAGATTAAAATGTATTTAGAGGGGTGTATATAGTAAAATGGGCGTGTTCGTAAGAAAATGGGGCCTACCATACATTTTAATTCTTTTAATATATATATATATATATATATATATATAACAGGGGAATCAGAATCTAAACTATCTTTACGCCCAAGAGACTGGAACTAAAATCCTTGGAAAACCCCAGAGGAGAAGAAGAAAGAAGATCGGAAAACGTAGAAATTGAAAGAAAATGGATGTGATAAAGTCGCAGCAGATATCGTCGCGGGCGATTGAGAAAGTGGTAGTGCACCCTCTGGTGCTGCTGAGCATCGTGGACCACTACAATCGGGTGGCACGCGACACCAGGAAGCGCGTCGTCGGAGTTCTTCTCGGAACTTCTTTCAAGGGCACCGTTGACGTCACCAACTGCTATGCTGGTTTGCATTCCAGATCTGATATTTATCGCTTTTTTTATTTTTGCACTGAATTTGGGTTGCTATATGCTTGCTTGTTCAGAATTAGCTATTTTTGTTTTTCTCGTTTCATTGACATAATTTGACTAGTTTTATTGGTGGGAGAATGTATTTGGCAAATTACAAGTTGTTAATGATTATATTTTCTTAAATTCTTCTTCCTGGAATGGTATATTGTCACCGAGGAATGAGACATTTGTTTTACCAAAACCAAGAATTTTGAAATTTTGAGCTAAGTATGGATATCGATTTTGAAATAGGTTAGTATATGCCAAAATGTAGGAAAGAAACCGTCTAATTTCTAAAGGTGAAGTTATTATAGTGCTTTATTCTTCTCATGGGTGAAATGGTAGGATCGCTGTGTGATTTCATGTGGGCATTTCGTCGAAGCCTTGAGTTGTTGTTCTTATTATTATCATAATAGTTATTATTCATCCCTTCCCATGTAAATGGGGTTTGGTATAATATTGATATTATTAACTGATTTGAGTCCAATCAATTGTAATAAAAATGTTAATTTCTTGTAAGTTTAATTTTAGATGATCACTTTTATTGAATAGAAAAGGTTCTATTTGCCACTGGATCACATCAGACTGTAGATTTGTTTCAAAATCATTGATTCAGTAACTTTACGTGCCATATGCTGGGAGATATATCTGCTTTTCACTAATTAATGCGCACATTATATACCCTTCTATTGTTCCTGGTTATGTTCTCCAACTTTTGAATTTTATCTCCGGTACTTTTAATGAGTTATACATGCTATGCTTTTCTTGTTTCTAACACAGTTGCCTATTTATGCATGCAGTGCCTTTTGAAGAAGATGATAGGGACCCAAGCATCTGGTTTCTTGATCATAACTACCACGAATCAATGTTTTCTATGTTCAGAAGAATAAATGGTTTGTGATTTACATCACTTTAAGATTCTAGATACAGTTTCTTTTTGGAGTGTGGTCTAATTTGATGTGCATATAACTCGTGTCAGCTAAGGAGCATGTTGTCGGTTGGTATAGCACTGGTCCAAAACTGAAGGAAAATGACTTGAGCATTCATGGACTTTTCAATGAGTAAGATAAGATATCTCTGAATTAAGATTAAAAGCATTGTTTTCATTTGTTGAGATTGCATTCGTTAGTAATGTTTCTTTCTTCTTGTAACAGCTAACTTTTGTTGTTTTACAAGATCTTGTAGAATCAAACAATGCTTTAGAAGTTTCCTCTGAAGTTATACTAGAGTGGTGAAGATTAGTCTCTGAAAATTTTGAAAATATATATTTATGCTATCAAGGGGCAAATTTATACTGGGGTTTTATTTATCATATACTGAAGTTGTGTTGTATTCTTTGAGTTGGATGCTAGGATTTATTCTGATCAGCCACATTTACTGTTTGGCGTTTCCTATGTATATGAAAACTCTAACATGGTTGTTTTCTTTTGAAAAAACATTTATTGAATATTACTAAATGTGTTGATGCTAATAGCTATACAGGCACTGTTACATCTGATGGTATTGGTATGCCACCATTGGAATAAATTAAAGTATGGAAAATGGAGTTTAGCTTAATGGAAGACTTGATTCTAAATAGTTGTGGTTCAGGTCAGAATGATGAATCTAGAACCCATATAACTGTGTCTGTGGTTTCGTTTACCATTCTATTCAAAGTCTTCCTTACTTTCATTTACCCATTTCTTCTGTTCCTGGACAACTATGGCTCCCTTTCTTGATGAAGAATTTTTTCATGCTTGAGTTCATGTTTAGGTATTTTTTGCTTGTCCTTGTATATTGACTCCTACAGTTGAGAAATCTGGTGTGCTTCAGTGCTTCTAAGACCAGATGGTTCACATCTCTTACTGCCAAAAATTCTTCAGTCCTAGGAGCAGAAATGGTTGTTTAGCTGACCCTGTTCTATCATTATTTTCCCTCCTTAGTAACATTGGTTGTGTTTTCAGTGACTTCAAAGAAACTAAATATACATTTAACTTTTAGGGTTGACCTGGAAATAGATTTCAAACTTCTTACTGAAGTTCAGTCATCTGAAGCTGAATTGACGTGTGCAAGATGTTCTCCACAAATATGCTGGAAATGTACACTTATGTTTGTGAAACTTTGTAGATTAATATGCAATTGTTCATATCTTGTCCTGAGTATTGTTGTTTCCCACAAGCCACAACGCAAATTTCATTTTGTTTTGGAGCATACATTTGATTGGCTGATTTGATGAGGACAATTGAGATTCTATTACACTTTCTAGTTGTTTTCTGAGTCTCATTTGTCCTTTTTCCACGGTACCTTTAAAGCTTTATATACCTTCTTTTTTTTTTGGCTTCTTACTTCTTTATGAGCTCAAGACGATTCCAAGAGCAAAGTTTATCCTTTCCCTCACTGGTGTTCTCCTATTCAACCTTGTACATAGTTTCTAGAATTTGACCTCATGTTGAAGAACATGTTTTTCCAATCCATCTGATTTTAGTTGAATTTGATTTCAACATGTCTTCCTTCTGATGCCACAGAATTTCCTTGACCTCTTGCTCCTATGAGATTTTTATTATTTCTTTGCAACTTATGTGTTAAGGGTTTAGTCATTTCTACAAAAAAACATTGATAATGTAATCTTCATTTATGCAGCTATGTTCCCACTCCAGTGCTAGTTATTATTGATGTCCAGCCAAAAGAGCTTGGAATACCCACTAAGGCCTATTATGCCGTTGAGGAGGTTAAAGAGGTATCTAAAGAAGAATATTATGTTGATTGGCTATGTACTCCTTCCTATTTTGTCTTATGTTTTGAATAAACTTGCAGAATGCTACTCAGAAAAGCCAGAAGGTGTTTGTGCATGTTCCTTCTGAAATTGCTGCTCATGAAGTTGAAGAAATTGGTATGTTACCACATACGAATAATGTCCATTTTGCTTTACTTCTTTCTTGTGTCCTTCAGTTCGAGGATGCTTCTGCTCTTAATTTCTGTTCCATTGGAATACCATCTATAAATCAAATCTTTTGTGTAATGTTTTATTTTTTGCTAAGCTATACCAACTTCGTACTGCTCTCACCTGTCTTGGTCATGACAGGAGTTGAACACTTGCTAAGGGATGTAAAGGACACGACTATCAGCACCCTTGCAACTGAGGTCTCTTTATACCCCTTCCCTCCTCTCAGGCTACTGATGATTATTGTCACTTGAGATTCATTACCTTGCCTGTGTGACCTGTGTGCGTATGATGGATTCTAATAAAATTTGAGGAAATAAGAAATTTATGTCTTTTATCTTTCTTAGGTGACTGGGAAACTTGCTGCTTTGAAGGGATTGGATGCACGATTGAAAGAGATTCGAAGTTATCTTGACCTGGTTATTGAAGGGAAACTCCCTTTAAATCATGAAATCCTCTATCATCTGCAGGTATCAATGTTCTACCGATATTAACTTGTAAACCGTGCAAATACTTGGGATTCTATCTTGTTCCTTGTGCTTGAAATATCACCTTGCATTTGCAGGACGTGTTCAACCTACTCCCAAATCTAAATGTATCTGAACTTGTTAAAGCTTTTGCTGGTAATTATTTAATGTGAATCATTCGGTTGCTTCATGAATTGGTTTCTATCAGAATTCACATGGTTCCTTAAATATTATTGTCTGCCTTCTTTTGCAGTCAAAACAAATGATATGATGTTAGTCATATATCTATCATCCCTTATCAGAAGTGTGATTGCTCTACATAATTTAATCAACAACAAGGTGAGAGATTCTTTCCTTTTTCTTTTGATTTTCAATCATAGATCTAACTTCAAAATGGTTGAGATATATTTTGATCCTTGTGATATTATCATCGAATTTTCTAATCTAGCCTTCTAAATAAGTGTAAAAGAAACACATTTATAATCTCATTATGAATGATTGAACATTCGTGACCTAAATAAAGCTCATTACTCTTCCATGATAATTGATGACATCACGAGATCACGAAATACCTATATAAAACCACATTTAAATGTATGCTACCTGTAGCTGATAAGTTTTAGTTGATGACATTACAATAGGAGTAATTGCTAAACTAGAAGCCTGGTGTGTCTTTAGAATCAAAAGGCTTTACATAGTTGAAATTGAACATATGGAATGCCATTTTAGTGACCATAGAAGTAAAAGTATAAGGTAATGTTAAAATTGGGAGCATGGCTGCATTGAAAAGTTTTTAATATTTAAAATGTATCATTGAAGAAAATGAGGAAGTTAGTTAAGATGTTTGTTACAAATATGATTTGAGCAGGTTGGAGCAAATGAGAAGTGTCTTATCTGTGATCATAAAATACTAATGAAATTAAAAAAGAAAATTTATAAGGCAACAATAATTCAAGTGATGCTTTATCGATCAAATGGTTGAGCGACTAAATATGAACATGAACAGAAATTGAGGGTAGCAGAAATGAGATGTGCAATAGACCTATGGTCAATCCTCTTTGATTTGTGATGCAATGAAGCATATAACTATTTTGTTCAGTTTGTAAATGACACATTTTGAGCCTAAATTATCATATTTGCTATCGACCTTGCTTCCATACAAATTTTACTGAGTTTGGGAATATGATTTCAGATGCTTAACAGAGAACATGAAAAGACGGAAGATTCCAAACCAGTTGCAGTGCCTACTGCTGCAGGTTAGCTGAATGCAGATTTCATGGGAGATCACATGTGGTATGAACTTGAATTTCTTCAATGCAAGTAGAGAGGATATTGTTCTCATAATCCAGTCAAGTCTCGATGTCCTTGGTTGATTGCTCCTTTGACTAATCCTCAACTTGGCTAAACACTGGTCGTCCCTACATGCACTGGTGTTCATCTGGAATACATCACCGTTTTCCGGCTGTAATTGAATAGGGATACTAGTTTTGTTGTCCGTACTGGATGGGAATTCTGGCTTCAGGAAGAATATCACTTGAATTGATAGAATGTTCTCTATTGGATTGTAAGTTTTTGTGATTAATATTTCTCCAATTTCGGTTGTGTTGCGTTTGGATTGAATGATAAATTCTATGGAATCAGTCACCCAAAGATATGAACTATCAATTACGAACTCACAAATAGAGCCTTACATTTTATATTGACTATTTACTCTTTCAAACCTTGAATTGATGAATTTTATTTGAATTCGATAGTTAATTTATTTATGTGGGAATTTAAATCCATAAAATCCTTAGTATGTTTCAATTTGTATTCCATTTCTAAATCCTCATTTACCACTTGATGAATTAGACTATTAGTTAGGAGATACCAAAAATATATATCCATCGTAACACTGTTTTATTATTCCATCTATAATATATCAAGATAATAACTATTCTAATTATATGATAACACAAAATACACGACAACAATAGGAGTAGACTAACAAAGCGAGACAAACTGCATGAACTCCGGGTCGGACTCGAGACCCGCCATAGTTTCGGGTGCCAAAACCACCTCCAAATCAACCGACCCGCCCCCATGCCGACCTGGAAATGCGGAAATCTTGCCGTCAAACTTATTAGCCCGCCCGCTCCGGACAGCAAGGGGTGGGCCCCAGCCGAAATCGTTATCGTACATTGGGAATCTAGGAGAACTCCCCATCATCACCACCGTGCCATCAGGATTCCCCAAGGGGAAACACCGTGGGTCCCGCTCCCAATCCTCTACGTACCTCCTCACCGCGTCGTTATTGTGCGCCTTCACATTCTCGCTCAGCTGCTCCGCGCACCACCTTATATCCCTGCCCAACACCTCCCCAGCCAATGCGCGCCTCGGAGTGCTCTGTATAGCGTTCCCGAAATACAGCGACTCCAGCTTCGGCTCCAGCCGGTGCCGACAGTTCACCGCCATCCGAAACGTCGTCGTTTTCGTGGCCGGTAGCTTTCTCGCCCGCGTGATTCCTCGCCACAGCAACGCGCATAGTGACTGGAACGATGAGATCTCGACCGTTGGATTAATCGCATGGCTCTGCTCCCTGGAAACGGCGTTTCTCAGCCAGGCTAACGGCGTTGACTTCCGGTCGGGTAGTTTTAAACCGTCGTTAGCGTGCTTGCCCATTAGCTCCGCCACGTTAATGCCGCCGTTATCTTCCCATTTATTGTTTACCTTCCCCTTCAGTTTCAGAATTGATTCACTACTGAACCTGAAAATTCGCTCTCTCACCGGAGCATCGCCAGAGAAAACAACCTTGGGGCCGCCGGCCGGCAGCCTGAGCACCGCCGGAGAAATCAGAGCCGAGTCACGGCTGAAATCCGGCGTCCTGGATATCTTCTTCACTCCTCTGCTCAGCTCCGCGAAAGTATTGAAGAAATTCCAGAAGGACGTTCCATCCACGACGGCGTGGTTAACGGCGCAGCTGATGAAAACGCCGTCAGCCAATTCAGTTACTTGGACGGCAACAATAGGCCTGAGATGCCCTTCGTAACTCACTGTACGGTCGTAAGCGAAGCAGGCCTTCACCACCTCGGGCACGTCGCCGTCAATCGACCCTAGCAAATCTCCGACGCTGATGTGTGAGCCGTTAGCGTGAATGAAATCGACTCCGGCGTCGTTGCAGGCTATGTAGACGAAGCCGTGGGCGTCGGTGGTGAGGCGGCCGGCGAGCGGCGGGAAATGAGTGAGCGTGTGGGAGAGGCTGTATCTGAGCAAAGAAAGGAGGTCAGGGATCGGAAATGGCGGCTTGGTGAACAAGCCACCTTTCTGAATGTAGTGGCAGGAGAGCATGGGGAGATCGGAGACGGAGAGCTTGAGCTCACCAATGGTGGATTTTTGGTCTGGGAAAACTGTGCATTTAGATAGTAGAGGCAAAGATTGGGCAACCATTATGGACAACTGTGTTTCTGTTTCTCTCTGTGTGATGTGAGGAGTGGGAAAGAGCATGGTATATATAGAGAATAGGGTTCATGCATTTGCGTTATACACACGAAGATGGAAGTTTGACTCTTTGTATTATTTGTTGATCATATGCAATACAACTATCAACTTTAATTCCCATCTCTATGATATCACATTTTATTATTTTCTTTTTACACTTACCAACTTTGGCTCACTCATACTATGTCATTGGGTTACTAGTATAAAGTATATCTTAGGCTGAGAATTTATAAGTAAATCAAATTTATGGAATATAAAAATTAATTTGGACTACATCTTATTTTGGATGCCTTCATCATCAACAAAACAATTTTAATTGTTCACAAGAGCATTTCGGGCATTCAGAATAACGATTTCTGAGTATCACGTGGATGGTTACTTTAGGTACGCAGCATATTTTATTATTAGAGCTTAAATCAACAACAAAAAAAAAAAAAAAAAAAAATCCTTGAATAAGGATAACTTCTTTATTATTATTTTTTAAGTTAGAGTTAATTTTAAAAACAATTTGAAGTAGATTTTTTTTTTCCAAATTGCAACTTAAAAAAAAAAAATGAAATGATATATTTATTCTGATGATTAGGATGTGCAAGTCATGTGTTTTTGCTTATGGTTGGAATATAAGTTTAAATTATATTTTGAAAATTATTAAACTTTAGATTACAATCGAATAAATAAAAAATAAATTGCAAATTGAGAAACAACCATCATCATGTTAACCAATTATGGAAAATGTTGTCGTACTAATATGAGCTCACATGGTTGTATTTCAAGAACGGATTGCACCTTTGGAGATAAATATACGGCATAAATTCACGGGATATCAACTAGATATGTATAACCAATCAATAGAATGTTTCTTTTTTTTTTTTTTTTTTTTTCCTTTTTGGTTTGCCTGACTATATATTTCTATTTTGTAAGTTAACTGTTGTTTATTTAAGCACATTTGGTTTGACTATTTTCATCAAGTACCTATGTATTTAGTTTAGTTTTAATAGTAATTAGTTATTTATTGGGTTTGGTAGGTACATTTCTTCTTCGGCTTGTCAATCATTTTAATTGGACTTATAGGCATTAATAAGTTAATATTTGATCAGAATATTATTTAATTTTGGAGTCTGTGTTCTTCGAACCTCAGTGACGGGTTGAATTTTTAATTTTTTAAAATTATACACATGTTTGGCATTTTAAGACAAACCCTCAAAAAGTCACTTTTATTGAATTTCCAAGAATTTTGAAGTCATAATCATGATGCACATGATACAATAAACACGTTTTGAATTTTATGTTTGGATTAATATCAAAAATAATATAATTAGAGTGTGTTTTGCAATTTGCAAGTTTTTTTTTTTAATTTGCAATTTTTAAAAAAAATCTAATTATAGCTTGTGGACACATGTTTTGCTTTTGTCCAAAAAAAAAAAAAAGAATTTAAATTACACTTTGAAATTAATTCAGAATGCAATCAGATAAAATAAAATTTAGATTTCAAATTTAAAAACTCATACTTTTTTTTTTTTTTTTTTTTTTATCGCTGAACCTTTCCCTTTTCTACATGATGAATTGATTCAAAAGTAAAATCGTTGTCTCTATATTGTTTTAGCTAATCAATTGATTGCTCAAACAAGGATATGTATTACCCGTGTATATATTCAGTTTTATATCTGTATATATGTGAATTATATCTATGAAATGACATTCATTTTTTGACAATAAATATGAAAATTTGATTGTTAATTTTATCAGGCATACAATTTAGAGTAATTACATAAAATCATATATAATATTTGAGTGAAATTTCAATTACAACACAAATCTTTGTTTTTTTTTTTTTTACTAGCTATGAACTATGAAAAAATTTCAATTATAACATCAACCTCAATTTTTTTTTCAATGATTGGACATATTAACGAAGTCACATATTCACCCATCAATTTTTGGATTATGCACTACAAACGTAATGAATAGTAGCAATAATATTGTAATTAATTGTCGTGATATAAAATCGATATTATACTTGAAAAAATTTTAAGTTGACGATTTTTATATAATTATCTTCATATTCAATCATGTTATGCTACTCACCGTTAATACATTAATATGTGTTTATGACTACTGTATCAGATACTCAGTAAACTTTTTAATTCACTTTTCATATAATCAGGGATCATTACATGTTATTAATAGACATATTAAGAGTTATCCACCTAATATTTATTGAAAAATGCGTTTATTGTTGTAAAATATAGGGGAGGAAAAAATCTTGTGATTTTTCTCATTATCTTGTGATTTCTCATTAATTATAAAGTATGATGATGTGCACTGGGACTCACTAGCTATTTTGCTTCTAAAAGTAGACCCACTTGTTAATTAAATATTGCAACTTAACAAACCACTTGAGTTCCATCAAACAAACAAGATGATTACCCAGGATAAAAAAGGTGGACTAATTATTAAATTAAAAAATAATAATAATAAAGCACCATTTATGCATGTAAGAGTAGTTTATTGTGTGGTCGGCAAAAAACTCATGTGCAACCGTCGCACCGTGCGACGGTTGTACTTATAATATAAAAAGACATATTTATGGCCGTAGAAAGGCATAGTAAGAGTAGTTTATTGTGTGGTTGGCAAAAAACTCATGTGCAACCATCGCACCGTGCGACGGTTGTACTTATAACATAAAAAGACATATTTATGGCCGTAAAAAGGCATAGTAAGAGTAGTTTATTGTGTGGTTGGCAAAAAACTCATGTGCAACCGTCGCACGAAAACTCATGTGCAACCGTCGCACCGTGCGACGGTTGTACTTATAACATAAAAAGACATATTTATAGCCGTAAAAAGGCATAGTAAGAGTAGTTTATTGTGTGGTTGGCAAAAAACTCATGTGCAACCGTCGCACCGTGCGACGGTTGTACTTATAGCACAAAAAGACATATTTATGGCCGTAAAAAGACATACTTGAATAACTCATACTTATACTGTAAAAAAACATATTTATAGTTGAAAAATATATACTTATATCTGTAAAAGACATACTTGAATCATGTCGCATGTGAGACAGTCTCACAAGAGATCAACTCATTGTGGTCAGGGTTGAGCTGCACAAACTTTAATTTACGCGGTACTCATTCTCGAGAATGCAGATTTGGAGTAGCAGCAGGCACTCTTGGCCATGCATGGGTGGTCTCTAGGTGTATACATAAAGTCTATTGATAATATTAAACTCGGGTTAAAATTATTTTTTCGTCACATAATTAAGATATCTTTTAATTCTGATCCAATAATTATAACAATTTTCAATTTAATCTCATAATTTAAGAATTTGTCTAATCTGAGATGGTCTAATTTCGTCGAATTTGGATTTTCCGATAATTTAGAAGTGACATGCCAACACATGTCAAATTCTTGTGATTGACACGTGTTGTCATGTCATCTCTAGATCATTAAAAAACCCAATGAGGGGATCACGTGCACTTCCCAGTGAAATTCAAATTTTCCTATCATAATTGGACTGAAATCAAATGAATTCTTAAATTGTAGAACTAAATTCAAAATCGAAATACTTATAAGACCAAATCGAAAGATGTCATAATTATAATACGAAAAATGATTTTAACACTTAAAATTGTGAGATAAATAACGTTTGTGTGTGATGAATCTGACCTACATATATGCACTCATAGATATAAGCCAACTTAAAACAATATTGTCCAAGTTCGAATTTCCTTTCCTTTAGATTCCTCCTACCCAACCCCCCCACCACCCCTCCCAATATATATGGCAAAAATTTATATACACATGGAGTATGGATCAAAGATCCAGCTGTCTGCACCTTCCTATGCCCCCAACTCCTTGATGTCGTCGTCTTCTTCATGATTTCACCTTCTCTTCTTCACCACCACCACCACCATTACCATTATCATTATTATTATTATTATTATCATTATCATTATCATTATTACTATTATTATTATTATTATTATTATTATTATTATTATTATTATTATTATTATTATTATTATTATTATTATTATTATTATTCATGATTTCACCATCATCTGAATTGATGACTTCATGATTTCACCATCATCTGATGTTGTCCATGAAATTGATGATTTCATGAACAAGATTTTTGAGATTGGGGTTTTAGGTTATTATTCCTAATTACTTTTTTTTTTTTTTTTAAATTCCTACCTTAATTGCTAGCTCTAATTGGGGTGTGTTTAATTAACCAACCTTTAAGGTTGTGTTTGGACTTTGTCATTTGACAATGGGCAGATAAGTTAAAAATCAATTATTGCAATTATATAAGATTTATTGTAGAAAATTTGAAAAAGAAGATGATGAAAAATTATATTTAAAATTTTATAATTTCAAACTTACACTCTACAATACATTGATAGCTATATAAGTAATACCTTTAAGTTATACAAATAATACATTTACATGTAACAAGTAATGCCTTAAGTACTATATTTCACTCAAACAAAATAAAAACAATGTAAATAATACCTTAAGTAATACCTTAAGTATGCAACTAATACATTATGAGTATATAACTAATACCTTTCATTGAACAAGTAAAATGTAAACATATATTTTAGTTATTCAACAAATATTTTATGAGTATGCAACTAATACCTTATGACTAATATTTTTCGCTGAATAAGTAAAATGTAAACATATATTTCAATTATACAAGTAACACATTATGAGTTAGCAACTAATACCTTATGAGTAAGAAATATATAACAAGTACCTTATGAGTATATATGTTTACATTTTACTTGTTAAGTGAAATGTATTAGTTGTATATTCAGAAGGTATTACTTTTATAACTAAAATATATGTTTACATTTTACTTGTTTACTTAAAAATATTATTAATTTGTTTTATCAAAGGCTATTACTTGTGTACATGAAAAAGTGTTTTTCTTGTTTATCCAAATGTATTCCTTGTTATATGTAAATGTATTATTTATTTATTTTAAAGATATGACTTGTTTTAAATAAAAGTATTACTTTGTTTTTTTTAAAAGGTATTACTTATTATATGTAAAAGTACTAGAAGTTGTTTTATCTAAAAGTATCAATAGTTTTATTAAAATTTAAGGTATTATTTGTATAAGTAAAATATATTACTTATATAAGTAAATTGTATCAGTGTTCGCGATTTCATCATCTTCTTCGTCAGTTTTACTACAAATCGTGATTTCATCATCATCTTCATGAAACTTTCTGCAAATCATGATTTAATATTGTTTGAAATAATTGATTACTCAAAAAATCATAATCTAACGAATCAAGAACATGATTCGCAATTTAATATATGAAATTATCAAAATATTATGAAAAAAGAGGAGAAGAACCAGAAAAGATGAGAAGAATTAAGAGAAGAACATGACCACTGAAAAAAATAGTGGATAATATATAGGAATTAAAAAGAAAAAGTCATCATACATAGAAATTGAGAAGAAAAAAGAGTTGCAGCGTGCATACAGAAGAGAATAGAGAGAAAAAAGAGAAAAAAAAAAAAGGAGTTGCAGCATGTGTGAAGAGCAGTGGCGGAGCCAGGATTTCGATCCAGGGGGCCCACGTCAACTTATAAAAAAAACTATAATTTTAAACTAAGCACATAAATTTATCATGATTTCGATAAAGTTAATATATTACATTATAAAATAATAAAATCCAAAATTAGTAACTTAATTATATCTAACACTTGAATTACAAAATTTTATCTCACTTTCTTCATTTACTCAATGCTTGATAAATTCTATTTATAACTTCATTTAAACTTAAATATTGTTTATCACTATTAGAATACAAAAACTACAAATTTTAAAGAATATTTTGACAATTACCTACCATAATATTTTTTTTCCATAACTATAAGTATGGATAAAGAATTTGTAAATAAAATACAAAATCATTCATCAATCTTTTGCATCTAATCATTAGATCACATATACAATTTAAGATATAATAAATCTACAATAATAAAGAAAAAATAAACCATAAAAATTATATAAAAATAATATTTTATGTTAAAATTAGATAGAAAGAGATTGAGAGAAAGAAAAAAAAAATCTAAAAACAAAGTTGAGGCCTGAGGGATTTATGTTGGGTGGAAGACAAGGAAGAAAGTGTTTGTTATCCTATTTCTTTTTTTGTTTTAATTAAAATGGTGAAATTACTAAAATACCCCTACCTATTTTTCAAAATTTCAGGGGGGCCAGTGCCCCCTTGGCCCTAAGGTGGCTCCGCCCCTGGTGAAGAGGCTAGGAAGGAGAGAAAACCAGGTTTAGAAGAAAAATAAAATAAAAAATCATGTGGGAGGAATTGGATGAAGGGGCGGAGCTAAAAAAGTGAACGTTGAGGGATCTTATTAATTTTGGAGGAGCTAAATTACTATAAAATGAGTATTTTTAATATTAAAAATTAAAAAATTTATACAATATATCTATAGATAGTTAAATTTTAAAAAAAGTTGGGGGTTAAATCCTCCCATATGATATAAAGCTACGTCCTAGATTTATAAAGCTCCACTCCTAATGAGACGAGACGGGTCGGGTCGGGTCGGGCACTGGTTGGGGTACTTTATATATGAAAGAGATGAAAATGAAGAAATTAATTTGACCATGCATCTTTCAGTTTAGAATTTTGCAAAGTATTCTCGAATACTTTAGATGTCACTTCTATTTCTTTTGAGAAAATAATTTAAATATCTAGAATTACCTCTAAAACAGAGATTATAACCGTTTACTATAACATATATTTTAATTATATATATTTCAAACATTAATGCACGCCCTTGGAGAAATCATAGTAACAGGTTACTATAAGTCTATAACATATACTTACATCGAAAAAAACAAAACCACAAATGGACCCTTTTTTGGAGAGATTTGTCCCCAACTTTAAATTTGCAAATCTATATAAATTATATACTATACATCCAACGAATTTTAATATACTGGATTGAATTATGACTTATGTCCATTAATAATGTGTGTCCCTATAGATTTCTTGCCCTTTAATTCAAAATTCAAAATTAATTATTTAATGCTCCAAGTTACATAATTGCACAGGATATGTATGTTTATATACATATCAAAACCAACAGCACTAGATTGTGTAGGTTGACTTTCAAGACATAAATAATAAATAAATCAGAAAAAGCCAATGAAAGTAATGAAAACTCCTACACGGGAGACCAATTGTGATACACTGGCTATAAAATCAGAAAGAGTTGGTTTAATATACACAATCTTAATTAAAATGTAACACCGTATATTTATAAACTCATCTTATATGAAATGGTCAATAAGATGATACTTTTACAAGTTTACGGTAAATTCTTATCACGGTTAGTTAAATAATATTTTTTTAAAATAAAATAACATTACATTCTTATATCAGTTATTTTTTTAAGTAAAATATACTTTGGAAAGATAAAAGTAATGTCTTTCAAAGTAAAAAAAAAAAGTACATGAATGTAAGTAATTTTAATTTAATACTTGTCAAGCCAAACTAAATATTTCCAAAAGTATTACTTTATAATTCATATGTGTGGTATTCTTTAAACTCAAAATTAATATTTTTGATTCAGAAAAGTAATAAATTTTAAAGTGAAAGGTAATACTTAATTTTCAATTAAATGAAATTTCAGATTTAAATTGACTTTATTGACCTGTGGTCCTGTGGATTATGTTTTAATCACCATCCCACGTGTGAGATTACAGTCTTGCACAATATTAATTTGATGAATGTTGTGTAAGATCGTTTCACGGATCCCATTTTGTAAAATGGATTTTATCCGAGTTGGATATAAGAAATTATGTAATATATTTGTGTGTATTATGTAATATTTTTATATTATATTAGATAATATTTTTATATTATATTAGGTAAATATATGTAAATGATGTAAAAATATTATATGATATATAGAAAAATGTTAATATAGAAAAGTATTACATGTTGCACGAGTCGCATTTAAGGAAGAAAAACATGTTGGATCACATGTTTTTGAAGAACCCAACCTGACACAATTTGAGTTATATATCCTATAATACAAAAGTATTACCTAATATACATAAAAATATTACATATTTTTTCTTATGTTTGAACACATCATATAATACAAAAGTAATAACTAAAATATAGAAAAATATTACCTAATACAGACAAAAGTATTACATAATTTCTTATGTTTGACCCGATCCGTCTTACGAAATGGGATCCGTGAGACGATCTCACCCAAGACTTTGCCTATAAATTTTGCAACCAATATAACTGTGTGTTTTTAAGAAGCTGGAAGAATGCATATTTTAGTTTTTTTCCTTTTAACCACGAGCCTTGTAACTTAAGTTGTATCCCACCTTTATAAAGGTGCAGATTGTGACAATCCGAATTCAAAATTCGGGTCACACAAGTTTTATAGTCTTTATTGTTCCCCCTTCACACCCCAAAACTCATTAAAAAATAGTTTTTTTTTTCCTTTTAATTTTTTATCTTTATACTTTTTTTATATAAATATTAAATTTAATATTTTAATCCACACTAATTTGACTCCTAGTACTTTTATTTATATTGGAGTAGAGACAAATTTATAAGAATGTACTTTTATTTATTTATTTGTATTGAAGTAGAGACAAATTTATAAGAATGTTAGACGCGTATCCATTTTAGATTTTTTTAAAATTTCCTTTCTTTATGTAGCATTTTATCTTATTATTATTTTATTTAAATTTTTAATTGATTAAAGTTCGACCTATTGTGTTTTCCTCCGAGTATCATGACAGACCCTCAGCATCGAATTTATAGCCTCGTGCATGTATCTATCTATTCAAACAGATTCCTTCATAAATAAATATGATAACAAAAATACAAAAAAACTAAGTGCACTAATTTTATATGATAATATCGGAACCTTAAATTTCATGATAATAATTTTGTCAGCAAAGACAGAAGTCAGTTGAGTAGTAAATTTGTTAGTGAAGTAATATTTAAATCTCAGAAAATAGAAATTTAATCTTCGAAGAATTAAAAGTGACATGTATCCAGCAGCAATGGCATTGTTCTAGATGACATAACATTTACAGTCCTGCCATTTATTCCAGTTTGTTTTTTTCTTTAATGATTAAGTTAATTTTAAGTTTATATTTGACTAATTTGAATTTAAAAATATCATTCTTCCCAAGTTACCATCATGTAAAGTGCTAGATATGTCTTAAAACCCCAATTTTAAGACGCCTCAAAATTTGTTTTTGTACATATTTATTATAAGAGTTACATGGACCTGATTGTGCACATTCAGCAAACAACAATGATATATAACTTGTTCTCCTAAAGTTTCAAATTGGAATTAAGTCAATAAGAAAATGTTTCCCTTCTTAATATATTCATCATTTTAATATCATAATTTAAAATTAATAATTGTGTTGGATTTGTATCACATCAAACAATGGACACATTAATATATGTTCACGGTGGATAAAGAAACAAATCTGTAAATCAATAACAATATGTTGTACTTCCTCCGTCCCGGGATAATTTGCACATCCATCCCGACATATGTAATAAGAAAATGTTGTTTTTTGAGTTGAAAAGTCAACAAAAATTTTGAGCTGAAAATGTTGTTTTTTGCCTTTTTGAGTTGAAAAGTCAACAAAAATTAGGTAAATATGTTAAGTTATAAGGATAATTTGGTAAAAATTACTTTCCTTTTTGGGGGTATGCAAATTATCCCGGGATGGAGGGAGTACATGTTTTAGTTGAGTAATTCGATATGCAAATCATTATTTAAAATGTTCAACTCACTCAAATTAGAGAGTAGATTCAAACACCTTCAAAAATTAATTGAAAAAGAGAATGATAAATTTTGAAATTCATAAAATAAAATAAATTAAAAAAAACATTAATGAATTTATTTAGTATGCATCCACCAATAGGTGAATCGATCACAATCTAAAAGAATAAAAGAATAATATATATTATTGATTGTAAGGCCACTTCATAGTTGCAGCCTAGTCAAGAGGGTATCAAAATGCATACAGTAGATACAGTGGAAAACTTCCAAATATTTCGTCTTCTCATCCTCCATCTTTTCGGAAGATATAAATGTCACGTCTGTGCCTACCCATCATTTCATATTATATTATATTTAATTTTTTTTATTATTTTCATTTCACCTCAGTGCTCTAGCCACATATATTATGAGCATTATCTTAATAAATAATATTGATCATAGATAGAAAAAAGAATAAAATAATATCGAGATTTAAAACACGATGTAGAATAGAAAATGCAATTTTATGGCAGATTCATGAATTGTGAAATATGTTAATGATCATCATCAACTCCATCCTTAGTGGGATCCCTTTCAAGAGTCAATCGAGCGCATAAAAACCAGGATAAGGCCCTAAGATTAAATCACCTTTAATAGTTTAATTATAGTTAACTAATAGGATTAATATCATTTTCTAATATGTATTAGATGTGTTTTTTCACTTTGGAACCTACATTATTTAATTTTTTTTCCCAATTTTACAACCTTCGACAATAAATTACGACCAAGCCCACGTATGATTTACGAATGCGTAACTGGATATTATTTTTGTCATTTTCATTTTTAAAACATGGAAAAATATGGTGTTGCAACTAGTTTTCAACAATGAAGAAACAAATAAATGTTTTGGATTTGTGGCTGATTTTAGGAATGAGGAACAAATCAGATATTGATTTTGGGGTTGAATCAGTTAATAAAAGAGAAAATGACAAAAATATCATTCAACCGCGCATGTGCAAATCACACCTATACTTTTTGGCCAGAATTTGCTGCCAAAAGTTGCAAAATTGAAAAATATATATAGTAAATGTTGTGATTGGGAGAAAATATTAGTTTTGATTTAAGTGATAAAACGCGTATGGTATAGATTGAAAAATAATATTAATCTAATTTTTATGTAAAATATATTGCACACCAGAGTCTTGTAGTTTAAGTGTACCACACCTTTATAAAAATGCAGATTGTGTGATGACTGAATCAAGTTTTCTAATATTTTATTCCCTATCTTCCTTTAGCTCATTAAAAAAAAAGTGAAATACTTTGCACAACTTCTTATATGTGTGAGTGAATATATATATATATATATATATATATATATATATATATATATATTTCTTTAATCTATTTAGTTTTATCTTCTTTTAGAAAAAAACGCATTGTCAATCAATTATGTCCATCCAAATAGAGAGTTTGAAGCAAAACGATAATGAAGAAAAGTGATAACAGGCAATAATTGGTAGAGGCGTAAATAAGCTTAATTTGTTGTCTTCGTGTTTATCACAAAAATAATAAATAGTTTGACTACATTTATCAAAAAAAATGAAAAGATAATAAATAACATGGCAAAGAATTTTATTATTATTATTATTTTAAAAGTAAATCTTTAACAGTGAGACAAATGCACAACACATAGATACTTGATGTTATTATGTAACAAAATCACAACTTTATTAAAAAAAAAAAAGAACAAAATAGTATATGTGGCCTACACATAAATCTTGAAGAAAAAGTAAGTCTCAATTATGCCAAGAAATCTGGATTAAATGATTAGATATAGATTCAGCATCCACTAATATATAGAAGTATATATGTGCATTATCGATGTATAATAAATCTAGTTTATCTATTTAATTTCACAATTTAAGGAAATATGATATTTATACATCATTCATTGACAAATTAATATATGCACAAAATGAATATGTAAGTATTTTCAATTTAGTGTATTTATTAATTTCACAATTTAGAAAAATGAAATATTTACACAAGTGTTTATATATAATTATATGTATATATATAATTATATATATAATATACATATATATTTATATCTCTCTCCCGTATTAATAAATCTTACCAGCAATATATGTATGGCCTCTCAATTCACATATCACTATCACACAATTTATATACTAAGATTAAGAAATCTCCAATTAATTGACATCTCATTTATATATATAATAATATGATGTTAAACTTAAACTAAAGATTACAATTTTTCACAAACATAATAAGAATAGTAATAATAATAATAAAATGATAAAATTGCCCACCGCGGGCAATTTTTAATATACCTACCGATAACGTGTAATGAGATCATCCTTTTATTATATGAAAAATGAAATTGATAGGTATACTTCATTTTTGGCATATTAGTTGTGGACATATATTAATATATCCACGGTGGGTAGAGTAACATGGTTGAGTAATAATAATAAAGATTACAAAATAGTATGAATGGTAATTTTCGGCCCAACACGTCAATCCAGCACAAACTCAACCGGTAATTAATAAATGGGTTTGTGTTGATAAATTGTTTCATTTATTAACGGATCAAACTTACATAAACCACTAATTAAATGATTCAATTTGGATTAACCCATTTAACATGTTTGCTCATGATTTACAAATTTTCAAGATTTTAGGATATTACTGTGTACTTACTATGACTACTCTCTATATCTGATGTGGGCGAACTGAAGCGAATCGGGGTTTTCGCCCTTAAACCGAACTAAGGTCAAAGTGAATATGTGTGAACAACTTTGAGAAGCGAACTGTCCCGCGACGTTATTGGCGAACTAACTTAGTTCAAGACATGTCGACGAACTAATCATTAACGGAAAAGGAGCGAACAGACTTGAATTCAACTGACCGCTATTTTCGTGGATCAGTTACCCACTTCCCATATTTCTCGGGTAATTCCAACTGTCACGAGTTCCAGGGAGTATATATACTTACTCTATGCATTCTTTTATTTTTTCATGCAGAATTATATTGAAAAAACATATATGCACTTTGAGAGATTTGATTAGCAACCCTATTGACTTGAGCGTCGGAGTCCCTACGCCGGGAACCCCTCCCAGTGTTTTGTTTTGCAGGTATTCGGGTTCGAGATTTCGAGTTTTTGGGTTGAAGAACAAGAGTGTTGGATAATAGCGATATCACTATCTCTATTGTGGTTTATGATATAATTTAGGACTTATCTGATATTATATCAATGATTTAAAAATTCTCTTTTAATTTGTTTGTTTTAAAAATTCAACGTAGTTGTTTAAATTTATGTCAAAATTAATTAGATCATAGTTGAATTTTGGATTGTGGCCACTTTTTAATTATTAATCACTTGGAACTCCACATCATTGACTATCACATTCTAAAATCCTATTAAAATTAATTGAAAAAAAAACTATTTGATAATACCTAACCTAAAGATATATAAAATAATTTTGAAAATAACACTAGAATATATATATATATATATATATATATATATATATATATATATATATAATGAAACTCCATAGGGAAAATAATTTATTTGATGAAGACAAAATTCATAAAAACGCTAAATAATAATAGAAAAAGCTAACCTAGTTCTGCTTCCACAATGTAACTGATAACGCAACAATGATATTTAAATGTCGACCCTGCCCATTGTGGGCATGTCTTAAAATGTCTACCGTTGATGTGTAAAAATTTGATTCTCTAAATATTATGATTTGAATTTAATAAGTATATTGAAGTTTTAACACATCAATGATAACACATGTTAGGGTAACAATCCTATTTAAATGTATTATTTTATAGAAAAATATGTCGAGTTTCCAATAATAACGTTATTAAATATAAATGCAGGTTCCTTAAGAAATTGGAATTTGATTTACAAATAAATAATTATGTATATATATATATTTATTTATAAATTACAAAAAATTGATTGAAACTATTTATGGATCACATTCAATGAGATGGGTTCGCAAATTCAATTTAAGACAAACCGTTTAAATCAATAGTTTTGGATTTTGATTCATCACTCACAAAATAGATTTATTTGTTTTTTCTTCTTTAGATGGTAAGTTATGTAACATTATATAAGTGGCTAGAAAACCTCATCTTTTAGGCCACGTGAGTCTCATGTAGTCAATCTTGGAGATTTCTATAATTTCAAACAAAAGTTAGATATAAATTTTGAAATATATATATATATATATATATATATATATATATATTTTGAATAGAATCAAATCAAAATCTTTTAAATTAGCGGGACTAATTTTAGACAATTAACTGTAGATTGGTTTAAATTTTCTCAAAATATTGTTACCATGATCAGTATTTGTGGAATCAGACCGGTAATCGAATCGACTTGACCACTAGTTCAAGGTTCAACAGGTTGGATCAGTTCAACCGGGAGGTTCGATCGTTTAAAGAAATTTAATAATTTTTTATTGAAATTTTATTATATTATGAATTTTTTGTAAAATTGTGGAGTAGGATGATGATGATCTTAATAATAATAATAATAATAATAATAATAATAATAATAATAATAATAATAATAATAATAATAATCATATTTAGTAGTAATGATGATAATAGTGTTGAATTCAAAATATTTGTTAATAAAATTTAAAATATTATTCAAAATAGTTCAAACTATAAACTTACATATATTATATAGATAGAATAGAATAGAATATCAAATTTATATCTCAATTTTTAAAAGACTAAAAACATTCATTAAATTTAATAATATATTAATTTTCTCTTAAAAATCATGAATATGTTTTTTTATTTATTTTAACTTATTCACAATATAATATTAGAAATTGTCCCATATTGAAAAGTACGAGAGTATGAAATATATAAAATTTGAATTAAAAGTTGTCCCACATTAAAAAGAAACTAAAAAAAATATGAAGGATAGTAGTACAAAGTATATGAGTTTGTCCAACATTGATTAGCCAACTAAAATTGAATTGAAGTCATCATTTACATGATGCAAGTGGATGATTTTGTCTCATATTGGTTGGGAATCAAAATAGCATTGGGCTATGCATTTTAAAAATGTGCTAGAGCCTAGAAGTTATTTAACAAAAAAAGTAGGAAATTTTTTTTAAGTAAAATTTTTGAACAAAAACTGGTTTGATTGGTTTTATTATCGGTTTTTGACCGGTTTTATTTGGTTGGACCGTGAATTCAGTTTTAAGTGGCTAAAGGGATCGGTTCATGATTCAATCGGTTATATACACCAGGTACACAGGTCGAGAACTATGTAATTGGGTTGATCCGACCTGACGGTACTTTTCACGGGCTCCCATGCACCCTAGATCCGCATTCAAACCCTAGTCTCGTGCACCTAACCTTTTAGTATGTTGGTCTAACTTTTTAGTATTGATTAGGATCACCAGAGATATAAAAAACAAATTGGGATGGAGTTAAAATTTCTGACACTAATAATAAACATAATAAACGTGTTGGATTGCTGAACTAATTATTAACAATGAGATTGAAAAATCTAAGTTGTAGGAACAGTAAACAATGTAAATATCACATATAATTATTAATTAATTTAAGATCTCTATAGAAATTAATTTATATGTTTTAGAGCTGAAAGGGATTGAGCTTCCTTGTAAAAATTTAAAAGCCAAAATTGAGTTGAGATATAGTTTATAAAGAATGAGGGTTAAAATCATTTTCAATCTGGTAATTTAAGTGATTCTGTAAATGGTTCATAATTATTTGTTTTTTAATCCCACAATTAGATTAATTACTTGATTATAATCAAATTTTGGCCAGAAATTGAAAATCCATAGAAAACAGCATCTCCAGTAGTCTGCACTACTCTAGTACAGAAATAATGTTTTATCTCCAATAGTCTGCACTAAATTTTACATAAAAAATAAATATTCCATATTATTTCTAATTAATAATTTATTTCATCATATTTTTAAAATTTTGTTATAATTGGATAATATATTTACACATGTAAACATTATTTAATATAGTTTTAACTTTTTGTATTTTAAATTTAATAAATAGAAAGTAATATCATTAATTGATTGAAACTCAATGTAAAATGAAAATAAAAACATTAACTTATTTATTGAAATGTAAATAAATGTTACATAGTGATCATGTATTTTAATCTATTTTTAGTAATTTTATGTTTTATTTTCATGTATTTTAATGTATTTTTAGTAATTTTATGTAATTATTCTCGTCTCTTATATTTTTAATATCCATGTTGAAAAATGACACCGTGTTAATTTTAAAATTTTATATCATCATCAACATCGTTCAAATTACGACCATGTTATTTTATATTTTTATATTATCATACATATTGAAAAATTAACACTTATATCACCTCAAGTTATTATAAAATTAACAACCATTTACAAAATATATAAATTAACCAATAGTTATTAAATTAAGCCCATTTTCCATTACATTATTATTAAGAAGTGGCCCAAAACTTATAAAATTTTGGAATATGTTGGAAGTGGCCCAAAATTTGAGAGAAAAAAAAACAAAAAAAAAAATATATAATTAATAGTGTCAGAAAACTTGGCGCTGGAAACTCCACAACTTCACAATAACGCACAATCTGGTGCACTACTGGAGGAGAAATCTGGCGGCTGGAGCTACTCCAGCGCATTGCTGCGATTGCTCTTAGTGTGATGACCGAAATCTGCCAAATTTGATGTCACTGTCACTCACATGTCATGTTTTTGATAAATTTTCTAATTTTCGACCAAAATTAAACCAATGAACAATTAATGTAATTGTATGACTAAATTAAAAAAAAAAACAAATAACTATTTAACATTTTTTTAGAAATATTCAAAGTCACAAAACCGAAAAACATATTTTCAGATGCTCTTATTCACTCTGTGACATATTATAATACATGTGTTTTAACTATAATAGTAGATTGGATTGAATTGAAAAAACGTATATATGAGCGGCCATTAATAAAGTATGACATTACAAATTTCTTAATATCCAAAAAACAATTCACTCAAGGGTAGAATTATATACTTGTTCCAAGATAATTATTGTACAAATGAATAGATATGAAAACCATGCAAAGTCACCAACTTGATAAGTGAGTGAAAGGCAAAGTAAGAAACGCAAGTTGCACACACGACTTTATTACCAATAATAGAACACACATTCACCGTACCTATATGTTTTTGTGCGTTTTCAAGAATCGCATTTGACTACAAAAGTCAAACTAATTATGACACCCATGCATGTACCTGTTCCTATACCTCATGACTGTTTTCAATGTACGAACAGATTCCCATCGCGATCATCCGTTTTCGGCAACGTTGAAACAACCACAAATAATTCCTTACAAAGTAATTAACTCACAACAAAAAATACTATGATAATGCTTATTAATGAGATCTGAAAGAGATCATAATCAAATTTTGATTCATCCGTGTGAGTGAGATTTTGAGAATGAAAACTTCAATCTACAAGGATTCATTTAGTTTTAGGAATATATATCATATATTCATGTTTGCTCTTATGTTTTATTTTCAATGAGAAACATATATAATATTATCATTAAAACGTGTTATATGAGTTCACATGATGGAATCCCAGTGAACTTTAGTCGGAATATTTTTTCGATAAAGGATATACTAATGAGTTACCTTCGCAGCGGAAAACAAGTACATGTACTGATATTTTCCTACTCCTACATTGGATGAAAGTCACGTGAGAAATCCACCACTGATCACAACACAAGTGCTAATTTTAATGAATAGAAGAAAATATAGTGTTTTGGTTCTGCAGAGTTCTCAATTCCGCTTCTGCATTCTGTGTTTAGCATATTGCATTTTTTTTCTTTTCTGCAGAATTACCATTACTAAAGAGGGAGCAGAGTGGTTAATAAGTGCCACACTTTTCTTATTTACACTTTAACCCCTATATTTATATAATATATTATGTGTGGAATAAGATCAGCCCACATAAACGATCCATTGACCCGGATTCGATTATTAATTCCCGGTAAATCATGAACTAATACAGGGAAATGTAACTATTGCATAATTTGGTTGGTTAAACATAGAAAAAAAGATTCAGATGACAAAATATAAAGGAAAAAAAAAATTTGTATAGTTTAATTAGAAAGCAATTAAATGTAATGAAGAAATGTTTGTGGAGGTCCAAAGTGTAGTTGTGTAGCAGAAAGAGAAGCATGTTTTGTTTTGGCAAGTACATTAAAGTTTATTGTCCAGTAGTGGGCTGCCTTGTTTGTGGGGATCTTAACCTTAATTGTATAATCATGGGTTGGGTATGTCTAACCCTATCATCATCATTTTTACGACATTCTTCTGTCCTAATTTAGAGTGGAAGTTTTGCCCTTCCTTCACAATCACATGTGAATCTTATTTTAATATCACACGCAGATTTGTCTCCCTCATCTGACAGTCCTCAATGTCTTAGAATGAAGTGGGCTTTAGGCCCAACTTTGTAAATCCACATCTACCACATTTCCTTAATTAAATCTGGATCGGAACAAGTCTATCGGGAAAAGATTGTTTGCTTGGGTGAGCTTATAAGCTTCTTTTTAAGATATTAAGATAAGCTCATTAAAAGTGTTGGACTAAATTTTAAAAATAAGATGTAAGGAGCTTATAAGCTCTTTTTTTTAAAAGTAAGGGAGTTTCAACTTATTTTTATAATAACATGTTATTTTTTAAAACAACTTCGAATTTGATCATTGAAATTACACAAATGTCATTACTAACATTTTATAAGCTCCACCATCTTATTTATCCAAACACTCCAACAATTTATTTTTAACTTAAATTAAATATCTTATAAGCTATTCTAAAAACATCTTATAAGTATCTCCAAAAAAAAAAATCTTATAAAATGCAAGAACTTACAAGCTCTAAAAATAAGTTTAGTCAACACCCAACAAGCTAATATTGTAATATGGATCTTTAATTCATGTTATGTTGAGCATAAATATAAGTATATAACTTCAATGAGGAATGAAGTAAAAACTACTATGGTGGCTGGTTTAAGAGGAAGAAGAAGGCAGTAGGGCAGGTGGAAGATTTGCATTAATTCAAAGTCATAATTAACAATATAAACAGATAAATAAATAAAAACAAATTATAACGCTGTTACGTAGATAGTGAATGTTCCTCAATTCTTTTAACTACAACCATATATATATATACGATGTAGTCTATATATAGAGATAGTTAATGAGTAAGATCAGTGTGTCACACTTTATATTAAGTACCCTAACTTAAGTGATTTTATTTTATCTACACGATCGATTAATCAAATTCAAGAGTTGAGTTTTTAGTCTAAATTCTGATCTAGCAATCAAAACAAATCATGAAACAAACTACAGGGCACGCTAATCAATAAGATGAAAAAAGACTCTAGCTAGGGTTGGATATTTAATTAAACCTTATATACATAAGCTAGTCTTTCGATAATATTAATTTAGGTATGTTAGATGAAATATATAAATTTATGATTTAAAAAAATTTAGTGTTCTTTCATTAAGAAAATACTATTAATTTTTTCGTCAAAATTTAATTTAATTTAAAAAAAAGTTATCTGCTATAGCAAATTAAAGTACTAAAAAATAGTATCTCTTAAATATAGATTACTAATAATCAAAAGTAAAAAGATTAATGATGAAAATCTAATGAAATAAATTTAGAGGATAAAAAGACTTTTTCCTCCTTTTTTTCCATGAAAGTTATACATTTAATCGATTAGCCTCGAGCTGAGTTTGGAAAGGATTATTATTTTTTAAAAATGTATGATCATTCAAGCATTCATTTAAAAATTTACTAAAAATGTGAAATTGGCAAAGATAAATTTTAGCAAACTTTTCTCGTTAGATGAAATATGTTGTATATAATTTATATAATCTAGTTTGATTAAATAATATATAATCTGTATATCATGAAATTCCTATAAAATAGGGTAAATAAGCTTACAAGATAAACAATTTCGAAGAGATGTTATAATCACACTAATAAATAGGTTTCTTCTAAGGTCTGATCATTTGTACATCATAACAAGTAAACCTGTATAAGATTCCAACTACCACCACAACACTAAATCACAACACCTCATACACAACATTACAGGTACACACGCTAACGCCTCAATGCACTAATTCAAAGCTCAAATCACATTCACAATGGTGGTAAAGGATAACTCCTTTCCAGTACAAACTCCCTTGGAGTTGGACATTCCACGTCACCTCGTAGACTCGTCTGTCCGAATCCCTGCTTCGCTTTTGATTTCTGCTGAATATGTAAAGAGCAAGGTTCTTACACTTCTGAACCAAATTGTGATTCATACTTCCACATAATAACTAGCAATTACATAAATCTTGAAGATAAATCATGTTTGTAACAACTTAGACGAGGAGAAATAAATCATGTTTGTAACAATTATAGGATGCAATAATGGAAGAAGAGAAGGAATAGGACTTCACTTCGACGAAAGGCATGACTACTCTTTATGTAGTAACGACATTCTAACCATTAAGCAATATTAACAAGAAAACAAAGAACAAGAGCATAATTCAAACATTAGTTTACTAATTTCTATCCAAGTGAAATGAGCAGCTCAGATTTCACCATAGCATCATACATGAAGATAAGTGCAAAGGGATCCAAAAGTGTGTAACTATTACCATATAAGCAACTTCACCCCTACAATTTTCAAAACCCCTACAAAGAACTTACTAAATAAGCTATGAGGTATCTCCTAAGATATGTAGTCAAAGTGAACTGAGAATTTCATTCTGATGTTTTGGGAATTATCACCTAACCTCAGACAAAAAGTTTGAAATGCTTCTTGCAGTGAAGAAGGCAACAATGGCAATTATGTCTAATACTAGGGACAGAAGTATGAGGTCTATGAAAAATGTATAACAAATCGGTTAGCTAGGTGGATCAGCCATAAGTGTCTCTAGATGTACAGCTTAACTTCTGTACCATCTACCAAGAACACTGTTAAATTATTAATTTAGTAAGCTCAGATCACCTAAGATGGTTTGATAATTCAAACAGTCAGCTAAATGAAGCACCGAAGCATCAGTGACCATAGAACAGGCAGTGTGCTTAGGAGGCCAATCTACCCTCTCTTGAGTTGAAGCTCACCCTATAATAAATATTTTGGTTTCTCTCTTCTATTTCCTTCGTTTGGCTAATATGCCCTAATTCTTATCTAATCTGTTGCTTGCCTAAAATCTTTCTTTATGCAACATCATCCACCAGATCATATATCTTATGCCAAATAGAACTTAAGAACCAAAGGAGAACTGTAAAAAGAAGAGCAAAAAACTGAAGATTCCAAGACTATGAAGTGGTACAATAAATCTGGAAGATTATACGCCATCTTGAGCAAGAGGGGGAAATAAGATACTGGAAACAGTCTGCTCTATATGTATAGTAATGCTAAGTGGAATTATGTTTGCAATCATTTTCATGTTGGCAACATTCAATTTATCCTAACAAAGCTATCAGCGAGACCTTCTTAGGATGGATGAATTGAATAGGGTAAATGACTATAAGACCAAACATTTGGGGTATCATGACCTTTGCCCTAGATGGAACATGAATTGGTGCATGTGTTTGGATGCCCACGAGTCCCATTCACTATATTTTAGGCCGACACTTTTTTCTACCAACGGATGAACTAGGAAAATGAAAATTCAGTTGCAAAGTTCTAGCACAAGAATATAGATCAGCAAACAAGAAAACATTTTCTTCAGAGAAACAGAGATATTCATGTTTCATTTGCATTCTGCAGATTAAAAAAAAAAAATCTGTATGCAAGTGAAAAATTCAGAGGAAAAAGGCGCTGGCTAAACAATCAGCAACCAATTCAGCATGAATATGTTAAAAATAAACAGGTATAAGGAAACAACATAAACAAATCCCGGTTGAACTGACCAATTATGTTAAGCTATTGAAAAATTAGAATAGGCTGAAGTCCTTAACCAAGGACTTATTGCAGCTCCTACCATTGAAGATAACCTAATATGTAAAAACACTGTAACCTAAATAAGACTCGGGTCCACTTATGCGAAATTTCAATAAACATACAAACACATTGCTATGTAAAATTGTGATACACATATTTTAGCGATCACCAGGTAAGAACAAAAGTTCATAAAACAATAGAAAGGAACAGTATATTTGTCAATAAAATTCAATCATCTCATAAGGGGGTAAACCCAATAAAACAGATCAAATCTTCTAAGTTTTGGATCATATATCCTGTGATACTAGATAAAGTCCACAAACAAGCACAGATTCATAACATAACAACTCTCAGATTACAAGACATTGCCTACCAATTTGGTCTTTTAAGATATACAACAACAAATTAGTACAACTGCGTAATTGGATCATGTGAAACTGTAGCAAAATCCAACAGGTCAAATCTAAGAAAAAAAAAATGCTTATATAGAAGCCCAATTCATAAGATATAAGTTATATACATATATCGTTTCATATATCACTTGACACACTACTAAAGGGTTCAATTTAATCAAAAAGTCATCCATAAAACACAATTCACTGGAATACCAAACTTTATACATACAAACTTCATAACAAGGTTATAATCTAGCACAAACAAAATACAACAAATCAGAGCTTACATTAATAATCACTTCGATACTCATAACGATCATCCCTTGCAGTTGAAGCCAAATCGTTCTCCACTCTCTCTGCAATCTTCTCATCCTCATACTTAACACCTTCCTCCAATGCCATCCCTCCAAGAACTCCTGCCACCGCTCCCACCGCTAAGCCCGTTCCCAATCCCATCCCCGACTTCCCAGCACTTCTCTTGTGGTAATCATAAGGTGTGTAATCCACCGGAGCACTCGGCCCTGACCCTCCGTAGCTCGACTGCGACTGCCGCTCCAAAAACGGCCGAGAAGGCGGCGGCGGCGAGTAATACGATGAATAATATCCCGAGTGGGGATCCGAGTACGAATAGTAAGGTTGAGGAGATGGCAGCGGCGGTGGAGAGAAGGACGACGGCGGCGGAATGGTGGAGTACGACGGAGGAGCGTACCCCCTGTACGGCAGCGGCGGAGGAGGGGCGGAGGAGTAATAATAACTGGAAGGAGGAGCAGGATGGTAGTTCTCCACAGGGCGTTCGATTAAGCCGACCTTGAGGCGGATCTTGCCGTGGGGACGGCCGGAGGGGCGGAGAAGCTCGAATGTCCTGAGTCGGATCGCCGAATCGTCCGAGTCAACGAGGAGATCTCGGAGTTCGAATCGGAGAGTGCCGACCAAGGGTTTCGGCGTCTCGGAGGGTTTGGAGTGGAAGATTTCCAGTGTGATGATGGAGTCTCTGGGGGCGGCGGTGAGGGATAAGACGAACCGCTCGTTCCATACGGGCCGGGTTGAACCGGAATCGTCCGGCTTGGTGGCCTGCTTGCGGTCCGGGTCGACCCATAGGATGACGTAGGGCTTTAGATCGCCGTTTCTCCAGTTGACGTTCTTCAGGTGTTTCGCGGAGACGACTGTAATGTCGAGATCGTAGGCTCTGGACGGCGGCCGAGCCGCGGTGGTGGTGGCCATGACTGAGGCGGTTGGGTGGTGTGAGATAACGTGCGCCGAGTCAAACAAGGAGGAAAGAGTGCGCAGGATTTTACGAGTCAAATAAAGCAAACGAGATTCTTTTAATTTAAAACTGTGGCAAATGGATCGGGTGAAATGCTACTATTTGCTTTAATTTGGATTTAAATGATGGGGCATATGTTAAATACCATAAAACTTATAATTTCGATAAAAAATACTATCAAATATAAGGAAATGTTTAAAAATACCATTTTTTGATAAAATGACTAAAATAACATGTGCAATCATTGAATAATAATTATTTCCTTGTTTTATTTGATAAATAAAATCCATATTTTTCCAAAATTAATCAATTAAATCCAATCCAAATATTTATTAGATCCGAACCTCAAAATGTATCAGAACCTAGGTTTATTAAAGAATTAATTTACAATTTATATTTACAATATTGATTTTATGCCTAACGGAGGAGAAAATCAAAAAAAATATGTATCCGAAATATTTTTCGAGATAATACAAGTTTTAGGAATATCAATCCGATTATGTTCAATAAGGATTGGAACAAAATTGTTCCTCATAGTTCTAAGATCTCGCAACATCTTAGAGAGATTCAGAAGACCATCCAGTTTTATGGAGGTTAGACGGAGATGATGATCAGATCTCTATCCGAGATCCAACGAGAAGTTTTAGATTTGAAAAAAGAAATTATAGATATGAAAATGAAGTTATCAAAGAGATCCAACAAATCCATGAATGAACGTTTTAAAGATGTGTTCGGAGATGAACTACTTATTTCTAAAGGAAAGGCTACGGAAATCCCAGAGTCAAAGAGTCATGATGAACTAATGTGTGAAATCATTAGAAAAATCTGACATGGAGGCATCACGAGTTGATATCTCTAAGTTAACCAAATCACTTTCTAATCTTGGGATAGTAGATTTGGTTAATATCAAGATGAACTCTCAAGTTCCTAATCTATAAGGAAGTACAAGTTCAAACACACCAACCCCTGAAAGATCGAGGGCATAAATAGAACCCCAGAAAGTCCCGGAAATTTGGAGACTGGGAGCCAGAGGACAACTCGGAAGGAACAAAGCACCTCCTAACAGTCCATGGGCAAAAACAATATTGGAACTAACACACTCATATGAGTTGGTTCTCACAACCGATATCATCGATTTCCAAAATATGGAAAAATTAATCGATGAATGGATGGCCTCGTTAAAAGTGGCCTCAACAACGTTGGACATAAAAAAAACTTCATCAAACTAATCGAAAGTAATCTGGAAGGTTCAGCGAAGATGGCTTGAGAATCAACATCTACCCAACTTAAAGAAGAAGCCTTTACCGGAGATAGTTTATATGCTAATCATCGAAAAAGTTGGAAGAATGCTTAAGGTCTACTTCATCAGAGATGGATACTTTGACCAAAGCAACAAGGAGAAAAGTTGAGAATATACACAAGCCCTGTATGTTCTCGAGTTAAGAAGTATATGTGCGGCCGACGAATACATTTATTGGTTCGCAAATATTACTTCCAAACGGAGGTCCCGCTAAATGTGGCAATAAAGATGTTCTTTGCAAAGATCTGTAGCCCATGGCGAGAAATGTTGATCCAGTCCTATAAGTTACCACCGAGACAGATCGACATAGTCGTAAAAAGGATGTATTTCCTAAAAGATAGCCTGCGAGAATGATGTCAACAAGCGACCACTCAAAAGAATATGAAAAAACTCAGAGGACAAATGAAAAGAACTCCTCTTTGTTGTGATAGCACCGATTTTCCATCGGTAATTGGAGAATCAAAACAGGTGAGACATGGAAAGAGAAAGAAACACTTCAGAAGTGTATCTTATGCCAAATCCGGAGGATCACAGAGAAGGCCTTCCAACCAAGGAAGATCATGGTGGTCCAAATCCAAGGCCAGAACCTACAAGTTTAGTCAGAAATCCGGTCCTTCCAAGTTTTCTTCATAAGGATCTAGATCCACAAAGAAGTTAACATGAAGAACACCAACAAAGAGAACTTTCAAACGAGCTCATACTCGTACAAACGAAAGTTTCAAAGACTGCAATTGCTGGACATGCAGTGCGAAATGACATATTTCACCAGACTACCCACACTAGCAGAGTAAAATTCACTAATTCAAGCCAACTGCAGACATTTTTCTATGGCGATTTGGTACAAATTTACCAGTTCGAGGATATCTCTTCAGATGAAAGTATCTATAAAAAAGAATTCGAGACTGATTCAGATGAGTCTTATGAATCATCAATAGAATTAGACGAATAACCTCGAGACGAAAGATAGACTCCAAATATCGGAGAATCTATCAGGATTCTTTTCACAGATGAGCATCTCAAACAAAACGATGAAAAGAATCATGAGGAAGAATTTAACTCTAAGCCTATACGACGGTTTCAGAATTAGAAGTGTTAGTCGGATTCTTAATCAGATCAAACTAAAACAACGCAAGCACAATATCATCTATCGGGTGAACTCAGGTGAGTTTTCAATTCCAATGGAATTAACCGATAATAGAATTGATTTGCAGCTTATTTCAAATGAAGAGATTCTTGAGGAACTGAGCCTAATTAGGGAAGAAGTAGCAGTGATTATGAAATGGATCCATATTGGAACCATTGAAGTAATAATCAAAGCTACCTTCAAGGAAGTTATTGATTCTGAACTTCATCTATCAGTAATGGATAGAAGAATCAATAACCTCAGAAATGGTTATCTTGGTACAATGGTAGATAATTTGTATGCTGGTAAACTTATGTTTGACATTCATCCTAAGATTGCATACAACCTAGTTGACCAAGATTTTAGTCGAGTCTTAACACTTCATCAATATTTTAAAAGAACAGATCTAATGAAAGAGGGTAATTGACCATATTCTATTACATATAGAATTGCATATGCACTTTCCAATACACATAATTTTGATTTTTTTCTTAGGAAATATTATATTGAGATTCCTAGAATTTTCAAGGAATTCGCCAAAGTAATGACACCAGACCCAATCCAAATCCCTAGGATAAGGGGTGTTAACATATTGATTAAAGGTCATCATGTTCTTAATAGATTAATGAGATTTGAATTTGAAGTCAGTAATAAAATGTCTTTTTCCGAAAATAGGATACTAAGCATAAAAGGAAAAGAACCATTAGAGGATTTCAACCGACAACAAATTAGGGTCAGTAATGTAAAAATGCATAGCCCTAAGGGTTGGAAAGAAATTTACGTTGTGTTTGATATATAGGAAAAACTTAACATTTTTCCTTGTATTGAAATATATCATTATTGGGATATTTCTAGAGTTATCTTAATAAGACAAAACAGGTTGAATAAGAAGAAAACATAAGTTTGCTGAAGTAAGTTTCCACGTATTACATGATCAGGATGCTAAGATGAGATCATGTAATGGTTTTCCAAATGTTAAGGAAAACCAACCTTAGAAGAATTAAGAGGACATTCTCTAAGGGACAGCAAGCTGTAGGAAATAGCAAAGCTGATAAAAGACAGATAGGATGCTGCAAGGAGCGGACAACAAACTGAGGGAAACATCAAGCTGAAAAGAGCGACAAAGAAAATAAAGTCTCCAAACAGAAAGCTGTTAACAAAGGAAACAGAAAGCTGGTCAGTAGTCTACAAGGACAGAGAAACTACAAACAGAAAGCTGACAACATATCAAAGAAACTAGCAAGCTAGAAGAGAAGCAGCAAGCTGAGGACAGTAGGAAGCAGCATCAGGAAGAACATGCAACAAAGAGAAGAAATGACAGAAGAGGTCCAGAAGCAAATTGTAGGCGCATTAAATGCACTTGTCAGGAACTACTCAAAAGCATTTAATGCGACCACAGAGAATATCTTGGGAGATCTAAGCTTTACGTTCAAAACGGGGAAGTATCTTCCTTTAACGGATACTTTCCTCCAATGGATATATTCTCAAGGTCTATAAATAGAAGGCGTGGCTGATTGAAAAAAAGTGCTGAATAGAGTCGAGAGGAAAATCAGATATATTCCAAAGCTTCTCAACCTTATCCATGTTCAGCCACTCAATCTTCTAGGAGCAGCATACATCAATTCGAGGACTACAAAGATCAAGACTGTTCCGTACCAGTTGAAGAATCGTTTATTTTCCTTTAACCATTGTGTTGTGTGCGCTAGGTTGTTTTAATGGTGTACCTTAGTTGAGAGGATTAGATCCTTGCTAAGTGTGTAATCTATAGAGATAGATTATTTGCCATTTGTGGGCTGTGGCCTTCGACTGGAGTCAGGGACTCTAGTAGGCATAGCTTGTTAGGAAGAGGTTTGTAAAGTGAGGCTTGTAAATCAAACTGACCTAATGAAGTTCCTCCTTGAGTAGGAGTAAAGTGGATGTAGAAGGCTTACACCACCTTCGAACCACTATAAACAAATGTGTTTATACGCTTTGATTGTATGCTGCATTTTACTTATTGTTTATCTATATTGTTGCATACAAACATAAGCATCCTGAGAAAAGACTTCCTAAGATCATGATTAAAAAGAAACGGTTTTCCAAAAAGGAACTCTATCAAGTTTATTCCACTGCGTAACATTCTGATACCGGGTCAGGAACCTGATTAAGCCTTAGTCCAGGTTGCTGATTCGAGATAGGTTGTTGTCCCTATGTCAGGAACCTGTTACAACAGAAAAGTTTAAAAAAGAGTTTGCAAAATCGACAGGGGTTCATTCACCCCCCTCTGAACCTATGAACACTTGAGACCAACAATCATTTACAGCAACCAGCGATTAGAAGATACGAAGACATGCTAGTAATAGCAGACTATGAAGTGTCTGTCACTGGTAATGCAGGTAGAACCAAATGTACTATGACTTTGGGTCTAAGTTTCCTTGAGGAACACAAACCTTGGGGACGAAAAGAAAGATATATGGAATTTAGTCTCAATGGACACCTCATAAGGGTGGAATGACGAGCCCATTTTCCATATAAATATCCATTGAGATGATGTATGAGCAATATAAGAAAGAATACTTTGCTGCTTATATTGATTCGAGATTAAGTATTTACACGACAAAACCAGGAGTTTTCCTAAGCGAAGCTATGGACACATTACGTATTATTGCAGGAAGGGATTTTTCTCAGAAAATCCTGATACTCAATAAGGGCATTCATGAAACAAGGATCATGATAGGAGAAGCATTTGGTACATCTTGGTACAAGGTAAAAATGCCACCGAACTATATTCACGATACTAGTGCTAATATTTTGTTGGGTAATAATTTTATCCAAACTTTTACAAAATATGAGTAGGATAATCACAAGAACCTGTTAACCTTTACTACTAACTGTGGTAGTTTGATACATGTTTTGCGATGAGAAAGGGTATTCAATAGAATAATGTCTATTAATTTTTACAGCAAACGTGGTGATGATGCCAAATTAACACATCCTAAAATGCAGGATAAAAGGAAATTTTGTAAAGCTCTTTTATCTTTCAGGCAATAGGGTTTCGAAAAGGCATCCGAAAAAGATATCCAACTTCTGAAGAATGCACTCAAAGAGAGCACACCTGTTGAGGACATTGATGCAGAAAAAATAATTTCCCTTGAGAATGTCAAAAGACTAATCCAGAGAAACTTCAATGAGGATAATTTGGCTTGGTGGAACAGGAACAAGATTGAAGTAACTCTGAAAGTAAAGGAATAATTCCGATACGAGTTGGTTCGATACAAGCCAATCCAGATGAATATGACAAATAAGAAAGATATGCAAAAAATTATCAAGTAGCATATCGATCTTAAATTGATTGAAGTTAGAATCTCTTCTTACAGTAGCCCAGGATTTTTGGTAAGAAACCACAGTGAAATAAAAAAGGTAAAGTGAGGTTAGTAATTAAATATCAAGGTGTTAATAAGATACTTGATTTTGATGGTTATTATATCTCGAGTAAGGAACATTTAATTGACTGCATTAAAGGGTCAAGAGTGTTTTCTAAATTCGATTGTAAGTCTGGTTTCTACCATATTAAAATGGAAAATGAGTCAAGAAAGTATACAATTTTTTCTACTCCACAAGGTCAATATATCTGGAATGTACTCCCAATAGGACTTACAAATGCACCATAAATATACCAACGAAAAATGGATAATTTGTTTAAAGATTATTTCGAGTTTATGTTTGTTTATATCGACGACATATTAATTGCATCAAAAAATATGAAAAAGCATATTAAGTATTTTGAAATATTTTTTGAAACATGTCATAAAGAAGGATTAGTGCTATATGAAAAGAAGGCAAAATCACAGTCAATATAATGAGTTTGACTAAATAGGTATGGAACGTCAGAAACATATTGTTGAAAAAATATGTAATTTCCCTGATGTTCTGAATGATAAGAAGCATCTCCAAAACTTCTTGGGTGTTGTTAATTTTGCAGGTAGTTTTATTAAAGACCTGACAAAATATAGAATGAATTTTCATCATCTTTTACAAAATGATGAAAAGACAAAATGAAAATGGGAAGATATACATTCTCAAAGAGTTCGCGAGCTAAAATAGATTTGTAACAATCTTCCGAAACTCGCAATACCACATGATGAAGATCAATTAGTTGTCTATACAGACACTGATGATTTTCGATGGACAGCAGTGCTCATGCAAAAGACATCTACAGACGAAGAACCTTGTAGATATACAGAAGGGTTGTTCTCAGAACAACAAGCCAAATTATGACACATTAACGAGAATGAATTCTTTCTAGTTTGAAAGGCTTTTAAAAATGGTCTTTATTCTTATTAGTAAAAGAATTTACAATATAAGTGGATAATACAAATGTTAAGGCTTTTTTAAAAAATAAACTCAAATAAAAAATCGAGAAAACCCGTATTATCAAATGGCAAGTAGAATGCCAATATTATTTATTTAATATTGTCATTATGAAATCTAATAAGAATATTCTTGCAGATTTCCTAACGAGAGATGGATATCCTTAAAATAGATTCCATCACAGTACGAGCTAGACACCTCAGAGAAAATCTTGATGAGTTAGATAAGAGATATGACTTGCTGAGGATGCGTGCTGAAGCCGCTACTTATGTTCAAAGGACAGATTGGGACTCGTTCTAGAAAGCCATAAGTGCTACGAGAGCAACTCATGCCCATTTATGGGATGCACTCAAAAGTCTTCTTCTCAAAGAGGGTTCACCATCAGTGACCCAGAGAGAGGTTCACGAGAATAATTCATCATCGATGAATACTCAGGGTATTTTTATACCCGAGGCTGGAAATCCTGTCGATATAAGTTTTTTATCAGATTCTGGTGAAAAGGTAAATAATGCCAAAATGAGTGATCTATCAGACTCAGATAGAACAATTAATTTGGAAAGTCGGGACTCTGTTCTGAAAAAACTAAGTCAACCCAGCACCTCTAGGGTTAACGAGGGAAAGGTTAACCTTCGGCCATAGATAGACCCAAAAAGGTTAACATTAACGAGTCATTTTCTCCTTTACAGGTTTATCAAAGAACATGAGAGAAATTGGTGACAAGGAACGAGATCAATCCAAGCAAAATAATTGCCGATTGGTCTGGAAAATATCCAAGTGTGTGGATGTTAGTGGGTGTAAACCCATGAGATGTACGAGAATGGTATGATTTTAGAGCCATTGCTTCAATTCTTACCACTGCACCAAGCTTTCCGGAGATTTCTAAACTATCGGAATGGATTACCACTGCCATGCATGACTCATGACAAAATAATCCACATCTTAGTCGTGGAGACACCCTGGAGCTGAAGTTCATTTCAGCAGCTCCAAAAATCACAGGAAAAAGGTCTCATCCAATCTTTTATTTTATGAAGCTACAGAGACCAGACATAGTGACGTTCAATAGAGTAAATGCACCACCAGCCAACAGTCCTCTAGTCATCGCCTTAACTGAAGATGATATATCAACTAGGAAAGTATGAGGAATATGGGTCTATCTCACAGAGATGGACAAGGTAAAATACTCGTTCAAGATTTTTTAAAATTCTGTGAACGGGTCATTCCTGTTAAATTACATGACAGGAAATACTACTGGATTTGCTGAGAATTTATTCAAAAATAAAAGAAAGTTGATTTGGGAAAACAAGGTTCCAGCGACGGAAAACATAGGAAAGAAGATATGTAATACGATACATATCGAATGATGGGAAGAACGACTATGTTCTTGCTGTCAGCTATAGAAGAAGCCATTATTCGGACAATGCTTCAAAATTAAAGGAAACTGGCCCGAACCACAACAGAAGAAGAAGGGTCCAAAGAGGGGTTTTTAGAAAATAAAACCCAAAGATGTAAAAGAAAGCGAGTCTAATTAGATTCGATAATAATTATCGTGTATGATTAAATTCCCGTGTAGGATTTAATCTTCGTATAGAATAGGATTTAATTCTCATGTAGTAGTGGAATTTAATACTCGTGTAAGGATTAAAATCCCGTGTTGGAATTTAATCCTCGTGGAAGATCCTACCAAACACTACATCAGTGGAATGTTAATTCCCGTGTAGGGCCCTACCACGAGCTAAGGACAAGTCGTCGCTATAAGACAACTTCAGAAAGCTCCACCCGACAAAGGATAATGGAGGGACCAAAACTCCACAACCGACGAAGGATGGTGGGTGAAATCACGTTCCACTTCCACAAACCGATGAAGGATGGAGGGTGAATTCATGTGGCCACTTACCCGACAGGAGAAGGTGGAGGAAGCTGGCACAAGGATAACCAAGGGAAAAAGACTGAAATCCGCATTTGAAATCCACGGAAATCACCTATAAAAGGAGGCATTCCGTCTTTGGAGAAGGACATCATAAAATCATCAATATTTCCTGAGTACCTCTCTCTAAAAACAGTCTTAAGTGTTTAAGTCTTAAGTGTTCTTGTTGATGGGGGTTTCCCTAAAAGTTTAATCCATGATAGGCTAAAACAAGTATTCTCCTCCATTGATGGAGAAATAGTATTGCAATATAAGATGTATTTATTTCTTCAATAAAAATGAGTTTTTTGTTTACTTCATGCTATTCAAAAGTATATAAATATTTTGTGAATTAATACCGGCAGTGCGTCTTCCCGTGATCTCCTTGAAAACTCTACCAGGTGGATATGAGTAAGGATTGTGATTTGAGCTCTCGTTGTGAAGACGGAGTGGAACCACCAACTACGGGCGTGTGGTTGGATCACTGATTCGTAAAACCAGCCAAAATCGAGAGGATCAGAGATAAAGACAAATGTATGAAATAAACAGAATATGAATTTAAATACAGAAGTATGTTAAGTCTGATATTAATCAGTATATGCTTTACCCGGATCTAATTAAATAAATGGAGTGGATATTTTAAAAGAACAAAAAAAGGAAAAATTATGAATTTTGGAAGTTACTAAAAGTCAACATAGGACAATCATTGTTTTATGGTAGTTTTGGGTATTTTGTTATATTCAATGGTAGTTTTGGATATTTTGTTATATTAAGTGGTATTTTAGATACAAGTTATATGAATTGTGGTAGTTTTGGACATTCACCCTTTAAATGATTTTTATTAGTGGAATTTGAAAAGTGTTTATGGAATCGAACTAATGATCAAACTGATCTTACCATCGGTTCAAGGTTCAATTAGTCAATCGGTTAAATGGATAGTCCAATCAGTTAAAAGAAAATTTTAATTTTTTTAATTTTTTTATAATATATAATTTTCTAAATTTGTAGAAGATAAAAATAATAATTCAAAATTATTTTTAATAATAATTAGAGTTGTCAAAATGAGTTAAGATCGTTGGGCCGCTCTGACCCACCAAATTATAGGCCCATGAAAAGATGAGCCTAAAATCAGAGAAAGAGAGTTTATTTTATTTATCTGGTTGAAAACTTCAAACCTCAAAAATTAAGGATTAAAAATATTAAAAAATGTGAAAAAAATTATTAAAATTAAGGATTGAAAAAATGTGAGATAAGATTAATAAATAGAAGGCCAAATAGCTAAAAAAATCCAAAACTTTTTGGGTTTTTTCTATTTTGACCAATTCTTTTATTTTTGTCAATTCATCCATAATTTGAAATATTAGTTGTTATTTTAGCCAAATTAAGATTTGAGTCAAAATTAAATGATGTGGCGTACACGTGGCGGATACACAAGTTATTTTTCTCTTCTCAACATTTCTCTCTTCTCTCAACATCACCCTTTTCCTTAGAACTCCGTCACCATCGCTTTCTGAACTTCATAAACTCAACTCTTCCACTGTGAACAAAAAGTCATGATTTCAATGTTTGAGCCTACCAAAATTTCATGGTAGAGCTCGATCCTGCTTTCCTCCAAGCGGTGGAACACATGCCCAAATCTCATTCCATCGAAGCCCAAAACATCCCACTAATTGATCTCTCCCCGATCAATCTTCTCCGGACTTCATTGTCGTGTCAAAATTAGTTGCGAAGATTGGCGGCGCCTGCCGGAACTGGGGATTCTTCCAGGCGATAAATCATGGCGTGCCTTCTAAATGTTGTGAAAGGATCTTATCAGCGTTCAGGAAATTCTTTGCGCTGCTGAAAGAGGAGAAGAACAAAGTGAGTAGAGATGCGGAGAACCCCTTTGGATATTATGACAGTGAGCATACGACGAATGTTAGGGATTGGAAGGAGGTTTTCGACATCGCTGTTCTGTGAAGTATAACATGTATGCATGAGCAGATACACAGCCATGTGTATGGAAATAAAGAAGTGAAAATATGCTAAGTATAGAAGAAAATGTTGAGCTCACTTATAAAAACGTAATCTGAAAACGTGATTTCAGACGGGTAAGTTGGTTACTCTACATTCTTGTTTAAAACTGATTTTCGGTTTATTTGTTTTACAGGTGAACTTGCGTGACGGTTATCTCGCTCGATACTTAACCAAATTAGGCGCGGTTTCGAGCTGCCAACTCTATAAAAGGAGAAGAACAGTTCTTGTGTTCAGTAGATTAGCAATTGAGTTGTGTATAGTGAGATATTCTTCTGTAAACAGAGAGCGATCTTTAGGGTTTCGTTTTCATAGTGTTTTTTTGTAAACTCTTGTTTTTCTTATCTTTGATCTAGTGGAAAAGATCTGAAAGTGGATGTAGGCTTTAAGCTGAACCACTATAATCCTTTGGTGTTGTGTGATTGGTTTAGTTTCCTTGCTCGATTATTTTTCTTAGTTGTTCTTTGTTTCTTCATCGAATTGTGTTTTCTTGATTGCATGCAAGTCTGCATGTTATTATAGAGTGTTCTTGATCAATTTTTACGACAAGTGGCGCCGTCTGTGGGAAATGAGTGATCAAGATATGGGTTCTACGCGATTTGATTTAGAGAAGTTCAATGGATCGGGTGATTTTGGGCTTTGGAGAGTAAAGATGCGAGCTCTGCTCGTGCAACAGGGTGTGTCCCTAGCTCTGAAGGGAGAAGAGGCTCTCACTGAGTCCATGAAAGCAGAAGACAAGATTTTTCTTCTTGAAAAGGCACACAGCACAATCATATTGAGCCTAGACAACAAGGTTCTTCGAGAAGTTGCTAAGATCGACACTGCAAAGAGCGTTTGGGAGAAGCTTGAGAGCCTGTACATGGTGAAAATCATGGCTAACAGACTCTACATGAAGAAGAGATTATATGCTTTCAGAATGGGAGATGATAGATCTATTCTTGAACAGATGGAGGATTTCTATAAGCTTTTGGATGATCTTGAAAATGTTGAGATCAAGCTGGAAGAAGAAGACAAGGCTCTAATGCTTCTCAATGCACTACCAAAATCGTTTGAGAATTTTTGTGACTCAATACTCTATGGAAGGGAACACTCCATTACATTGGAAGAGGTGGTAGCTGCACTTAAAACCAAAGAATTATCTAAGGGTTCTGATTCTAAGTCTGGAAGCAATGGAGAAAGTCTGATGACGAAGAAGCATGGAGGCAACAAGAAACAGTTCAAGAAGAACTCAAACAACAACAATAAGAAAGCCCCTCAATTGAATCAAGAATCTAACGAGGATATTGAGGGAAATAGATGTTTTCACTGCCATAAACCAGGCCACCACAAGAAGGATTGCTTCAAATTGAAAGGATCAAAGAAGGGCCAGACTAATCCACCTGGAAAACAAGCTAACTCCACAACTGAAACAAGCAACTCCAACTCAGGCTATGAATCTGCAAAGGTATTAGCTATCACCTCCAATGATACTAATAAGGAATGGATCTTAGATTCAGGTTGCTCTTTTCACATGAGTCCTCACAAGGATTGGTTTAAAGATCTAATCATAAAGGATGAAAGAGCTGTAATGCTAGGAAACAACAAGACTTGCAGAGTCAAATGAATGGGTTCAATACCATTAGAGATGGTAGATGGATCTGTTAAGATCTTATCAAATGTGAGGTTTGTTCCAGAATTGAGAAGAAACTTAATATCTCTTGGTATGTTGGATTCTCAAGGTTTTAAGCTATCTGCTGAAGGAGGAGTCATGCAAGTTTTAAAGGGATCTAGAGTTGTGATGAAAGGATCAAAGAAGCATGATCTATATTACTTGGATGGAGCCATTGTCATTGGGGGTTCTTACTCAGTCAAGGAGATAGATAGAACACTCATATGACACAGAAGATTAGCTCACATCAGTCTAAGAGGTTTACAAGAGCTCCACAAACAACAAACATTTGACAAAGATAAAATCACAAGTCTTGAATTTTGTGAACACTGTGTTTTGGGAAAGGCTAAGAGATCAAGGTTCACTACTAGCTCTCATAGCACCCAAGGAATCCTTGACTATGTGCACTCAGACCTTTGGGGGCCTGTAAGAACCCAAACCAAGAATGGAGGAAGGTATTTCCTATCTATAATAGATGATTATTCAAGAAAGGTTTGGATATGTGTGCTCAAAAGCAAGGATGAAACTTTTCAGAGGTTTAAAGAATGGCTTGTTGAGGTTGAAAATCTAACAGGAAAGAAGCTCAAGTATTTGAGAACTGACAATGGCTTGGAGTTTGTATCAAATGAATTCAATTCATTTTGTAAAGAAAAAGGGATAGCAAGGCACAAGACAACTCCTTACACACCACAAAAAAATGGTCTTGCAGAAAGGATGAACCAAACACTACTGGAAAGAGTAAGGTGTATGCTACTAAGTGTTGGATTGAGCAAGCAATTTTGGGGGGAAGCTGTTACCACAACATCCTACCTCATCAACAGGTCACCATCATCTGCTATTGATTTCAAAACCCCAGAAGAAGTGTGGAGTGGAAAGTTGGCTGATTACTCAAAGCTTAGAGTATTTGGATGTTTGGCATATGCACATGTCAAGCAAGATAAACTGGAGTCCAGGGCTTTAAAGTGTGTGTTTCTGGGATATCTAGTGGGAATAAAGGGATATAAGCTTTGGTGTTTGGAGAAGGAAAATCAGAAATGCATTATATCTAGGGATGTATCATTTGATGAGAGTTGTATGCCACTAAACAAATAAGGGATAAGAGAGCAAGCCAATACTGAAATAGAGAGGTCTCAGCTTGAGGTGGAGCCAGTGGATACAAATCTAAACACCCAAGACCAGCAAGATGAAAGTGACAATGAAAGTCATGAAGAAGCTGAACAAGAAGATCAACTGTTATCCAATTACCAGCTTGTCAGAGATAGAACAAGAAGAGTAGTCAAACCTCCTATTAGATTTGATCAAACTAACTCAATTTCATTTTCTTTTCTTGCAGCTGAGGATATTGAATATCAAGAGCCAAGAGATTACAATGAAGCAGTGACTTGCAAAGAAAAAGAAAGGTAGAAGACAACAATTCATGCAGAACTTGATTCACTTAAGAAGAATGTTACATGGATAGTTGTTGATAAACCTAAGAGTCAGAAGTTAGTAGGATGCAAATGGATCTTTAAGAAAAAGATTGAAGCCTCTCAGAATGACAACATAAGGTTCAAAGCCAGATTGGTTGCTAGAGGGTTTACACAAAAGAAGGGGATTGATTACACAGAGATCTTCTCTCCTGTGGTTAAACATTGTTCAATCAGAATATTGCTTGCTATGGTTGCTCAGTTCAACTTGGAATTACATCAAATGGATGTCACTACAGCCTTCTGCATGAAGAATTGAAAAAGCAAATATACATGGAAGTTCCAGAAGGTCTACAAGTATCAAACAACACTAAGAAAGCTTGCTTACTCAAGAAATCTCTATATGGTTTGAAGCAATCTCCAAGGCAATGGTATCTCAGGTTTGATGAGTATATGAAAAGGATTAATTTTGTGAAAAACATGTATGATAGCTGTGTTTATTTTAAGCATGATTCTGATACCTCTTTCATATTTTTATTATTGTATGTTGATGATATGTTGATAGCTAGTGATTCGATTGCTAACTTGACCAAAATCAAATGCTTACTTAATTCTGAGTTTGAAATGAAGGATTTAGGTGAAGCTAAGAGGATTTTGGGAATGAACATTTCCAGAAACAGATTGGAAAGTGAAGTGTTTCTTGATTTAAACACTTATTTGAAAAAGGTGTTGATAAGATACCAAATGAATCAAAGCAAAAGTGCCTCAGTTCCAATTGGACAACACATTAAGTTGTCAAAAGATCAATGTCCAAGAACAAAGGAGGAAGAATACAAGATGAGCAGAATTCCATACTCAAGTGCAGTAGGCAGTCTCATGTATTCAATGGTGTGTTGTAGACCAGATTTAGCTTTTGCCATGAGCTTGGTGAGCAGGTTTATGACTGATCCAGGGTTAGCACACTAGGAAGCAATGAAATACATCTTAAGATATGTAAATGGATCTGTAGATGTGGGATTAAGGTTTAAGAAGTCTACTGATTCAAGTGTTCCAATTATTGGCTATGTGGATGCTGACTATGCAGGTAACTTAGACAATAGGAAGTCATTAAGTGGCTATGTATTTTCTTTATTTGGAACTGCAGTAAGTTGGAAGTCCACACATCAGTCTGTGGTAGCTCTTTCAACTACTGAGTCAGAGTTTATAACTTTAACTGAAGCTATCAAAGAAGCACTATGGTTAAAAGGGATCATATCAGAGTTTGGTATAACTCAGAAGTGTGTTCCAGTCTACTGTGATAATAATAGTGCTATTCACCTGTCAAAACATCAAGGTTTTCATGAGAGAACTAAACATATAGATGTTAGGTTCTACTATATAAGGGACATCATTGAGAAGGAAGAAGTTAAGGTTTGCAAAGTTGCAAGTGAAGAGAATCCATCAGATGCTCTTACTAAAGCAGTGCCAGTTGCTAAGTTTCACCTGTGTATGGAGCTCATTGGATTGAGAGGAAAATCAGCTACTAATATAACTTGAAGTAAGATTGCTAGTTGTTGGTATGCTATATGCTATAAGGTGGAGATTTGTGAAGTATAGCATGTATGCATGAGCAGATACACAGCCATGTGTATGGAAATAAAGAAGTGAAAATATGCTAAGTATAGAAAAAAACGCTGAGCTCACTTATAAAAACGTAATCTGAAAACGTGATTTCAGACGGGTAAGTTGGTTACTCTACATTCTTGTTTAAAACTGATTTTCGGTTTATTTGTTTTGCAGGCGAACTTGCGGGCGGTTATCTCGCTCGATACTTAACCAAATTAGGCGCGGTTTCGAGCTGCCAACTCTATAAAAGGAGAAGAACAGTTCTTGTGTTCAGTAGATTAGCAATTGAGTTGTGTATAGTGAGATATTCTTCTGTAAACAGAGAGCGATCTTTAGGGTTTCGTTTTCATAGTGTTTTTTTTGTAAACTCTTGTTTTTCTTATCTTTGATCTAGTGGAAAAGATCTGAAAGTGGATGTAGGCTTTAAGCTGAACCACTATAATCCTTTGGTGTTGTGTGATTGGTTTAGTTTCCTTGCTCGATTATTTTTCTTGGTTGTTCTTCGTTTCTTCATCGAATTGTGTTTTCTTGATTGCATGCAAGTCTGCATGTTATTATAGAGTGTTCTTGATCAAGTTTTACGACATGTTCGAAATTCGATCGTTTTTCCAGCTTCTCATGAGCCTGATGATATGGAGCTCGTAGAGTTGTTCAATAAGTGGCCTCACACTCTTCCTAAATTTCAATGTGGAAGAAGAATTTTGGTAGGCTCAAACATTGAAATCATGACTTTATGAGAAACTGCATATTTTAGACTAAGTTAACTTAGCAAAAGGTTTCTCTAGGAGCTTATGTTTGGATAAGAGCATTGGTGTATACAATCTGGATTTTCAAAATTTGTGTTGTTTTAAGATTTTATTGAGTATGAATATGAGTAAGACGTCATTTTGACATCGTGGATTGTTAAAAAGTCGATGGTTGTATATTTTTTTAACTGTAAAAAATTGAGATGTCATTATTGCATGTTGTGTGTATTACTTTTCTAATAAATAAATAAATATATATATATATATACATATATATTGGATAGTACATGTCTCACTCTAAATCAGATTGGGCCAGTTTTAATTCAAACATGGGGTGATCCACAAAAGGTAGCTATAACCAAAGTATCTTGTTTTGTCCGAAATAATACACCAAAAAATGTGGGGAGGATGTTTGTATAGCAAGATTAAAGTTGTTTGTGGCAAAGGCAATGGACATATGTTGTCCTAACTATTGGATATATGAGATTCTGTTTTTATTGTGTATTTTCAAATAACATTCGCTCCACAAAGGCAATGGACATATGTTGTCCTAACTATTGGATATATGAGATTCTGTTTTTATTGTGTATTTTCAAATAACATTCGCTTCACTATAAGAAAAACGCTAATAACCGTTGTCTATGCGAAATTTTCAGCACCCTATCACAACAGTTCGCTTGCCACATCATCACACACGTCATGCTAGGGATGACATCATCATAATCAATATTATGATTTGTGTGAGATTCGAACCCAGATTGCCTGGTGGTACTCTAACCACTAGACCATTGATACCTCATGTGACAATGTCTTGCATATATTTCTTTTATAATATATTTTTTTATATTTTTCAATTTTCTATTATTACATATTTTTTGTTAACTTTTATAAAGTACCATTACTTATTAATATAAGTAATTGATTTCCAATTTTGATATATTAATATATATATATATAATTGAATGATTAATGAATATATTAATAATAATTAATATAATTTTCAAATTATATATATATATATAATGAATATATTTTTCAAATTATATTTATAATTAATATATTTATAAAATTAATAATCTGTTGTACATATTTTCTAAAGTTAATTTCTTTATAATGAAATAAAATTTATTTCTCAAAATTAGTTTATTTCATTAATTTAATTCAACAATATATGCATTTCTTTGTTAAGTTTTATAAAGTACCATTATTTTATAAGTAATTGATTTCCAATTTTGATAGATTTATATATATATATAATTGGAAGATTAATGACTATATTAATAATAATTAATGTAATTTTCAAATTATATATATAATGAATATATTTATAAAATTAATATATTTTTTCAAATTAATATATTTTTTCAAATTAATATATTTATATTAATAATGCATATATTTTTCAAATTATATATATAATTAATATATTTATAAAATCAATATATTTTTCAAATTATATTTACAATTAATAAATTTATATAATTAATGTATTTTTCAAATTAATATATTTATAAAATTAATAATCTGTTGTAAATATTTTCTAAATTTTATTTATAATGAAATAAAATTTAATTCTCAAAATTAGTTTATTTCATTAATTAATTCAACAATATATAGCATTTCTTATATCATTTTTTTAAAAAAATATTGTAATAGTTGACTTTTTTTTAAATATTAGTCTACGACAATGCTTCTACGAGGTTACGACAACGTTAGAAAACAACTCTTGTCTTAGGGGTCCTAGGACAACACGTCTACGACAACGACAAGTTCAAACCCTTGTCTATGAGAGAATTTTTCGGGCAAAGACAATGGTTTAAAACGTCTACGACAATGGTAGGTTAAAACCGTTGTCTATGAGAAAATTTTTCGGGCTACGAAAACGGTTTCAAACGTCTACGAAAACGGTAGGTTCAAAACCGTTGCCTATGAGAGAATTTTTTGGGCTACGACAACGGTTTTGTCTACGACAACGGCAATTTATGCTACGACAACGGTTTTTTCAAAAAACCGTTGTCTTAAGGGTGTTGTCTATGTGCATTTTTCTTGTAGTGCTTATTGTACATATGAAATCATCTATTTCTGTGTGTATATATATTTCGTATTTCAAAATGATTATCACAAATAATATTTGTAATTAAATATGAAATAACATATAACACAATCGCTTTTGAATGTTCTTTATTCTCAAATTATTTGCTCCATAAATTACACACACCGCTCATACAAGATTATGTATCCTTATCTCCACCTCATCGTTATTGTCTTCTTCTTACAATGATACAATCCCAATTTTGCTTCCAAATAATATTAAAGTCCATCCCATGTAGTTGTTACTAGCATCTAAATTCTCTCTCTCTCTCTCTCGATTAATAGGCAGGGCTCAGACGATTTACAACAACAACAAAAACCCATAAATTAATGGACTAATATATATGAGTAGGTCTTGTGTGAGACTATCTCACCGTGAGACGAATTAAAAGTATTACATGATATATACAAAAGTATTACATGATACACATAAAAGTATTACATGATACTTGTATTATACATAAAAGTATTACCTAATACAAGTATCATGTAATACTTTTATGTGTATCATGTAATACTTTTGTATATATCATGTAATACTTTTAATCCGTCTCACGGTGAGACGGTCTCACACAAGACTTTGTCAATATATATATGGCTAACAATGATTAATCATATGCCATATTAACATGCACCAATCATTTCTTCCTTTTTTTTAATGATTTAAGAATTTTATTTTTTTGGGCAAATATTAGTTTATTTGGGTTTGACCCTATTATTGTTTACCGAAAGTGTGGATCTATACGCAATTATGGGACTAATTTTCAATTAGTCTAAGTGTAACGATTAGAATAAAAGGATGTATAATTGGATTAATTAAATAATTCAATCCCTAATTATTTGATTTTATTAGGTTTGTTTCAGAAAAACAAAATAATGCATAAGTAATTTATCAGGCTATAATTTACAATCGAACGATGTCGTATGTCGAAGTTGTAGATTTAACGGTATGGGTGGCCCAATAGAGGACCCGTGGCCCAAAATCGAAATGTATAAAGGTAAAAATTTGGATCACATTTGAAAATGTGTTTTCTCTCTCTTCTCCCCCTCTTTCTTTCTCTTCCTCTCTCTCTCTCTCTCTCTTTCTCCCTTTGCCTTTCCGACTGCCGCCGAACCGCAACCTTCCTCCCCATTCCGGCCAATTTTTACCGAGCATGTTCCAAATCCGGACTCGGATCATCGAACCGCCGCCACCTCTGTCGTGAATCGGTAGGCGAAGGGACAGCCAAACTCCTTTCTCTTTCTCCCTCTTCTTCTTCTCTCTCTCTCTCTCCCCGTTTTCTCTCATCTCTCGGCCATCCGTGCTCTATCGCTAGGTTCTCGCCGCTGTTGAGTGTTGGTTGGTCCGGCGCGAAGGTTGAGCCGACGCGTCGTTGGTGGAGCCGCTACGAGCGGCTGTGTGCCACCGTGTGCAGTTGTGTGCATGAGTGTGTTGGTTGGGGGCAGTGCTGGATAGTGCCGGTGTGGGTACGCCGGTGACTCGATGTTGCCGCGGTGGTGGAATCGGGGTGTGGAGCGGCCGGGCGGTGAGAGCAGAGGTGGAGGGGCCCTTTTTTTGAAATTTGAAATAGTTGGGGACCAAGATGCAAACCCTAAAATTTTAGGATTTTTTTACAAAATAGTCCTCAAGCTTTCTAAAATATCGTTTTAGTCCTCAAAGTTTTGGAAATTTTTTTTAACCCCCAAAGGTTTCTAAACTTTATGTTTTAGTCCCTAAATCTTCTGAAAATTATGTTTTAACCCCAAAGATTTTAAAATATATCAAAAGGACCCCAAATCTTTTCTGATTTTACAAAATGACACCTGGGTCAAAGTCAACATTTCCATAATTTATAAAAATGCCCCTAAGCTTCTAAAAACTCCGTTTGAGCTCGTTTTTCCTCCATTTAAGCTCGTTTTTCCTCTGTTAAAGCTCTAATTGATCCCTTTAAACCCTACGATCAAGATTTAAGATTTCATGATTTTTTCAACGCCTCTTATGACCTTGAAAGCTTTCATTTCGTTTCATTTTCTGTAACGCTTCTTTTTGAGAGAGTTTCTATTAATTTATGCATAATTAACGTAATAGGGAATTTAAGAACCCGTGTTTGCATGTGTAGGCTTTCAAAGCTAAGGAAAGATCTTAGACTTAGGATTCAAAGTTTCACGAGGGTTACCACCGAACAAGGTGGGGGTAACTTCTAATCTCTAAAGTTTCACATTTCACGTTTCCGTATTTAATGTATGAATGATGAACGAACGCATGTATGTGAACCTAATAATAATGAAATGTTTATTGAATGCCATGAAATGCTGAATTATATGTGCTGTGTTTTATGTGTAATGAATTTGATGAGCATGCATGCATATCATATCTATGCTACGAATGGACTAAGTCCAAGATCATGCTACGGAGAGACCGATGGTCCGTAATGAAAGATATTAATGGGATAAAAACCATTTATAGGATAAGACGAGCTGCTCCCGCACCTATGTACAACTACATGCCATGAGTTTATGTGCTATGAATTTATGTGTTGTGCTTAACTGTTGTATTTGTGAATGCTTGCTTACTTCAACTACTTAATAAATGTTAATTTAGAAAGTATCCCAACGAGTGTATTCCAAGCATTCACCCTCGCGTGTATTCATGCTACAGGAAATGATAAAAATAGGAAAGCGTAGGGAGTGGGATGTCATATCAAGAATCGCCCTTTTTCTTTTCAAATCTTAGTTTTCTAAATAATGTTGTTATTCGTTTTGTAAAGTTAGATACCTTTTTTGTAAATGGATCCTGTACAAAGGTTTCTACTGCTTAGATTTCAATGTTTTTTTCCTGCTATACGCCGATGGTTTTGAATATGTAAAATCACAAGTTTAAAATTTGTAAAGTTTCTGTTATGGATGATCTTTATTGCTCGTTATTCTCTAAAGTTCTGAATGTATGTTTTCTTTTCTCTCTTGCACGCCACAACGAAAACTCTGATATTTTAAGTTATGAAAACGGGACGTGATACTAAGTCCAGGGTTTTAATCTTTATTGAAATAAGGAAAATCTGGAATGATGACATGGAAGTACTATGCATGATGACGTGGAAGTTAGCTCGACTCAATAACAAACAAGCTGGAAGTGAAACTAATCTGTTACACCTGTCAATTGATCAAATACTGCTGTGCATGGGAAGAAAACGGATCCTAGGGTAAATTAGGGTTTTCAGCGCTTGGGTAGTTACAATCGATCAATGTTGTGAAGATTCGGTTGTTAATCAGCTAAATTGGTTGAGGGGTTTGCTTATATATATATATAGTCATGCATAATCCATTTTAGTTTGAGAGAGGCTTAGCGTTAGAATTGTGAGATTAGATTATTAGGGTTCTTATTTTGCACACAAAAACTCTAGTCTGCGCGATTCTTTGTATTGTTCGTTTCTTTGTTGATTTCTGAATAAAAATGTTTGAGATCTTTGCCGTGGATGTAGACTCACGTGATAACGAGTCGAACCACGTAATCCGCTGGGTGTTGATCACATTATTCTTCTGATTTTCGTTTTCGATTGTTCTGTTTTCTTGAAGCTTTAGTTCTGCAATCTTGGAACTGCGTTTGAGGATCTGAATTAGTGTGTTTGTGAACTACGATTAACCTTTAATCGTTACACTTATAAATTATAATATTAGTGTATTTTAATCTTACTATGATATTTTTTGCAAAATAAATAATTCATGCATTTGAATATATATAAAAAATATTATATATGATTTATCAAAATATGAATTTTTTAAAACATATCTTCTATGACGCATGATTTACTATATAGTATTAAATAAATATAATATATAATTTTATTTATACTCAAAAGTTGCATACTTTAATAGTAGTAATAATAATAATAATAATAATAAATTATTATTATTATTATTGAAATAAATACAATATATATTTTTATTTATACTTAAAAATTGTATACTTTATTGTTATTGTTGTTATTATTATTATTATTAAAATTTAATATTCCCTAATTTATTCGTTTACAGACTTACAGTTGTTTCCATTTTCTATCAAATTCCATAACAAAAAACTATCAAAATTCTTAAAAAATAAAAAATAAACGAATTTGATATTCGAAGTAAACTTTCTTTTAACTTTGCATTTTATTCTCAGCTTTTTCATTGATATAAGAGAAAGCCTTTTGGCTATATTATTTCAAGAAAATTACCACGCAAAAGAAGTTGCAAGAATCTGGAGCAAGCGGAGAATTCGCAACAGCTTTTGCTATTACAACACAGATATGCAGCTCTAAATCAAGTCAAGGATTTGATTGATTTTAGTCATTTGGAAATCAACTGGCACTTGGATCTTATATAATTCATCAACTGTAAGTACCATTTACACAATAAAAATGTTCCCTAACCTTCCATTGCCATTTTTATTCCTCGATCCATCTTATGCCTGCTACTTTTTCTAGCTGAACTATTTGCTTTGGTTGAGTATATAATAAATTAGTTTAAATTCACTGAATTTGTAATGTATGTTGTATGTATTTATTACGTTCTTTGGTTTAATATAATTTGGAAAAACTTGCTGATGGGATACTATTTGTCAATGTTAGGTTTAATATAGTTGATTTATGAAATTGTAGCATGGAATCTGGTAAAAAATTGGTTTCTATGCCGAGAAACAGTAATGAATATATGAAAGGAGTGGAAAACTTTATCAAGTCATCGATATGTTCTTCATCTTTAAATGGAAAAATCAAATGTCCATGTAAGAAATATGGCCTCACTATCTATCTTGATCCCTAGGAAGTTCACGACCACTTACAATGGATAGGTTTCGATAAGAATTATGCTAGAAGTACATGGGTTTTTCATGGAGAGGGGTCATCACCATCTATTTTATCAAATGATGAAAGCTTTGTTGATGAGGAGATGAATGAAATAGATGGACTCTTGCATGATGCATTTGGCGTGTCAAACTTTGATACTAGTACAGATACATCTCCAAAAAATGATAAGAATGAGATGAATTTAGAAGCCGAAAAATATCACAAACTAATGAAAGATGCTAAAACAGAAGTCTATCCTGGATGTCAGAAGTTTACGACTTTATCATTGATAATCCGTCTTTATCATATGAAATGTCTGCATCGTTGGAGTGATACATCTTTGAATGATTTATTGAATTTTTGATTGAGCTTCTTCCTAATGATGCAAACCTCCCTAGCAACATTTACCATATGAAGAAAATCATAACTGATTTAGGTCTTGGATACACAAAAATTGATGCATGTCCTAATGATTGCATGTTGTATTGGAAAGAAAATGATAAAGATGAGAAGTACACTGTATGTCAAACTTCAAGATGGAAGAATCCGATGGTTGGAAAGAAAAGTGGACCAGCTAAGATCTTACGTCATTTCCCTTTGATACCACGATTAAAAAGGTTGTTCATGTCATCAAAAACATCACAATTAATGAGGTGGCATGAAAAAAAGGCGTAGTAGTGATGGGAAACTAAGATATCCAGTTGATTCCCTTGCTTGGAAGAGTTTTGATAACAAATATCCTGAATTTGCTAAAGATGCTCGAAATGTCAGGCTTGGTTTGGCAAGTGATGGATTCAATCCTTTTGGTACAATGAGCATCTACCATAGTACATGGCCAGTTGTGCTCATAGTTTATAATTTGCCACCATGGTTATGCATGAAAGATTCTTATTTTCTTATGTCACTTCTTATATCTGGTCCGAAAGCTCCAGGTAATGATATTGACATTTACATGCAACCGTTAATTGATGAGTTAAAAGAATTGTGGCATAATGGTGTGGAGACCTTTGATGCTTGTAGTAACAATACATTTATGTTGCATTCTGTATTATTGTGGACAATAAATGATTTTTCTGCGTATGGTAACTTATCAGGATGGACAATTAAAGGTAAGTATGCATGTCCTCAATGCAATACTGACACCTGTTCTCGATATTTGAAAAGAAGTAGAAAAATGTGCTACATGGGACATCGTCGTTTTTTAGACTTGAATTATCATTTTCGAAAAAACAAGGTTGCTTTTGATGGTACACTTGAAAAGAGACCGCCACCAAAGGTGTATTCTGGTATCGAGTTGTTCAATCAAGCGTCTCAGGTAAAAGTTATATTCGGAAAGATCAATAAAGAGTTAGAAGGGAGAAAGAGAAATGTAAGAGGTAAGAGTAGAAAACAAAAAAGAATCACTTTTCTTGGTTGGAAAGAAGAAAGTATCTTCTTTTCTTTACCGTATTGGAGACATCTTTTGCTAAGACATAATTTGGATGTAATGCATGTCGAAAAAAATGTATGTGATAACTTGGTTGGGACATTATTGGAGATTGAAGGGAAAAATAAAGATTCTCTTAACGCACGTTTTGACCTTGTGGACATGAATATTAGACCTCATCTTCATCCTAGAGAGGTAGGTGAAAAGTTCATAATCCACCAGCCCCATACTCTTTAGATGAAAAGGCTAAGGGAAACTTTTGCAAGGTGTTATCTTCAGTAAGGGTTCCAGATAAGTATGCTTCTAATGTTTCACGTTGTGTGGATGTTGGTGCTAGAAAGATATTTGGATTGAAAAGTCATGATTGTCATATTCTAATGCAACAATTGTTGCCTTTAGCAATACGAAAATCACTACCTAGAGAAACAAGTGTTCTATTGATTGAGTTCAGCAATTTTTTTAAGGAGTTATGTTCCAAAGATGCTATATTTGAGGATTTTGAGAGATTGGAATCTCGAGTTACATTAACAATATGTCGCTTAAAAAGGACTTTCCTCCCTGCATTTTTTGACGTCATGGTTCATTTGGTTATCCATTTGGCATATGAAGCTGCGATTCCTGGGCCAGTTCAATATCGATGGATGTATTCGATTGAGAGGTACTTAATGATTTCAAATTATTTTATAATTTTATTTGGATTTTAGTACAAATTATTACATTTAAAAGTATCTAACTTTTATGTTTTAACTATTTAGGTATTTGTCAAGACTGAAAAGTTTTGTGCGAAATAAAACACGACCTGAGGGCTCAATCGCTGAAGCTTACATTGCTGATGAATGCATGAATTTCTGTGCAAGATATTTGGAAAGAGTTGAGTCGAGAGAAGATAGAGCAAATAAGAGCTATGATGGTGGTGGAGATGAAATTCACAAAGGATTATCCATTTTCTCAAGGTTTGGTCGTGTTTTAGGGTGTGAAGAAGTTATTTATTTGGATCACCATCAATGGATTCAAGCACATGAATACGTCTTATTCAATTGTGACAAGTTGGCAAAATATATAGAGTATGCATCAAATTTTAGTGAATTACATTTGAATCAATTTAAACCTTTTAAGTTACTTTTATTTTTTATTTTTTTAGGGAATTTCTAATACAGAAAACATAAGAGGTTGCTTTGCTTTGAACATCCACATATTCAGCATGTGGAACTTGAAAAGCTTCATAAAGAATTTTTTTTGAAATGGTGGCAGATTAATGTAAGTGAAAAGTTTCAAATAAGAAGCTTACTTTCCTCATTTCTAAGTTTTATATGTATTTATTTATTTTGTTACAGTAATAATGCTTTTACCTATATTAGGGTGAAGAGCTCTGTTAAGGGGATGACCAACAAATTAAAGAGGATCTTTATTGGCTAAGTAAAGGTCCAAGTAGCTTGGCTAAAAGGATAAAAAAGTTTAGTTATAATGGATTCAAATTTCGAACTAAAGATGCTGAATTGCATTCTCCAACTCAGAATAGTGGTGTAGCTGTTGATTCAGAAGTGGGTCTGATATACTATGGTGTTCTTAGAGATATTATTGTGTTGGACTATTACGAAAAGAGAAAAGTTGTCCTCTTTAAGTGTGATTGGGTGGATATGGCAATGGGTGTTAAAGAGGATTCATTAGGTTTCACACTTGTTAATTTCAAGCATTTGTGGAAGACAACCAAACCATACATCTTGGCATCTCAAGCTTTCCAAGTTTTTTATACACCAGATCCTGTGGAGACAGATTGAAGTGTCGTGACAAGAATAAAATCTAGAGATGCATATGATATGTGTAATGAAGATCTTTCTCTCGAGACAAGTACCTATTTCGATTCTCAAATGCATGCTTCTAATGTTTTGGAAAATGTTAACATTGACGTTGATAAAATTTATGCATGTGACAATACTAACAATGACAACATGGATGTTGGAAGCGACACTAGTGATTCTGATGAGGAAAATAGTGAGGATCTCGAAAGTGATGAAGATGACTTTGAATAATGGTGGATTTCTTCTATTTCATTTGTTATGCATGATTGTTATTTTGATTTTACATATATTTGATTTGTTTTCCAATTATTTTCTTTGCGTGATTATGATTTTAATATCTATTTTGATTGTAGGATACAATGACCAAAAGTATGAATAGTATTCAATCAAAGAGCATTGACGAGGCAAATTCATCCAAGAGAAATGATGAATCAATTTCATCTAAGAGGTTCAAAAAAGGAGATCAAGTGTTGCCAACTAAAAACATGAAAAGTGTTACAACCGGCACTACTATTGAATCTGTGAATGCAACAACAAGTTCTGCAACTAGTTGTACAAGTGCTGCAACTATTGGTAGAGTTGCTAATAATCCTTCTTTTCATTAATTAATATAAGTTTTTGGTTTTAACAATGGTATAAATATGCATTACTGTTTATGGTGTAGAGAATGAGGTTGTTAAAAAGAAGTATGCTGCTAGAAGACCGAATAAATGTGCTAACTTGCAAGGTAACACTATGACAGCAGTGAAGGTTAATGTTCATGGACAACCAAAATGTAGAAATGCGAGAAAGTTGTCGTCTTACCTTGGCTTACTTGCAAGAGATCCAAAATTGATACCTCTTGATATAAAAGATTGGAGAAAGTTTTTGGATGATCGAAGAGAGGAAGCCCTTTGGAAGATCATTTTGGTATTATCTTTTAATTTGTAATTTATTTTCAAAACTAAATTTTATTAAATGTACTCAAATTTACTTTTTCACATGTTAATTACTTAAAGACTAGGTTCACATTTGAAGGTCCAACTTCTCCAAAGGAATGGATAATGGATAATGGATAAGTTAGATCATTGTTTAAGATCGTGGAGGGTAAAACTTAAGAAAAAACACTATAAAATACCAAAGATGGCAAATGCAACACTTGAAATGCTATTAAAGCAGCCGAATTCTAGGGTGGACCCTGATCAATGAAAGAAGATGGTTCATTACTGGGAATCACCAGAAAGGCAGGTATATAATGTCTTATTATGCTTAATATAGTTTATATTAATAATATTTAATACAACATTTGATGGATAAATGATAATGTAGGCTTGTAGTGAGAGAAATACAGAGAATCGTAATAGTATTCTGATGGCACACCACTTGGACACCAAGAGTTTTGCTTGTCTTAGAGAAGAGAAGGTAAGAACATATTATTCTTCAAATTACAAATCATATTTCTTTAAAAAAATTACTTATACTTGAATATTTTGTTTATGATAGACAAAAGATGGAGTGGAGTTGGATAATTTGGGGTTGTTTATTCTTGCTTATGGAGAGCCAACAACAAAACATGTTGATCCATAATCTGCCAAGCTAATTGTACGAATGAGTAGATAATTCTTTTATTTTATGTTTTTACTATGATCTTGAATAATTATATTGAGAATACTTGATTTTGTAATGATGTGAAATATGTGTTTTATAGGCTGAAATTGAGGGTGAGTTAATGAACCTTCCACCGGATTGTGATGTTGCTAGTGAGCGAGAATGGATTTTTCTACAAATAGTTGGAGATGATAAGCGTGGATACAAAAGAACTTATGGAATTGGTGTAAAGAATAAAACTACTGGAACTTCAAAACAAAGAGCCACTGAAGCGTTATTAATGGTTGAAGTTGAAAGACAAAAAAGAGAAGCTTTAGAAGAAGAGATTGCATCGGAGAAACAAAAACAAGTAGAATTGGAAAATGAGGTAGCAATCCAAACGGAAAAGAGAAAGGAATTAGAAGAAGCAATGGAAGGTGAAAAAAAGAAAAGAGAAACTCTCGAGGACCAAGTTCAGAAGTTGACAAATATTGTTCTCCAAACCAAGCTAGTGGTAGTCTGGTATGTATGTTAACTATTCTATGGTGTTAAGACTTGAAATGGGTTGATGGTTTGAGCTGCCACAAATAGCATGCACCTTATTAATTGGATGACCTTTTTGATATTATGAACACTATAAAGTGTTTCTTATAATTTTATGTTTTCTTTTCATTTCCAATGATCATTTAACGATTGGTGCTGGTGATTCTCTTTGAAATTCTTTGTTTCTTTATTGGAGAAAAAAGAATCAAATCTGAGATTTATCTCATTTCCAAATTCTTCAACAGAGACTTCAATGAGTTTTTCTTACATGGATGATGAGTATGAGTATGGAGAATGAATCCTCTTAGGTATCTCTCTATGTTATTCTTCTGTAGTTAACTTTATTAATTTTATACAATTATTACAATTGTGTATTGGTAGAATTTAATGTGTTTTGTTTGATGCAGATGGACGATGCTAACAAGCAAGGACTTATTACCTATCTTAATCTTGTGATTACAAAAGCTTATATATGCTCTGATGGAAGAATTTTGAATGATTGAGTCATGAAGTTCTTAAAAAAACATTTCACTTTATTTTGTAATGAAGCTTATATACTAGTTTTTATGTATGAAATTAATGTACTTATGGTTTTTTGGTTGGTAATATACTTTGGACACCTACATATAGATTTGAATTATATCTGATATTATCTCGTATTCTATGTGTGTACAAAAAATATAATGTTGATACTATTGTAGCTTTTAGTATTTGGAAATTAAGGTTGATACCATAAACCTGTAATATCAGAAAAATCTAATGATACCATTAATAATTGTATCACAAAACATGCATTGATACTAAATGTTTAGTATCAGTGAATGTTTTGGATACTATAAGTACAATGTTGTCTCAAAAAAATTTGATACCATTATCTGATATTATATATATTTCTGATACTGAAGAGTTCAATCATTTAGTATCAGAAAATATGTATTGATACTATATGATTAGTATCGGAAAAAGTTTCAAATACTATAGACACAATGTTGTATCACAAAATTTTGATACCATTATCCGATACTAAATACATTTCTGATACTAAAGAGTATGATCCTTTAGTATCAGAACTCTTTATCTGATACCAGGTCTTTAGAATCGGGGGTATATGTATCGGATGTGTATCGGAAAAAAAATTGATACCAAAACTCTTTTGTATCAAATATTTTATCTTTGGTATCAAAATGTAAAAAAAGTATAATACATGTTGGAAAATGATGGGATCTATTTTACATTTTTCTCGAATCAAAGGCAGAATAAATGAAGCACTGATGATCGAGGGTTCCAAAGTCAAGTGAAGCATCAAATGATAGTTTTGTCTATAAATATGTTAGCTTGTATATTAAATACATATTTGAGTTAGAACATTAATAGGCAGTATATGGTTAATAACTAAACCTAAATAATCACAAATTGAAGCTAGAATTTAATGTGAAACATAATGGTTTTTCTGCGTATTTAATTCACTACTAGCAATAAAATTATACATATAGAGTTAGCCACTTATTTATGTGTCTTAAATTAGCATTCAAAGAAAGACACTGCAACTCTCAAGTTTTTCTCCGGTTATAACCCAAAGCAAATAATAATGATAAAATAGATAGATCAGGTCTAACCATTAAAAAATCAGGAGCTTTGCTTTTTAATTTAAATTTAATCAAGTTATGAGATTTCACGGATAGAAATGATGGTGGTGATGGCAAGTACATTTGTGGTTTTTGAACTTCAAATTTGAAATTTTGATAATGAGTGAGTCTTATCTGAGGCTGTGTTATGAATCTAGTTATGTGAAATAAGTCAATCTACAATCCACATTTCACAGTTTACATATAATATGTAAAAATGGGTTATTTTATGTTCATCCCATGATAACTATCCGTAAGACCGTTTCATATAATTTTTTGTATTGTATAATAGAAATTGTTAGAGTTCGATTGAGTTTTATTTAGTCGTACGACGCATCAACACACAATCACAAAAGGCTACTTGGTGGTTCGACTTGCTAGGCTGAATTAAAGGTTTACATTTTTTTTTTTGGTTAAATTAAAAAAAAAAAGGTTTACTTTGTAATCAATGTGAAAATCATAATTATTTCTACAATTAAACGTAATTAATATTAGCATTTAAGGGCTTAATCAATGATGTGGCACAAATCCTTATTGAATTCTCATGCCATTTTTCTTTGGAGATTGATCAATAATTTTATTCCTATTTATGAAAATTTGATTGAAAAGGATTTGCAGGCCCTTCAAACTGTCATTTTTGCAAGGCAAATATTGAGTCTTCTAAACATCTATTTATATACATTTTCCTTTTTCCAGAGAGGTCTGAGACCTTTTTTTTTTACAAGCTCCATATTTAGCTTCCTAATCATTATGATATTATATATTTGATTTTAGTGTGATTTAACAAGCGAAGGAGTTGTGGTCATATTAGAACTGTTTGTCTATTCTTGTTTTGTCGCAGATTTGGAAATTGCATTATTCTTATAAATTTGAGGGCAAAATGGTTTGCGTTATGATTGTTTAAAAGAGGGTTTTGGATGGTATTAAGTTGCTTGAGCCTACCAAAATTGTTAAAACAGGGTTCTGGAAAAAGTATTGGCACTGATTGGATTAAACTCAATACTGATGGGGCTTCGAAAGGGAATCAGATCTTGCTGGTTTGGGAGTGTGAGAAATGCTCAAGATAATTTTTTGTTTAATTTCTATAAATTTTTGGAATTGTTGATAGTCTTTTTTGCCGAGTTTTTAGCTATTTTAGAATAGCTTCCTTGTGCTTTAATTATGATTTTAGAAGATTTGGCTTGAAAGTGACTCTATTATGAGTTGGTCTCTTGTGAGACTATCTCACATGCGACATGATTTAAGTATATCTTTTACAGGTATAAATATGTATTTTTCAGCTATAAATATGTGTTTTATAAATATATTTTTTACAGTATAAGTATGAATTATTCAAGTATGCTTTTTTACTGCCATAAATATATCTTTTTTTGCTATAAGTGCAACCGTCGCACGGTGCAACGGTTGCACATGAGTTTTTGCCCTCTATTATTATTTTCTTCTTATTACAACGATGCCATCTGGGGAGTTGGAAGCTTTTAACTTTTGCTTTCCAAAATCTTCTATATTAAAGAAAAACTCAATTTACCTATTTCTTACATCGATCGAGAGAGGAACAAAGTTGCTGACTGTTTGACAAATATTGCTGGGAGACTAAAGAAGATAGGTTGATCCAAAATATTGATCTTTGTACAAGACTGAAAGGGCATATTATTGTTGATAATTGGGGAATTCCAAATTTCAGATTTTGATTAGTTGTTTGCATCTTCCCAGGCTGGGGCTTTATATTTCTCTATGCTTTGATTTTGGTTTGTAAATGTCTCTAGACTGTGGCTTTGGTTTGTAATTATCTTTAGGTTTTGACTTTGGTTTGTAATATTCTTTAGGCTTTGTTAAATTTTTTTTATGTGATTAATATACACGTTGAGGGTCTGCCTTAATCCTCCCATCTAAAAAAAGATTTAATTACTCATGTGGATAGTCGAGTAGTTTTCTTAATTTTAATTTGAATCCCAAACTTTTAAATTAATGTAATATTTCATAATTGTTTCCTTTTTTTTTTACCCAACAGCTTGTTTTAATTTCTAGTCTGCACCAAAAATATTGTCATTAGTGAAAATATGTTAGCTATCAGAAAAGGAATTATTTGCATTCAACGCTACGATGGTTCTGTCACATTAACCTTAATTCTTAAATGACGCTTTAATTTTCAACAAGAACAACCTTTCATTATACATCAGATGATTTATTTTTTATATTATTTTAATAATCTGCATCAAATGTATAATGATATGCAATAGAGGAAAAAGAGTTTGTGTATTGCGGTTTTCGGCTTTTAGTATTATTAGTAGTATAAGATCCACGTAATATATACATGAATTATTCTTTAAAACAATTAAATGAAATTATGAACTTGTATTTAATAGTTTAAATAAAAAAAATAGTTATTGTTATAGTTATACCAAAACACATAATTAGTTCTAAATAACTAGTTATTAATGATAGTAATGTTACATAATAATACCTAACTTTTCCCCATAATAGCAAGTATGTATGTAGTAGGTGATAATCATTTAAGGGTTTAGGTAACAAGAAAATTTTGATTAGCTCACTATATACATCTCAAATTGATCATTTTCATAAGTCACTTTTTATTTGTGGATTGTAATTGAGTTGACCATCTTATAAATTTATATTCATAAGACATCTTTACACGAGTTCTACCCATGTTAAATATTGGGTTAAAATAGAAAAATAACTTAGAGTAAATATGAAATTATTTTTCAATTTGTAACTTGGACTATTTTTGTTATCCATGCAATCCCCAACATTCATAAGCTTTTCAAAATACAATATAAATCAATTTTCTGATCATTTTTACGGCAAAAAACAAAACATATGACTTCCATGTCTTAATCATAATAATGGTAATAAACTTACTACCAAGATTCATACCCCATCAAAATAGTGGGTTGAAGTGATCATTTAAGGGCCCACAGAAAGGTAAGCCTAGGTGTGTTGGCATGCGGACCAAGTGGATTATCCCGCCATCTTTTAATTTTTTTTTATATGAAATATGGATAGTTATGATAAAAATTCTCGTATAATGCAAATAATGATATATCAAGTTTAGTCATTTATATACATGAATGAAGGAATTTTAAGGAAATGTTTACTTTTTATACACAAAAACTTATATATTTCATGACAAAACCTCATTATTCATCACCCAAACCGATTTTCACAAATTAATGTGAATTGTGGGTTGTGAATTGTGTGGATTGACACGCCTCACAAAATAAGATCCATGAGATGGTCTCTCAAAAGTTCTACTCCTTTTTATAATGTATTTTGTATTTTACATGTAATTCAATGCATATAAGACTAAGTAAAAGTAGAAACTAATAAATATATCATTTTTTTCCTTTTAAAAATTAAAATAATAATTAAAAAAAATCAAATAGGCTAGTCTGTGGTGGATTGGACTGGGCTGGATTGTGATTTTTCCAATGGTTGTCTCATCCTACTGACTTGTCTTTATAATAAGGTGAGAATAGGTCAGACTACTCGACAAGGGGTCATGACCTGACCTAGTATTAACCTGACTCGACTCGACCTATTTATTACATGAGTCAGACCAATGTCTTTTATCAAGGTTTTTTTTGATAAGAATATGTAATGTCCAAACCTTAAAAAAATCTAAATGGCCTAACAGACCAACCTCTTTATAGTTTGTTATAGAAATATTTAATATATATTTATAATATATATATATATATATATATATATTAGTTTTGTTCTTAAATACTAAAAACCTTAATTTTATAAACCCATAATCCATGTATTCAAGAATTCAAAACACACCTCACTAAATGAATTGTTCATTTTCACATTTTTCAATGTAATTTTCTAATTTATTGTAGGTTTTTTTTAGGCTTTAGATAAGTTTTAGGTCAGACTCATCCTCAAAATAGGAAAAAATAGTCGATCACATATAACAAGCTATGTTGACATTAAAATTTGTAGAGCACAAATTCCTAGCCAAAAACCCAAATAACTTGATCCGGCTTAGATGGATCGAATCGAAAAAAATAATAATATAAGCGATAAAATTGAACAAAAGATGGTGTCTGGTGTCTACTTGGAAAAATTAGGTAGGCTTATTCTGGTCAGTCAATTTTGGCCGGCCAGAACGTATTTCATATATGTTTGAGAGGAAAATCTCTCTATTTGCTTGAATACAATGATTTTCAAAAGTCTAAGATACAATACTTGGAAAACAAGAACTAAATCCCTTGATTTTAAGGTCTAGATATGGAAAATATAATTTTTTTCCTATCTAAATCGGATATGATTTGATCTTTATTTGTTTCATTCTTTGAAGATCTTCTCTTGAAATAAACTTCCAAGTCTTTTGAACTTCCAAGTCTTTTGAGCTCTTTTAGGATGATGGCTTAAGTGATCTCTGGTTATCTTCTCATCTTTATTACTTTAGGTCTATCTTGGATGATATGAAAGTTTAGTGAGTTTCTGGTAGGCTCATGATTCTAGCTTTTTCTTATGGCTTGCGTGGACCGTCAATTCTCTGATTGGCTAGGTATTCTCAATTCTTCTAAGTTCTTGTATCTCTGGTCGTTGAGTTATTCTAAGGTAGTTGAGCTATTCCCAAATGAGATTGAGTACTTTGGTCATTTGAAATTTTCATGTCTTCAACTCTATCTAAGTCAGTCTACTAGAGCCAATGAATCTCTGGTAGGCTCAGTCATTTCTGGTCTGCTTGACATCCCAGATTGCTCTCTAGTCGGCTCGGTCATCTCTGGTTGGCCGAATCCCAAATTGATCATCCGAAGATTCATCTCTGGTCTGGTCAGCTCAACCATCTCTTGTCAGCCTCCTTAGCTGGTTAGGAGTCTGATCGAGCTGAGCTCGGATCTGAGTTGTTTCTATCTTCATGTCTCAAGTATGGACTTGTGATCCTAGCCGACTTAGTCTTAATTCTTTTGGCCTCGACTCATCCAAGGTCTTCCAATTTTGGTTCACCTCAACTAATCTGAGTATCCCAACCTTGGTTCACCTCGGCCAATCTAAGGTCTTCCGACCTTGGTCCACCTCGGCTCATCAGAGGTCTTCCGACCTTAATTCACCTCGGCTCACCTAGGCTAATCTGAGGTTGGTCCTTGGCTAAACCCGGCTGTTTGACCGAGTTGAGATCTTCTAATCCTTCACGTGTCCGGTTTTGCTCAATTCAAATTAGGGATGCAACAAGTAAGACTTAGATCAAATATTTATAATTCAACCCTATACCGATCACAAGAAAACCAACTTAGCCTAGCCTTTATCCATCCTTTCTTCACAGTTCTACTTGTACCCAAACTTCATTCCGTTATAATGTTTGTTATTTTCGGACCTAATATATATATATATATATATATATATATATATATATATATATATATATATATATATATATATATATATATTAGAATTTAGAATTTAGGTAGCAGCGTAGCGAACCCAGCAATAATATATGCCTGAACCCTACTCAACTTTGATTGATATTTAATTTTGATGCCTAATCCATTTAAAATTACCTAAACCCTTCCTATTAAGATTTTGGAGGAATCATTTACTGAAAAATACGGGTAAAATAGTGATTAGGGAAGTGAGGTTGAGAAAGTGGATGATCTATGTGCAGACTAAAAAAGAGCTAACCCATGGACCACTTATCAAGTCCACATCAACCATCAACTTTAGTGGTCCTTTTTTTTTGTTTTTTTGTTTTGCTCAATATATATGTTCCTTTTCAACTAAATCACTATATTTACAAATAAACCACTCATCATTATTTAATTTTTTTGTTGTATTTCGCTTTCAATGATCATATGTGTTCTGGAAAACTGCGCACACCATTTAGCTTCTTTTTTTTTTCTTTCATAACCTTTGATTTTATATTTTCATATAGTTTTATATTTTACTTTATTTTCAATCCCATATTTACAATTTTTTTGTGCATCAACGAAAATTATCTCTAATATTAATGTTTCATGCAGATGACACTGCTTATACACAAAAAACTTATGAGATCTTCTTTGGGATATAATTCTCTCCGATGGACCTCATTATTTATAGTTCTAATATATTTTTACAAGTTTGTATCTATTTATTTGATATGGATTGTAGGTTGATTTGTTTCAAGAAATTAGATTTTTGAACTGGTTTGATAGGAGTTTTTCATGTTTGTATAATTTTCCAAATTCCTAACTATGTTTGTTTAGGATTTTATGAGTTAGGCTTTGAGATTTCCTTATTTGAAACCTTTAACAAACAATGATTATAATATCCAATCAAATACTACCTTATTTTACAAAAGATACTATAATTAACTCTACATTCTAACATATTAATACACAAATGTCAATATACACTTAAATTCTAATATTATAATCATCCAATTATTAATATTACATCAACTAACGGTATAACATTACACAAATACACTTTTTTCAGTATGGATTTAATATCTACAATACTAATCATATCCTATAAAATCTCAAAACAAACGCAAATTTTAACTATTCACGTTTGTTTCAAAAATCCAAGATTTTAAAGTCGAATTTTCTCAATTCTACATAAAACCCAAAACAAATATAGATTCCCCCAATTCAAAATAAGTATCGTTTCAGATGTCTTATTATTATTATTATTATTATTATTATTATTATTATTATTATTATTATTATTATTATTATTATTATTATTATTATTATTATTATTATTATTATTTAATTAAGTGTCATTTTAGCCATTTTACCACTTTTCTTCTAAGTTTACACCTAATCTCAATTCCTATAAGATTTCTTAATTTTGAATTTACCTATTTAATTTTTTAATAAATATTCACATAAGATTCTACAATTTTTCTTTATCTCAATTTTCTCTTCTTTCTTTCTTTTATATGATCACATCTCATGTTAATTTATGAATGAGTTAAAAGAGATTGATATTGTCTAATGATATTTTGTTTTATTTTTATATTCCTTAATTTATAACAAAAATTATAAAACGATACTTATTCAAAATAGAAAGAAGTAATAGTTATCCAAATATTATATTTATAGTTTTAAAACTACTGAAAATATGAAACCAAAAGTGGAGTTATGTTTCCTTTTGTAATTGCAACATTTCCTTATGTAATCTCTTTAATAATATTCGCACAACATCCCATTATTTTAGATTTTAATTGTTGCATTTTATATATTTTTAAATAATATTATATTTTAAAATTAAATATTCTAATTTTATTAAAAATAAAGTTGAATTAGCAAAACAAAAATATCACATTAATAATTACAAGTTGAGTTATATGTTGCAATAAACGATACATTTTCATTAATTTTTTTCAAAACTAAATGGCATATAATTATTATAATATTCAAAAGTTATTAGTTATTCTCATCAATATTAAAATGTTAATTGACATTTTTGTCAATTTTTCTCGTGAAAGGCGCAAAAAAAGTTTTGGATTCTGGGATGATGTCAAAGTTGGGTGAGCTAATATCTTGAGATGGAACCATATCCAAATAAAATAAATAAATAAACAAATTTAGTAGACCTACTAGGATCAATATATATCCAAAAGATCAATATTAAATAATTTAATGAATAAATAAATTAGCTTAAGATAGGATTCATATTCAACAAACAAATAATAAATGTTCCCAAATATCAAGTACATATGAATAATGAATTATCATCACATTACATTTGCTATGAACTAGTGGAAAAGAATCGTGGTTTTAAAAAATTAATCAGGCAAAATTTAAATATTGGAATAAATAAAGGGAACCATACCAAAACTACACAAAAACTAAATTGGATTGACAATTGTACACAATTAGAATTTTTTATATCCAAAACTACACAATTGAAATTTTTTTTTTACCAAACTACACACTTTTTCAACCCAACCCACCCCCCTCTAACAATTCCGTACCGTTTGGTCTTTAAAAGTAACGGTAAATCACATCTGTAAATCACATCAGATTACTTTTAATAAGAAATGGTTTCAATTGGAATTTTGATTTGTTTTTTAAAAAAATTAACTGTACAAAATTGACTCATCTTTGCCCAAATTTGACTGCCCCCTTTCGAAAACAAAAATTACTGCTGTTGCCCTACCCACGAAATTCAATCGCCCAGCGAAATTGCCCACGAAATTCATCCGCCCGTCGAAATTTACCACGAAATTCATACTCCCGGCGAAATTGTTTCCTCGGCCGCCTGCGAAATTTGCCTCCCCGCCCACGAAATTTGCAAATCCGCCGTGAATGGAGTTGGGTGAACAAGTAAGTTTCTCTAAACAGTAGGAATTTTTTTGGTTTATTGTTGAAATATCAAGAATTTATTTTGGATTTGTGTGTTCCATGTCGTTTAATTTATGCTTCCTATCTGTCGAAATTGTGGTTGGATTTGAAAATTTGTCCACGAAATTGGATTTGTAGAGAGTGTAATTTCGTTTCATTTATCCTCCACGAAATTGTCCTTGAAATTTGCACGAAATTGTCCACGAAATTGAATGGAGATTAGTCTGCAATGTCGACGAATTTTCGTGGAAATTCCACGAAATTAAATTGGCCATGAAATTAAATTGCATAGTCCACGAAATTAGAGCCATTATCCACGAAATTAGTTAATGCATAGTCCACGAAATTAGCCAACCATAATCCATGAAATTAGCCCCATTACCACTTAATTAGGCAGCCATAATCCACGAAATTAGGCCCTCATAATATCAATATAAGCTAATAAATAATATTATATTATATGTAAATCTTACTCTAATTTTGTGGCTAGCTAAATTCGTGGACAAGCATGTAACTAATAAATATTATATTATATAATATAAGCATGAAATTTCGTGGCTAATTCGTGACAAATATGCAATTTTGTGGCTAAGAATGTAACTAATAAATATTATATTATATAATATAAACATGAAATTTCGTGGCTAATTCGTGACAAGTATGCAATTTCGTGGCTAAGAATGTAACTAATAAATATTATATTATATAATATAAGCATGAAATTCCGTAGCTAATTCGTGACAAGCATGCAATTTTGTGGCTAAGAATGTAACTAATAAATATTATATTATATAATATAAGCATGCAATTTCGTGGTTAATTCGTGACAAGCATGCAATTTCATAGCTAATTCGTGGAGTGACATGCAACATTATAGGTCTATCCAACTTTAATGAATATTATACTACTATTATATATCAATATAAGCAAGAGTGGCATGCAATTTCGTGCCTAAATTTGTGTGTGGCATGCAATTTTGTGGCATTACATCATGATACTAAATACATATATAAACTAATAAATATTATATTATATATAAATATAAATGCTTGTTCACTGCAATTTCGTGACTTATTTCGTGGGGTGGCTTAATTTCGTGGATAAAGAAACCACGAAATAGAACACGAAATTATTTAAGCCCAGTCGAATTTCATGGAAAAATATCCACGAAATTTTACACGAAATTGTTTGATTTCGTTAATTTCGTGGCTAAACTATCACGAAATTTTACACGAAATTGCCACGAAATTCATCACGAAATTAGCACTAAAATGATGCTAGGTTTGCTTAATTTCGTGGGTGGCATCCCCACGAAATTGTACACGAAATTGACTTATTTGTTTCATTTCGTGGCTAATATAAATTCGAAATGGTACACTAATTTCGTGGCTAGCTAATTTCTTTAATTTCGTGGCTAGCTAATTAGGCTGGCTAATTTCTTTAATTTCGTGGGTAGCTAATTTTCGTGGCTATTCGCAATGTTACACGAAATTGACTTATGTCTTTAATTTCGTGGCTATTTCATATATGTTATTTATGTTATTGCCTAAATTAGCCACGAAATGAGCCACGAAATTAGCCAAAATTTGCCGCGAAATTTTGTTTATGTTTATTATTGCAGGAAATAATTTTGGACGAAATATATTTATTAATTTTACAAGAAATAATTTCGTGTATGTTTTTACTCTATGAACTATGTTTTGTAATTTCTTGTATGTTTAACGAAATTATTCCACTACATATTAGCTCAATAAAATTTAGGGTTGAATAGTTGAATAATGCAGTACCAAAATTTTGTGTATATGTGTATTTAACTTAAAATTTTGATTTGTCTATGCTAGTTAATAATGATATTTTCTTTTGATCAACTATTTGTTAGTTTGTGATTATTGTTATATATTATTATTACAGGATATTGTATGGGTCCGTCGTGCCACTCAAGGTCGTATGGCGTATATCAATGGTTATTGTCGGCTCAGTTTATTGGAGGATATTAAGACGGAGTTGTTAGCGGTAGGTAGGGAGTGCCTCCGTCGATTTACGACGACATCATTCGGCCATCTACTCTTTTGGATGACCGATTTTGAGCAATGCAAGGATTTGTTGCATGTTCTCATGACTCGTGAGGTGCGACCTGCTCATGGATCGCCCGAGTATGAGCGATGGTTTTGCATTGGCCGGAACCGTATTTGTAAATTCTCGAAGAGGGAGTTTGCACTCATTCTCTAAATGGTATAACCCAACCACCTTCTTCAAATCATTTTTGTTCTGAAAACCAGATCCTTTTTGTAGTCTATGACGATCCATCTCGGAATGACACAACATATTACCACCCGGCTCATTGAAGAATGGAATCTCAGGAATGTACCAATCTAGTTGTGGACCAAGAGAAGTCGTACACTCTTTCACAGGATTTACTGTGGGGTTACCCCAAACGAAAGCGAAGAAATCACGATAGGCATCATGTTGGTCATTATCCAACACTGCTAACTCCTCTTCGTCCAAAATAAAATATTCATTTATCTGAACAGTTTGGCCGCGATCGTCTTGTTCGTCGATGTGATCTACCAAATTTAGATAAAAATTAACAATTTACGTTCAACAGTAAAACCAGTACATGTTAATACATGAATAAGAGAACAATACCTGTTCGATCATATGCATTCACAGCATCCGTGTGAATTATGTGCCCGGCTTCCTCGTTCTCTGTTTCTTCATTTTGTCGAACACCAATAGGAGATAAATTTAAGTCGATATTATCAAAGTCAACACGACCAGAAGTTGGAGATGGGAAAAAACCCTGCTCGTTTGTGTAGTTCGAAGCTCTTCTCATGATGTTATTTTCATTCGGTATTCCCCATGATACACCAAAGACTTCATCATTTTGCGTTCCAATTGGAACATTAGAAAAACGCAAATTTGGTGTGGTATTGTCTTCCAAATAGCTCAAATCTACATGATAATCAAAAGTCGAAAACAATTGACCATGTCCAACATTACTTTCATCAAAGGCAGTCCCTTCATCTCGATGTGAAGATCCAACATTAAAAATTCTCGAATCCATCCGACTGTGAATAGGAATTTCAGTTGTTGATCCTTCACCTCTTGCAGAAATTCCGAGATTTAATCTTCTCAAAGAAACAAAAACAACCAGATCTTCATCAATAATGGACAATATGGTTGACAAATCAGAATCATTTTTTATCTTTATCTTTTTCACTCTTCCATTTATGTCAACTAGTGTGTGGAACACATATGCCCAAGAATTAATGTCCTCCATCGCCAGATCATGAATTGCAAATAATAGATCATCAAATGTCATTCTTTGCAGGTTCAACAGACCTTTTCTACCGTTTTGATAATCCATACCTTGCCATAAACCACCATACCAAACCACAACAGACATGTTTGGCCTTTCTTAATAAACTGCAGTTCAAAATATAATAATAAATTTACAAATTATTAATATTTACAACATCAAATGCAAATGAAAACTAAAAGTAAAAATGCATATAAATATATAAAATCATGACATTAAATAATAATCGAACTACTGAAAAAAAATATTTGTCATCTAATTTCGTGAGTTGTAATAATTCTACAATTTACATATTTCATGACATATAAATCATATTTTTTTATGGAACAAACATAAAAATATAAACTAATGGAATGTTTAATAACATAATGAAATGTTTAATCATAATTTCGTGTGAATTTCCTCGATCTATTAATGTCATTATTGTATTAATATTTGTAGCCAATTTCGTGGAACTATTAATGTCTCACGAAATTAAAATAATAGATTATGTAATCAATATTTCGTGCCAATTTCGTGTAACTATTAAAGTCGTACGAAATTAAAATAATAGATTATTTAATCAATATTTCGTTCCAATTTCGTGGAGCTATTAATGTCTCACGAAAATAAAATCAATATAACCTAATAAATAATATTATATTATATGTAAATATTACTCTAATTTCGTGGCCAGTAAAATTCGTGGACAAGCATCTAACTAACAATAAATATTATATTATATAATATAAGCATGCAAATTCGTGGCTAAGCATGTAACTAATAAATATTATATACATAAGCATGAAATTTCGTGGCTCATTCGTGACATAAATATCATATACATAAGCATGAAATTTCGTGGCTAATTCGTGACAAGCCTACAATTTCGTGGCTAAGCATTAACTAATAAATATTATATTATATATAATATGAGCATGCAAATACGTGGCTAAGCATTAACTAATAAATATTATATTATATTATATATAATATGAGCATGCAATTTAGTGGCTAATTGTGGATTGCCATGTGGAGTGACATGCAACACTAATATAATATTTATTATATATCCAATTTTAATGAATGAATATTATATTATATATCAATGTAAGCAAAAGTGGCATGCAATTTCGTGCCTAAATTCGTGGGTGGTATGTAATTTCGTGGCATTACTTCATTATACTAAATACATATAATTTCGTAGAATGTTTATTATTTCGTGGAAAATTTCGTGGTTATTTTCGTGGCATGTATATTATTTTCGTGAATGAATATTATATTATATATCAATGTAAGCAAGAGTGACATGCAATTTCGTGCCTAAATTCGTGGGTGGCATGCAATTTCGTGGCATTACTTCATTATACTAAATACATATAATTTCGTGGAATGGTTATTATTTCGTGGCAAATTTCGTGGCTATATTCGTGGCATGTATATTATTTTCGTGGGTTGTGCGTGACATATATTTTATTTCTTGGCAATTATAAACCAATATATAAATAAAATTTAACAAAATAACATACCTCTAACAATAATCCACGAAATTCTTCAAATACATCAACGAAATTGAAAGATGGTTCCACGAAATTCTCCAAAATACTCGAAATTCCCACGATAATTAATAGAACATTCTTCTATACCCACGAAAATTGCAAGAAATTGATCAAAGCACCCACAAAAATTCAACGAAATTTAATTTAACAATTAAACCTCCCACGAATTTCTCTCTAAAACTTATTTTTCATTACATTTCAATGCGAGTGTAAGTTCTTTATAATGGTAATCCAACAAATACTGTATTCATGTGAAGGAAAAAAACAAACGTATGTCATATCACTCCAATTTTTTTCGGTGCTTTTTCAGATGGTTGAGTCACGGTTGTTGACTCAAATAGAGAAAATGTGTAGTTTGGTAATTCCAAATTACAATTGTGTAGTTTTAGAGTTTACCAAAAAAAAAAGTGTAACAGGCGCATATTATTTTATTGATTTGTGTATTGGGGGCTATTTCCCCATAAATAAATTCTTTTTGAGGTAGTGACTTTTGGTGTACAGACATTCTAATGTGCACAATATGATCTGTTGTGAGAAATCTATATATATATAATAACAATTACCCCTAAAAATAGTAATGCCAAAAGTTTTCCCGCCCATTTTTCTTCCTAATTATAGAAATTTTATTAAATATAAATATTTAATTTTTTGTTATATTAATTGAATTTATGGTAATTTCCAAAAAATATTGATTTTGTATAATGAATATATATGGTATACAATCAAATCATTATATATGGACGAAATATATACATATGTATATGTATAATAATAATAATAATATTTTAAATAATAATAATAATACAATAGTGATCCAAATGAATTTTTAATTTTTTTTATAATTAGATGATATTTAGAACATTATTTTATTACTAATCTCAATCGTTAACTAAAAAATCTATAATTATATTTTTATATCTAGATAAGATGTACAATTATTTCATTTCTTCATCATTCAAATGGTTGTTTTCAACTTACTTACAATTCTGGCTAATATTCCCTACAACTGGATAACACTTATAATTTAATAATAATAATATAACAATACTTATTATAATCTATATATAATAATAATAATAATAATTACCCCTCAAAATAGAAATGATAATATTTTTCCCACCCATTTCCAATTCCCAAAAGTAGAAATGCAATATTTATTATTTCATAATTTATAATTAAAAAAATTATTGTATTAAACATGATTATATATGGTAATAATATCATCTATGATACTGACAAAATCTTAGAAATTATAATCTATATATGGTATATGAATGTTAATATGATCTCATCTAATAAATGCTTAATTATTGTTGTAATAAATATTAAAGATATATATGTTGAATAAATTAAAAGAATACAAATGAATGAATTTCAAGAGAAATTTTAAACCATCAAAGTAAAATATATATATATATATATATATATATATATAAAATTATCGCTAATGTTGTACCCCCAATTTTGTCTATATATAGAATGAGATTTATAACAAAAGAAAAAAAAAATTCAAATTTAAGTTGACTTACTATAATTTCACCAATATGTAAAAATGTGATTCAAATAATTTTATGATTTTTATTATGTATGTAATTATAAATAGATTTATAAAATTCATAATTTTGATATATATATATATATATATATATATAATTATATATATGATTTTTTTTTATATGTGGTCTTAATTATTATTCATCTATAAATACATGTCAACTACAAGTTTATACATCTTTGACTTCACTTCGCCTTTTCAAGATAATTGATCGTTTTGTTTTTCGTTACAATAACCATTATTTTTACAAATATGACTCAAGTTTTTAATGTTGCCAATGGTATCAATACCTTATGTAATTTTGTGGGCACTAAAATTTTGTTTCGTTAGATCACATGACATTATTCCATACATAAATAAAAAAAGATGTTTATAGTTATGACTTCAAAGACCAAGAGGTAATTATGCAATATTTTTTTGTTCAATATATATATATATATATATATATATATATATTTATATCACCTCAATAAATATATAATAACCAAGTTACTTAGCATATATAACATAACATAAATAACTGTATTCCAAATATGTTGAAAAACTATAATAAAAATCACATAATTTTTATTTGACAAATATGTCATTTATAATACTCCAGTTTACTATATCCAGTCAAACAATACTAATAATATGACACAATGTTTACATAATTTAATTATATTAAGTAGAAAATTATTGTATAATCTTATAAAAATAATATAATAATAAAACTAATGATAACTTTGAAGCATTTACCTTATCTATCTATGCTATATTAATTCTTTTTTAAAAATCATAAAGATTATTTATTATATAAAGATTTTTAATATATATATCTTGAATATAATAAAATAATATATATATATATATATATATTTTTTATATATATAATATGATACATTATTGCATACAATTAATATTATAAATAGGAAGTATAAAACTTATGAACTTATATATTTTCTATTAAAATCTAAAAATTAAGTATATGAAAATATCATTTATAAAAAAATTATATCATTTATACTTATAAAAAATTAATAAAACTCACTTTTTATGTCCATTTGCTGGATTATATAAATAAGTCTTCAATATTAATCTTGAAGAATAGAAAGTCATTGCTATTTATAAGAGTGATAATATGTCAATGATTTTTTTTTTCCATATATCTTTTAAATACTTTGAATTTTTAATTATGAAATTTCATTGTCATCTATATAAAACCAACTAATCTTATTTCCACATTCTAAACTAAAAATACAAATATTTATTATTTTATAATTTATAAATTATAAATATTCAATTTTGCACAATTTATGTATATTCATAAATCATTTTGTGGTATGAAAATCATTTTGTATATACATGAAAATTGAGAGAGAAAAAAAACATGATCATATTTGATATGTTACAAATTTATCATGATTTATGTAAATAATGTACTAATATCATGCTAAACATTCATAAAAATTGTGAATAACATTTTGTACCTAAATTTAAATCATTATATATATATATATATATATATCCACGAAAAAATTAGCAAAAAATATATCTCTTTTAATGTAAGAATAAATAATGTTTCATCCATGATTAAAAAACAATTGTAAATCTGAAATTTCATTATAATGGTAGCATCAAGTTTCTAATTATATGAACAATGATAAAATATTTTACTTTCTATTGTTATATAGTTTCTTGGTTTTAGACTTATTAGATTTTGAAATATTTATCATCAAATATGATTTTTCTAAGAGATAAATTTTAATTTTAGAGCATTTGGAAAAAAAATTATATACAATAATATCATTGTTTTTACATTAAAACAAATAGTAAAGTAGCCAAACAACGTATGATGAAAATAAGAAATATTCAAAATTGGTAAAATATATGAGTAGTAGATTAAATAGAAATAACTTAAAAGAACTATATTGTTTTTTTATGATCACCATTTTTATATCAAAAAATTACTAACACTTGAAACTTATTTGCTACATCACATAGGTACCAAATGAGGTAGAAATATTATTGAGAATTGATTATAATATTTAATAATACCGTCATTTTACACTCATTATAATGAATAATCTATTAGCATATATTTGCATAAGCTTTTTCCAAACTAATTGTGACAAAAATAATTAGTAATAAAGTAGTCAGATAATGTAAGATGAAAATAAGAACTATTTAAAATTCATAATTTATATGAGTAGTAGATTAAATTGAAATAACTTTGAAGAAGTATATTGTTTTTCGTAATTAACATTTTTATATCTAAAATTTATTGACATATGAAATATATTTGTCCATACGTCACACAGATACAAAATGAGATTGAAATATGATCGAGAACTTGATATTTTTTCATAAATTAAAGTTTTCACATTAAATCGAAATATTTCAATTAATGGTCGTACATCACACAAGTAATAAATTAGATTGAAATTCATCCAAGAAATTTATTATTTTTCGTGTACTACATTTTTTTATCTAAATATATAAATTGTAAAATTTATATGTCTGTGCATCGCACGGGACTTATACTAGTACATATAGAACTTATTAAATGTACTACTGTTCATTAAGTGATGAAAAATAAGTATCTCAATTTTTATTAAATTTGATACTTCACCAACTTACAATAGATAAAATATATATTTTCTATTTTTACACTTATTTTATTTAAGAAGGAGATCTTTACGCTTATTTCATTTTAGTCACGGACCTTGACTTGTTTTTAATTTTGATTGTTTATCTTTAGTAACTTTCATTTCGGGGGTTTATTTATTTATTTTTTTTCATTTTTTAACTTTACTATCAATTTGTTCATTTACTTTTACACTAATTTTCGCTTTTAATCTTTTTTCTTTTTAGCCAAAAGTAATATGTTTAACGATAACTTACAAAAATGAAAGAAAAGAACTGCATGTTAGGAACCAAAATGAATATGAATGATCGATAAGAAAATAAAAATTGAAATAAAGTAAAAGTCAGTGATCAAAATGCAAATAAATGCAAAATTAAGTGACCTTTATATAATTTATCCTAAAAGAGGGACTTCAATTAGTTCCGTAGTAATTGGACTTGAATTCACCAAACATTTGCATTTTAATAGAAGGATTTGGTGTTAAATATTCGATATCCATATAGTAACAGATTTATTGAATTTATTCGATGATTTGATTCTACGATCGATAATTTTGGTGTGTTTAACACTCATGTAATATAAAATTTCATGTGCATTTCCCGTAACTAATGTATATGACATGTATTTTTTATAATCATATAGTCTTATATTAACTAAAATATGGGTATAATATGTTCTGATAAATTCAAAACATTTGTTGACGATGAATGAAGCAAAAATGTTTTTTTGCTGCCTAACAAGGGAAGTTAGAAGTTATTGTGGGGAAGTTATATTTAATGTTACCCATGTGTATATTAGTTGTATGGTGTAACTGGACGCGACGTGGATCCGCTGGATTTTATTTTGATTTTTTTTTAAATTCATCGCTGACATTTATGTTATATTAGTATAACATTTATGTTATAGTAGTATGAATTTTATATACAAATATCATAACTTTTGTTTAATACTGTAACTTAAAAGAAAAAAAAAATACAATTTCAGTGCAATTTGTATCTACATATCTTTATGTAATATTACTCATACATTTATATAATATTACTTATACATATATATCAAAATAATCATACATTTATAATTTTGTAATTTTTATAATATTACTCTATAATTGTGTTCAGATGTTAGAAAATTTCTGTCCTCGTGCTATATATATTGTGTTCTATAATTCTGGTTTTCCCAAATGTGGTAACCCGTTTTATTGTTCTCGAATTGAATAGATATTAGTTTTCCCAAAATGTTTGAAATGATGCGTCTAAAATTTAAATTGATTTTTTCTTTAATTTTGACAGCTTGAAAATGATTGCAAGTTTTGGGAATGGCTGGACCTGTCGATGTGTGACCATTCAAGGCAAATAATACCCGGTCTGTTTCGACTATTGAACAACCTGAAAGCCGATGTTCGTAGAATGAATGGCGACGAAATTGCAAGCTCGATGGAAGGACAATGGCGAGTGGCTTAGTATTCGAAGAGGAATAAGGGTTTTCTGATTGCTCTTTTTACCTTGTGTTTTTTGCGAAGGAGATGGTGATTTTAATTCGGTTTAGGTGAAGGGTGAAAAAACAAAGAATTAGTTTTATTACTTTTAGGTTATAGTAATTTAATTTTGGTGAAAAAACCCCATTTGGTATGTGAATGTCACGTGTGTGAGATTTAATTGGAAAAATTCATCGAAGGTTGCAACTTATACAATTTGTGACTTCAGGTTGAAACCAGTCGAAAAACAAAGTTTAGGTTGAAAAGTATAAAAAAATAAAAAGTACAGACTAATTTATATATTTAACCCTTGTAATAATATGGGCCTATATAAGTTCGCAAATTTAGGATCGTTAAGATAAATGCTGGAAATTGGATTTTTCTAATTGATCATTTAACTTATTATATAATTCAAATTAAAATAACTTATTAAGTATTATGATTGATGAGGATATGTCAATATGGTGATTGTCATCTAAACTTAGATTCAACTTTCGACTGCAAGCTGGACACACTAACGGATTTCTTTATGTACAGAGATTATATTTACTCCAACAAGTTGTGTAGAAATAAATTAGTATAATTAATAATTTAATTAATTGAGTCGAGCCAAAATTTTATTTTTCGTATTTGTTTGAACATTTATGAACTTTAGAAAAATGTTCCACTCTGATTTTAAATTGAGCTGATGAGCACCAGTTAACTTCAAATCATTCGATTGTATAAATGTATTATTTTTCTGAATCAGTTTAAGTTTACGTCGACTAAATAGTTCATGTGATTCACTGCAATTTTTTTAATAGCAACAACAATATATTATCGCAAAAACATTGATAATTGTAGCAAAAACATTTTGCGACAATATTTTGTCATTAAATTATTAACGTAAAAATCTCATCGCAAATAGTCATTTGTGGAATGTTGTTGTCGCTAATGTATTTGCGACATATTGTCGCAAATAAATTTTTTAATTATTTTTTGCGACAACTTATTGTTAATTTATATTATCAATTTTTGCGATCATTCGTTGTCATAAAAATAGACTTTTAACAACAATTTTTGTTGTCGTCAAATACAATTTTTTTGTTGTGATTAAAAAAAAAAAAACTTAAACTTGATCTGAATTTAAACAACTCCAACTGCATAAATTTTTGGTAGTTAGTTTAAAGTTGAACATGAATTATTTTGTTTGTTTTTAATCCATAAATATATAAATTTGTGTGTCTCAGTATATGATTGAGGGATGCCAACTACGTAAAGAGACTTGGTTTTTTTTTTTTTTTTTTTTTTTTTTTTTACACGTAAAGAGACTTGGTTATATTAGAAAAGCAGCAGCAACTTGAACACAAAAAAGAGAAAAAAATTTAAAAAAACTATTTTATGCGAATTATTATGGGCCATAAAGTCAAATTCATCAAGGTCTAAAGTAAGGAATACTTATATAAAAATAAATTAATGACCCCACTAAATTATTAGTGTGATGCTATATGTTATTTGCAGACAAGAAATATATTCCCAAGTTGGATTAATAATAGTGTATTTGGGATTGATGCACAAATCTGGGACCCACACCATGCCTTAAACTCTTGTTTAATGAACTGTTTTATTAGAAAAAATATTGGGAATTTTAGCAACCTATAAAAATTAATTTTTCTAGCAAACTGGGAATTTTGAGCAGCAGCATATATATGAATGCATAATATAATAATTAATTTTATAATAATTTTGAAGCCAACTAATGGTATAGGCGTATATCTTATTGTTGGGATATTTATGTTTAGGTTTTCATGAGACAATGTAATTTTAGATAGAAAGTTAAAGTACCATTTTCCATGTTTTATAAGTGGAACTGTAATGTATAAGTTCATCTGACTAAGTTCTGATTTGTAATGATGCACTTTGGAAAGAAAAAGAAAATTGTTCGGAACAACTTTCTGAACTTAGAAAGAGGAAGAAGGATCAGTAAGCATATGGAGCAGAGAGCTTATTGGGAGACAGAAAGCTGACTCAAACTCAAAAAGCTGACCCACAATCAGATAGCTGACACCTACAGTAAGCAAGTACTGAAAGCTGATCAGAAAGCTGTAAGTCTAACTTACTCATTTAATACAGTACGAGGAATGTATATTGAATGTTGTACAAGGATGGCTCCTACCAAGGACCTATTAGACAGAAGATTGTGTCAAGCCAATGAGACGATGTACAACATTGAGGATCTGTTAGACAGAAACTCTGTAATCGAGGAGTGGCACCATTAATGCAAATCAAATAAGGACAAGACTTTTAATGTAGTCAGTCCCAGACACATTAATTGCAAAAGATTTGCAAGATCATTTTGAAATGGAACAAGGACAATGTCTCTCTTCAACGGGCATTTTCCACTGATATAAATAGAGGGTTAGAGTGACCATGATGGCAACTGGACAACTAAAGCTTTGAACAACATATATATCTCTCAAGTCTTATTCTTCTCAAGCTTATCAAGCCCAGTCACTCAACCTTCGAAGCAGTCTACGCAAGCATTAGAGCTACCAAGTTCAAGATTGACTTCACCGCGATAGTTGAAGAAAAACATATTGTATCTTTTAACCATTGTGATGTGTGTGGTAGGTTATTTTAGTTTGGTGTACTTAGTTGATAAGATTGGATCCTTGCTAAGTTTATAATATTGTGTAGGCTATTTGTCCTGTGTGGGATTGTGTACCCTGTGTGGGTTTTGGCCTAGAAATCTGGGATTCTAGTAGGCATACTTGTGTTAAGAAGAGGATTGTAAAGTTGGGTCTTGTAAATCAATCTGTCTTAACAAAGTTCTTCCTTGTGAAGGAGTATCGTGGACGTAGAGGATTACACCACCTTTGAACCACTATAAGCCATAAGTGTTTATTGCTTTGATTTATTTGTTGCACTTTATTTACTGCATATCTATCCTTCTGCATATATCATAAGCATTATGTGAAAGGATTCTGCTAAAATCATATTTGAAAAGAAAACAGGTTTTGCAAAATAGAAACTTTATCTAAGTTTATTCCGCTGCATTCTGATACCGAGTCAGGAACCTGAATCAACCTACGGCCAGGTTGCTGAATCGAGACAGATTACTGCATTTATTGTTGAATCAGGAACCTGTATTATAAAAAAGTTTTAAAAATTGCTAGAGGTTCATTCACCCCCATCTGAACCTCTGACCACTTGGGACCAACAAGTGGTATCAGAACGAGTTGGGTCAAAAACCAACTTAACTGGTAACCTACCCAGATCCACTCGTTTCTGCATTGGGGATAACCGTTTTTCTTTTCACGTGACCAAAATTATTGTTTTAGCATACGCATGGATATTTCATCACACAAGTTATCCCTGTTTTCCATAGAAGAATATGATGACTGGGGAATACGCATGCAAGCTCATCTTTCAGCCATGCACGATGAGATGTGGTTCGTTATCACCGAAGGACCACCAATCATCTACAAACTCAACTCTGCATACGTGGAACAAATGCGTGAATACAGGAGAGCTGCAGTTGATGCAACAAGTGGTGAGATTAAAGATGCTGTCTCTGACAATGAAAATGCGGAGGCACCACCAGGCTTTGATCCATAAGAAGGAGCACCAGGAATCAGAAGAAGACCACCACCACAGGAGTACATATTAAAAGAAAGACATGAGTATACTCCTGAAGATAGAAAAATAGCTAATCTTGACAACGTAGCCAAGAACGTCTTATTTCTTACACTGGACAAAGGAACGTTCAGTAAAGTGAAAAGCTGCACCACAGCTAAAGAAATATGGGTAAAACTTGGAACGATATGTGAAGATAATGAACTTGCCAGAGACAACAGGGTCTCCAAGGCTACTCAATTATATGAACAGTTCACCATACAGCCTGGAGAAACCTTAGAACAACTTGACTTGAGATTCACAACCATCATAAACGAGCTCGAATCTATAGGGAAGATCTATACTCAAAAGGAGAAAAATACTAAGGTGCTTAGAGTCTTACCCTATGAGTGGCACAATAAGGAGACTACTATGAGAGTCTCATTGAACCTCAGCAAGTTGAGTATCTTCGACCTCTTCTCAGACCTTAAGACATTCGAATTCAATATTGAAAGAAGACGAAAATAAGTTGAAAGGACAAACGCCAAAGTGGCAGCACCGCAGCAAGAACTCAAGTTACTGAATCAATAAGTATCAGTAAGCTGAAAAGCAAACAGAAAGAAGAAGTTGTTGAGGATGCTGAGGAAGACATGACACTTTTTCTAAAGAAGTTCAGAAGGTTCATGAAGACTAACCTGAAAGGAAATGACTTCAGAAGGAAGTCTCAGATATCTGACAAAAGTCCCCAGGTAAAACCAAAACAGCAAGTTGACACAGGTCCCTCTGACTTGTGTTACAATTGCAGGAAACCTGGACACTTCGCAAGGAACTGCCCCTACCATCAGGTTCAGAAGTACACTGAGGAACAGAGGGTGCAGAGAAGAGAACGAATGAGAGATGACAAGCAAACGTTCAAGGCCCTCCTTACTGAAACTGAAGCTTGTAAAGCAGCAAGCAGCTCCAAAGAAGAAACCAATGACGATTACTCATCCAAGAACGATTCTGATAGTTCTACCTCTAATGAGGAAACACTGTTTTGCCTCATGGCCAAGGACTGTGAAGACAATGAAGAAGATGAGGTAACTTCACAATATCTTGATGTTTCAAGTTCTGAAAAGTCGAACATGATCCAGTCTTTTAGACAGATCATTAGTGATTTTGAACGGATAAATTCAGCTCATGAATAACTTAAGGAGGAAAACCTACAGCACAAAAGTGAGCAAACTGTACTGAAGGAACAAGTTACTGACCTGGAATACTACAGTACAGAATGCAATAATCTTAAAGCTGAGGTCTCTAAGTTCAAACTGCTGGTCACTAAGCTAGAAAATGAGAAGGTTGTTTTGCAAAACACAATTGATGTATATAGCAAGTCAGCTAGGAAGGCCTAAGAGTGTATCCTGAAGACCCAGCATTCCTATACAGGAAATGATCTAGGATACTGTGCCAGTTCCTCTCATATAACACCAAACACATCCAAAGTGGGAAATTTTGTTTAAGCAAAAGTTCCATATGCTCAGGAACTGCTTCCAACTAATGGAATTTTGAACAGAACAAGTACTCTGGATAAGGGAAAGAAGTCCATGCTGTAAGAAAGAGAAAGTAAGATTGCACAAAAATCTTGGAAACAATATGATTAATATGCTGCTAGAAAAAGAAGAAAACAACGATCTCCTAGAAATTAGCAAAACTTCTACTCCTGTTATACCATAGCATAAGTATGCCTACTCGAAAGGATTGGAGCATTTGAAGGGTTTAAGGGAGAAACTTCCTTGCACAGGAAGTACAAAACCTGGAAAGCTCCAATACACACACCGCACAAACAGTATCCTGTCATGGGTACTAACAATAAGAGATCTACCAAGGTTGATGGTAAAACTATTATTATCAAGCAGGTGTGGGTCCCAAAAAGGACTAACCCCTAGGACCCGTACTTATATGGGTACCTAAACTTCTCTGATTTTCTTGTAGGAACAGTTGCCATAAAACAGCAGTGATGTATGGTATATCGACAGTGGCTGCTCCAGACATATGACTGGCAACAAAGTTGGATTGAAAGACTTCCAACCATGCAAATGGCCTAAATTTGTCTTCGGAGATGACTCCAAATGAAGCACCAATGGCACATGAAGCTTAATCAAATGGAATGCAAGAATCAATGATGTTTCATATGTCAAAGGACTAAAGTATAACCTCCTGAGTATCAGCCAATTTTGTGATAAATGATGTTCAGTGGAGTTCAACCTCGACAAGTGTCTGATCAGAGACAACAAAACAAAGGAGGTTAAGCTCATAGGCACCAGGAGAGGCAACATCTATCTTGCTGATTGGAGTTCAACAGTGCAGCCAAACATGCTTCATAGTAAAGAGCACCCCAGAACTAAGTTGGCTATGACACAAGAGGATGAGTCATCTGAACTTCAAAACAATCAACAAACTCGCAAGAAAGAACCTTGTAAGAGGACTACCAAATGTTGCTTACAAGAAAGAAAATGTTTGTGGAGCCTATCAGAAAGGAAAATAAATAAGAAGCTCATTCAAAGACAAAGTACAGATGTAGGGCCCCGGATCAAAACGAGCATAATTGGTTAATTAAATAAATTAAACCCTTAATTGAAATACTATTTTGTGCGTTATTCTTGACTGTGTAAATTTAATTACGTGCGTTTTAGATATGTGATTAACATCGGTTTTAGATGGATATAATTTCTATACATGGAACCTAGATGATGTTTATACCACGCGATGCATAATTAAAATACGAGAACATAGAAACGAACTAGAGGTCAATCGGAAACTGGGTGACGGGCTGTTTTTGCAGGTGTTTTGGCGGAGTTAGGCGGCGCCGTTGTGCCCGCCGTTGGCCGGAGTTGGTAGCCTGAAGTAGGGGGAATC